>JAPEVW010000024.1:285000-522500 GCA_027921565.1 Artemia sinica | reverse complement strand
ATTGGTTTCCGTTGTTTAAAATCCTTTTCGTGGAATGACCTCTTATGTTGTCTCTTAAAGGGCCACTTTTTCTCTTCTCTTAGAGCATAATCATCATAATAACCCGAGTTATATCTTGCACTATATACATTTTTCTTTGGGTTTTCACTGCTGTCTTTTACACTATAGAGAAAGCCCTCTTTTACTAGTCTCTTCTTTTGGTCCTCCTTTTCTAACATATCAATCCTTCTTTTATCTGAGCTTACTTGCAATCGATATAAATTTCTCTCCAAGTCACGTATAATTTTTCTTCTCGTTTCCTCCAGATTCTTCTCATCTGTCTCTGCCTCTATGCAGTCTAAACATTCAGTAGGTTCTTGTGAATGCTCAAAATCATGAAAATGCCCCTTACAAATAGAACAGTTGCAATAAAAGGATATTTCTAACTCAACTTGTTCACTCATGTTATTACGCTGCTCACTAAAAACTTAGTGAATTCTATTCACCGATTGATAAAACTATAGCAAAAATCCTTTCCTTATACTCCCTCCGCCGCAAATGTGTATGCAAGCTCTCTGATTGGTTGAGAACGGGGATCTAATTGTTTCCTGGAAACTCATAACATTTGGCTTGAACAACAATAACAAATACTGTTTCCCGGAAACTCATAACATCTGGCTTGAACAACAACAAGAAGGAAGTGACAAAGTTCCTGTTTTTCCATTCTCACTGACAAAATCCATAAAACCGTGAAATAATCAACACACATAAACATCCATAAAAACAGACATAAATGTGACAAACTTCCTGTTTTTTCATTCTCACTGAGAAAGTCCATAAAACCATACAAAAATGTGACAAAATTCCTGTTTTTTCAAATTCTCACTGACAAAAACCATAAAACGTCAAATGAATCGACCAATACACATAACCATCCATAAACTATGTAAAAAAGTTGTAGGTGGCAGCAGGGGTGAATCGTGGGAGTAGCACCTCCCCTTCTACTTCTGTCGCTCTACCACATTATCTGTACATATCGCCGTTTTGGAAAATGCTCACAAAATCTGAAAAGTCAAAAATTTGTTCAGTTTTCTTCCGGTTCGCAAAATATCTTTTACGCTTTCCCTCTTGACCCACAATTCCTATCTAATTAGAAAATTCAGCATTGCTGACCCCATTATAGCTGTGGAAAAGCAAATTCGTGCTTATAATTCCCGTTTAACGAAGTTGAACCATCCTTGGTCGTCAGTACTGGGCCAGTAGTTAAGATGTATTTGTTATGTTTTTTGAAGTGTTTGTTTTCGCACTTAGTGTAAATGTTGCAATTTTTAAACTGATTGATGTTTTAGTCTCTTTTCCTACGAGTCCAATTTAAGTGACGCTCGTTATTCTCAATCTTGGTTTCAATTTTTCTCTGATAATGTATTGCGTATATTACTATTAATTTAACTGTTTTATTTTAACTGTGTACTTGGGTTACTTTTTTACCAATTGCGGCTTGATGCAATGAAGTTCATATTGCTTATGTTTGTTCAGTATTTGGGAGCATAAAAAAAACATGTCGCGTACCTGCAGTGCAGTATGTAATCGAGTTTTTCTTTCTCGTTTTTGTAATTTGTTCTAAGTGATGATTTAGATCTTAGCTCCAGCGTTCGTCACTAAAAACCTTTGCGTAAAACTGCTATGTTTATGTGTATTTCTTCTTTTTTTCGCTTATTGTTCCGTATTTTCCTTTTTTTGTATGATGGGTTTTCTAATAAATAATAATAATATTGCCCTTTCGTCAATTGATCTTTCCCTTTCAGCATTCTCCGAGAGTTCCAGCTGAATACACAAATCAATTCCTAAGTTACGCTCTTTTGCACGTTTGCACGTGCAAATCAATTCCTAATGCACGTAGTGTGTTTTGTTAGTTTGAATTTGCCATCAATATTCTCTCAAAATTTACCTTAATTGTACTAGCATCACAGTAGTAGCGGTGGTAGTAGGAGAAGTAGTTGTAATGTTAATATTGTAGTAGTAACAGTAGCAGGAGCGTATTAATAGTGGTAGTAGCATGTACATCTTGTCTTTTGATAAGTTGAATATCTCTTTTATGATGCCGCTGAGGTTTTTCCTTGAAACGGTAAGCCGTTCCGAAAATATTGCTGATGTGCGCTTTTGACCTTTTTTGACGCCCTTTCCATCTTAGTACTCTAAGCCTTACAAGTTGTTGCAACTGAAGTAGTAGTTGGAGTAGTTTAGTAGCAGTAGTAGTATTAGTAAAAGTAGCAGCGGTAGTAGTGTTAGTAGTGACATGCATATACAGTTCTATGGTTGCGCTATGTACCTTAGTTCTACCCTAGGCGGGTGGATGGATAATAGACAATATCTAACAACAAGTCAAAATGAAATCATTTTTATACAATCCTGGAACGGCTTATACCAGCTTTGCCTCTCACTCAGACTAATTGTCTATGCTTTGTCTCAAATTAATTAAAAAACTTTCCGAAAAATAAGTTTTTCGAACAAAAATAAAGGCCATTTTAAACTTCAGCTCAGCAGATACAAATACCTTTTAAAATTCTAACTCAAAACGACCAGAAATTACTATTAAAGAATAAACGAAACCCAAAACGAACAGAAGTTAAATAAACAATCATAGCAAAAACATACAACAAGTAATAATATAAATAAATAAATAGATCTTAAAGCGAGTAATGCTTAGATTGAATATGAATATCAAGCTTAAAACGAAAAACAATATTTTCTTATTGAAGCATAAATGAAACTTAAAACAAACAGAAATCAAACAGTTCGTGGTAACGAACTGTAAGTAAGGAGCGACCCGGCTCAATGGTAACCGAAACTCTAGAAAACGGGTTTTTGATACCAATAGATACATCAAAAGAATCAGATTTCAATGCTGATTTCAAATATATAACTTTCATCAAGTTTAGTGCTACCAATCAAAAGTTACGCGCCTCAGAATATTTGGCTGATTTTCAAAAAAAGGGGGAATGACCCCCTAAAAGCTACAAAACCTTAATGAAAATCACACCATCATATTCAGCGTATCAGAGAACCCAACTGTAGAGGTTTCAAGCTCCTATCTACAAAAATGTGGAATTTTGCATTTTTTGCCAGAAGAAAGATCACGGATGCGTGTTTATTTGTTTGTTTGTTTGTTTTTTTCCCCAGGGGTGATCGTATCGACCCAGTGGTCCTAGAATATCGTGGGAGGGCTCATTGGAACGGAAATTAAAAGTTCTTGTGCCCTTTTTAAGTGACCAAAAAAAATGGAGGGCAACTAGGCCCCCTCCCACGCTTTTTTTTCCCAAAGTCACCCGATCAAAATTTTGAGATAGCCATTTTGTTCAGCATGGTCGAAAATATGATAAATATGTCTTTTAGGATGACTTAATCCCCCGAAGTCCCCAGGGGGAGGTCTAAAAGTTATGAACTTTACCCAATGTTAACATATAGTATTGGTTATTGGGAAGCATACAGAAGTTTTCAGGGGGTTTTTTCTGGTAGTGGGAGGGAAGGGTGGGTCGGGGGTTATGTTGGAGGATCTGTCCATGAAGGAAGTTTTCATGGGGGAAGGGACATTGCCATGAAGGGGGTGCCGGACTTTCCAGCATTATTTATTGGTTATTGGGAAGTAAACAGACATTTTCAGGAAGGGTTTTTTTCCGGAGGGGGGGGGGCTAGATGAGGGGGTTACTCTGGAGAATATTTCCATGGAGGATGTTTCTTTGGGGTAAGGGACATTTCTATGAAGGGGGCGCCGGATTTCCAAGCATTATTTAAAAAACGATCAGAAATTAAATAAAAAAAAACAAGTTTTTTCAACTGAAAGTAAGAAGCAACATTAGAACTTAAAACGAACAGAAATTATAACTTATCTGAGGGGTTCTCCCCCAAGTCAATACCTCGCTCTTTACGCTACAGTTTTTTTAGTGCTTTCAAAAGAGCTATCTATTCTAATTAAACGGCCTTTGTGATTCAGGGGTTTGTGAATAAAAATTTTTTTTTAACTTTTAACGTAAAGAGCGTGGTATTGACTATGGGGAGAACCCCCTCATATACGTAATAACATATACGTAATAAAAAAAAAACAATAAAAAAACAAGCGATACGGCTCAATAGTAATCGAAACTTTTAAAAACGGAATTTTGATGTCAATAAATGTATCAAAAGAATGTGTTGATAATGCTGATTCTAAATATATAAATTTTATTAAGTTTAGTATTACTCATCAAAGGCTACGAGCCTGAGAAAATTTACCCGATTTTTTAAAGAGGGAGGAAACATTCCCTACAAGTGAAAGAATTTTAATGAAAATCACACCGTCAGATTCAGCGTATCAGAAAACCCTATTACATAGGTTTCAAGCTAACATCTGCAAAAATCTGCAACTTTGTATTTTTTGCCAGAAGAAAAATATAAGAATATAGAAGTTAGTTACGTAAGTTAATTTGTAAAGACATCCATTTAGCAAAAGAAAAGTAAAATTTTTATGCAAATTTTATTTACTTATTCAATGACGGTTAGCCAAAATAAAAGCTGCATTAACTAAAAAACGATCAGAAATTAAATAAAAAAAAACGAGTTTTTTAAACTGAAAGTAAGGAGCGACATTAAAACTTAAAACGAACAGAAATTATTCCGTATATGAAAGGGGCTGTCCCCTCCTCAACGCATCGCTCTTTACGCTAAAGTTTGACTCTGTCTCACAACTTTATTTTTTAAAACAATAAAAACTTTAGCGTAAAGAGCGAGGCGTTGAGGAGGGGACAGTCCCTTTCATATACGGAATAATTTCTGTTCGTTTTAAGTTTTAATGTCGCTCCTTACTTTCAGTTTAAAAAACTTGTTTTTTTTATTTAATTAAATAAAAAATCAATGCAAACAAACATACAATAGATATTAATCTAAATAAATAAATAAACCTTAAAACGAGTGAAACTTGAATTGAATATGCAAATCAAGCTTGAAACGAACAAAAATCACCACAAACAATAGTTTTGGTATGACCTCCTTCTCTCACTGTAAAAGTCTAAACCTACCGCGTCACTGGCGCTTTACTGAAAACCAACATTATGACAAATATTTTCTTTTGTACTTAATATTGAAAATAAACATTAAAATTATAGTAACATTTTGAACTGATGAGCTTTTAGCAATTAATATCATTATACATCAAATATTCAGTTTAATTTATTAGCTCTTTTAAAAATTGTTAAAGGCGAATATAGTTTCCCTACAAACAAGTGTTTGGATATTGCCTCCTTTCCTAACTGTAAATAAAAACCAAAAGCTTACTGCGTCATTGGCGCTTAACTGAAAACGGATTAATTACAAATATTTTCTTTTCCAGTTCTTGCAGTATTGAAAATAAAACTAAAATTACAGTGGAACAAATTCTTGAACTGATGGATCTTTCAACAGATAATATCATTATACATCAAATATTCAATTTTTCTTATTGATGAAGCGGGTTTAACTTGAAAACATTCATTCGTAAGTATCAGGCAGATTCACACTAAAACGAATGGGTGTGACGAAAGCGATATCGACATCCCCACCTAACGTTGCGCTCGAGTGACGATGGCGCCCTTTGTTCAGTGCCCAAGTTACATTAAAAGGCCAGGTCATAATAAAAGCTTTCAATTTGGGAGGTTCAAGGAGGAGTCTTTGACAGTCTTATGACCTCAGGGTACTACATGTTGCAACGTTCTTACGTATCTACAGTGGTTTAAAAAATTCGATCACCCTACAAATGATTAACAAAAATGTGCACAAATATAACAAATGTAACATTTGGAATATTATAACACTTTTTTCAAAGCTTTGAAGAAAAGCAAAAAAGGCTAAATACCCCTAACTACGCTTGAAAGCTATTTTAAAAAGAAACTCTTTGGAGATTTCCATGGAAATGACCATAGCAGAAGCTTTGAGCCTGGGTGGGAATCTAACAGGAGTCTTTGAGTATTTTGACCACAGGGGACTTATTGTTGCGACTTTCTTAAATTTGGTAATTTTTGTGAGCATTTGGAAATCAAAGCTTAAACTCAATAATTGATACTAAGTGTCCCAACATTTTGTTTGGTTTAAAAGTGACGAACTAGGATGGAAATCTCAACATCTTCCTGGAGCTACTTCAGTCTGCATATTATTTCATTTAATTACATTTAAAACGGTTGAGCTTTTCATTTTTTACCAGAAAATAGCTGGCATTTAATTTTTTTTTCATACCCAATAAACTTTTAAGTGTTTTTTGTTTCATTGTAATTGAAGTGTTCTCATGTGAAGTGTTCATCATGTATTTTTCTATTTGATATATTTACTCCTTTTAGATGCAGTTTATAATTTGACTGATATTAGGTATTTATCAATTTATAATTTGGAATGAATCCCCAAAAGAAAAAAAACGAATAATATCCAAAAGAGCAGCCAAAAGCAATAAAAAAGCAGCAGTTCAGCCTTAGCCTACATGACATATATTCTATAAAGAAGCCAAAAAACTTTAAAAGGCATTTTTTTTAAATTGTAATTAAAAACCAGTTTTTAATACAAGAAGTCTTTTTAAGAATCCAAAAGAGCAAAAAAACAAGCAATCAATATCAAAGTCGCCCATTTCAACTGTTTTTAAGGTGACAAAACAGATATAGGCAAAGGGCATTATGAAAAAATTAAGCTTCTAAGTTCAAAGTTATACTCAAAGTTTTTACCGAGATAACTGACGAATTTTGTGATACGGTATTTGAAATTTTGTATGCAGTAATGCTCGATGAAAAAAACTACTAATTTTGATAATTGTTTATGTTAAGAATACATAACTAATAGATACTTCAAATTCTCGTATTATGCAAGGGTTCTGAAACGCCACAGCCATTTCGTTTCTACCACTTTTCTACTTCTCTTGATGAATAACGAAGAAGACCAGTTTCCAGCCAGCGACTTGTGAATTTTTTAACTCATGAATAGGCTCAAATCTGTTGTAAATTTAAGCTGTGATTTGAGAAAGACTGATGAAAACATTAATGTTTGCGGTCAACATTGATCACGCCGGCGGCGCGCCGCCGACATCTTACCGGCGGCACGGCGTGCTATTTTTGGCCCCGCCGCCGCAAGTCTGCCCTCATCGGCGCGGCGCCGGGGTCTATTTACAATTATGCTCAAAACTTATAATACCCTTAGGTTTATTAGTTGTAGTAGTAGTACCAGTGAATATAGTAGCAGCAGTAGGAGTTCAGTTAATAGCAGTACTCTTAGCTTTAGTAGCAGTAGTAGTAGTAGAAGTAATAGTAGCAGTAGTTGTAGGGATAGAAGTACTAGTATTATGATGCAAATATTGTCTTTTGTTAGTTCAACATTCCCCACAACAAGCGCTGTAAGTTTTAATTTCACACAAAAAAAAAATTCTTTTAAATGTTTTAACTTTTATAACTTTAAGAAATCAAAATTAATTAATTAATGTTTTAAGGAATAAATATCAGCATATGCATATTAAACTGGCAATACCCATTCATTTGAATTTTTTCAGTAAAGTACAAATTATATTCTGGCTTTTAGAAAGCTTAGGGGTTAGAGCCCTACTCATATTAATTTCTGCTTTTTTTTAGTTTGACTCTGTTACTTATTTTAATGTCTGTTCGTTTTCGGTTTTATTTATTTTTTGATAACTGATTTGTGGCAGTTGTATGCCTGGTAGATTCTTGGATTCTATTTTTGTTCATTTTTGGTTAAATGGAGTTCTTTACTTTTCTTAAAAAACTTATTATGTGGAAAAGTTTTTTTTTAATTTATCACATAAAACGGTATTTCTTCGGATGCGTACAGTGTTTTCAAAATTCATTTTTTTGGAGTTTCAGTTACAATTGGCACAAATCACTTTTACTTACAGTTCCTTTCCCTAAATAAGCTGTTACACTGATTTTTAATGCGTAGGCCTACTAAAAATATATATATATATATATATATATATAATATATATAAATATATATAATTATATATATATTATATATATATATATATATAATAATATATAATATATATATATATATATATATATAATATTATATATATATATATATATATATAAATAAATAAGCAAGACAAAAATAAACTGAATAGGCTATATCCGCGTAATTCTCAATTTGGCCAATTAGGAAGCATACACGGGAGGGTCGTATCCGGGATTTGTTTTTTTTTTTTGGGGGGGGGGGGGTAGAAAATGTGATTTTTTTTGGGGGAGGGGGTTAAGGAATTTTTCTAATGCATCAAAAATGTGTTTTTATTCAAATTTTGTTACTTTTTTACGAGCCTGACAAACATGTCGGGGGGGGGGGGCTTGTTTCAGTGGAGAATGTAATCAAACAGTTCGTGGTAACTTACTTTAAGTAAGGAGCGACCCGGCTCAATAGTAACCGAAACTCTAAAAAGCGGAGTTTTGATGCCAATAGATACATCAAAAGAATCAGATTTTAATTCTGATTTCAAATATATAAGTTTTAACAAGTTTAATCTTACCCATAAAAAGTTACGCGCCTGAGAATATTTGCCTGATTTTCGAAAAAAAGGGGGAAAACCCCCTAAATGATAAAAAACCTTAAGGAAAATCATACCATCAGATTCAGCATATCAGAGACCCCAACTGTAGAGGTTTCAAGCTCCTATCTGCAAAAATGTGGAATTTTGTATTTTTTGCCAGAAGAAAGATCACGGATGCGTGTTTTTTTTTTTGTTTCCCAGGAGTGATCGTATTCACCCAGTGGTCCTAGAATATCGTAAAAGGGCTCATTCGAACGGGAATTAAAAGTTCTAGTGCCCTTTTTAAGTGACAAAAAAAAATGGAGAGCAACTAGGCCCCCTCCCACGCTCATTTTTCCCAAAGTAGCCCAATCAAAATTTTGAGATAGCCATTTTATTCAGTGTAGTCGAAAATATAATAAATTTGTCTTTTAAGATGACTGAATCCCCAAAGTCCCCGGGAGGAGGGCTGAAAGTTATGAACTTTACCCAATTTTTACGTATAGTATTGGTTATTGGGAAGTATACAATGTTTTCAGGGGGAATTTTTTCTGGTAGTTGGGGGGTCGGGGGTTATGTGGGAGGATCTTTCCATGGAAGAAGTTTTCATGGGGGAAGAGACATTGCTATGAAGGGGGAGCCGGATTTCCCAGCATTGTTCAAAGAACGATCAGAAATTAAATAAAAAAAACGACGTTTTTCAACTGAAAGTAAGGAGCAACATCAAAACTTAAAACGAACAGAAATTATTACGTATATGATTTGGTTCAACCCCTAGTCAATATCTCGCTCTTTAAGCCAAAGATTTTTTAGTACTTTCATAAGAGCTATTTATTCTAAATAACGGCCTTTGTGATTAAGGGTCATTTTTAAAGAAGTGGAACAAAATTCGAATTTTAGCTTTTAGTAATTTTATAAGAGCTATTTACTCTAATTAACGGCCACTTTGATTAAGGGGTGATTTTTAAAAAATTGGAATAAAATTGAAACTTTAGCGTAAAGAGCGAGGTATTGACTAGAAGGCGAAACCCCTAATATACATATTAAAAATATATTAATATAGAAGCTCGTTTCGTAAGTTAATTCGTAAGTTACAAATATTTATTACTAATAAAAACCTTCGTAAATAAAATTGAACAACTTTCGAGAAAGCCATTTAACCAAATAAAAGTAAAATTAATATGTAAATTATGTTTTAATTATTCATGTACAGTGACTCGAAATCAAAACCTGTATCAATCAATTCAAAAACGTTCAAAAATTAAATAAAAAAAAAAAAATTAACTGGAAGTAAGGAGCCACATTAAAACTTAAAACGAACAGAAATTATTCCGTATATGAAAGGGGCTGTCCCCTCCTCAAAGCCTCGCTCTTTACGCATAAGTTTGACCCTGTCTCACAACTTCATTTTTTAAACAATAAAAAACTTTAGCGTAAAGAGCAAGGCGTTGAGGAGGGGACAGCCCTTTTCATATACGAAATAATTTCTGTTTGTTTTAAGTTTTAATGTTGCTCCTTACTTTCAGTTAAAAAAACTTGTTTTTTAATTTAATTTGCAAATATTTTTAAGGAATTGACCTCTTTGTTAATCTTTAGATTTATACCAAATAAATTTATTCTATTCTAAATCTTTTTTACTGATCTTATTAACGAATAAGAAAATCATGAATTTATTCATTAAGTGATAGAGACTTGTCCATTATTGTTAATTATAATAAGACAATTAGGCGTTAAAACGAATTGTGTTCAGTAACTTCAGTTGCGAGTTGACTGTGACAGGCGCAAATAGGAATAAGCTTACTTGAAGGTAAAAAAATGAAGGCGGCGTAAAAAAAAAAAAAAAAACACTAGGGATATGTGAAATGTGTTTTGCAAAATCTAAACATAGGGGTTGATTGTTTCAGTGAAAATGATATTCCTCAATGAAAATACCCAAAAAAAGTATGTTTCATAATCCCTCACCCGTTCCCACTTGACGCTTCTGATAGTCTTGAACAAAATACTGATTCATCAACTTTACATTCACCCATGAACACCTAGTACCATACGATAATGTGTAGGCCAATTGGGACTGAAGAAAAGGCATAGGCCGATCGTAAGAAGTATATTTGAAAAAAAGAGACTGCAAAAGGGGCACTGGGAGCGTAAAGAGGGAGTGACAGCCCTCATGCAGGATATTTCCTGTTGGGCTTAAATCTTTATGTCGCTCTGTACTTTCCTTTGAGAAAAATACATGATCCTCTTTTAATATGAGATTCTTTTAATGTGAGTTTTTAATATGAGATTCCGTATAATCTAAATATTAGGGGAACTCCCAATAGTGGCAGATCCAGGGAGGCGCGCACCCCTTCACGTCTTCTAAAGCAGTGGCTGATCCAGAGAGGGGTGATAGGGGCGCGCACCCCCTAGCATAGTCTAAAGTAGTGTAATTTACTTAATTAACTCAAGTTTGTGTTAATTAAACTTGCTCCTAACAAAAGTTTATTGGATCAACCTATTTTGATTCCCCCCCCCTAAGAATTTTTTCGGATCAATCTATTTTGTCCCCTCCCCTAAAAAAATCCTGGGTCCGCCCCTGGTCTAAAGTAGTGTAATATACTTAATTATAACGCAAGTTTGCGTTAATTAAACTTAATCCTAATGCAAGTTTATCGGATCAACCTATTTTGCGCCCCCCTCCCCTAAAAAAAGTCCTGGATCAACCCTTGACTCCCAATCTTACACAAAAATACTTTCAAAATGAAAATTACATCTCAAAATGTTTGCGCAAGGTTGCTTTTAAAATGAAAATTACACCTCAAATACATAAGCATTTGAGATTTTTCAGAGATGAACCAAAAATCCCTAAATAATCTTTCCGACCACAATAATAAGTTTTTTGAGGGGGAAATCACCGGAAACATAGTTGCTCCTCGGGGGTATCCCCCTTTCTCTGTATCTCGACAGCACAGTTTATATAATATATATAATTATGTATATTATATAAACTGTGCTCGACAGTAAATAAAAAATACTCTAAATCATTGCAACAAATAGAATAACATATAACTAAACATATTATCAATTTAAAAATCGATTAAAGTAGCATCTCCTTGCGGGCAGTTGGTGAGTGTGGGACTGGATTGTGAGAGAGGACAATTTATTTTTTTTAATTTATTGTTCTGTAATTATTGTTAACATCTCTATTTTGTTTCTTTATTTGTGTTTATTTCAGTGATGATTTGGTTAGTTATATAATTTAGTAATTGTGCACTGGTTGTGTTTTTCAAGCATATTTGTGCTTTGTTTGTAACCGGTCGTTAAGCCGGCATGAATTATATTTAATTAAAATGTTGATGTACTTATATATATAGGTATTTGTCTAAAATATAAAACACACTCGAGAACTTGTACTGCGAATACCCGTTTATTCACACTGTTTATACCAGACAATAACCTTCGGCTCATTGAGAAATCCCATTATAGCTTTTTTTTAATTAAATATTTAGTTGGTATTTTTTTTAGCTTAGGTTATTTTAGGTTATACGATCTGGGCGGCCCCCTTCCATAATTCTTTGTGGTCTAAAGCATTGTATTTTCATCATATTTTGTTTTATTTCATTACCATTCTCCAAACTTCACTTCTTGAGTGTGTTTTATATTAACCTGAAAAAAAAAAATCAGACGAATTTACTGAATAAAATGTGCATTGTCTGCTTAATATACATATGCTGATATAAAAAATGATTTCTTAAAGTTATAAAAGTGACAAAATTTAAAAGAATTTTTTCAGTAAAGCACAAATTATATTCTGGCTTTTAGAAATCATAGGGGTTTTGAACCCTACTCATATTAGTTTCTGCTCTTTTTGAGTTTGACTCTATTATCTATTTTAATTTCCTATTCGTTTTGGGTTTCATTTATTTATTGATACTGATTTGTGGTAGTTGTATGCTTGGTAGATGGTTTGATTCTATTTTCGTTCATTTTTGGTTTGATGGAGTCCTTTACTTTTTGTGGAAATTTTTTTTTAAAATTAATTTCTGTTCGTGTTATATTGACATAGTCTTTTTCAGGAAAAAAAAAGTTTGAATCTTTCCGGTGTTCCTTTAAGAATTTATAGTTTGGCCTGCTATTTATATGCTGGAGAAACTTTTTCAGAAAATTTTTAACAACATAAACTCTTTTCAAAATTATGACACAAATAGTATGGAAATACAAATTTCCATTCGAACGAGCCATTTTGAAGCTTCTACGAAAAAACTTTCTATAAAACCTTATAACTTAAGATCCTTGTCCTGAGGGCTATCGGGGGAGGAGGGTGTCATCCTCAAATTTCCAGACCATTCAACTACGTTGAACAGCATGAATATATCAAAATGTTGATCGGAAATGTTTGGGGAAATGAAGGGCGTCCGAGGGGAGGGATTCTCCCTCCGTTTACTTTCGACTATTAAAAAGGACAATAGGCCTCTCAATTCCCCCAAAAATTAGCCCTTTTTGAAGTTTTTTACGACAACACTTCTTATAAAAACCTTTTATGCCCCCGGGAATAACTTACAACCTTAGCACTGAGAGTTGGGGGGGGTCGTTATACTCAAAGATATAATTTTCGGATCCTTCAACTACCTTGAAGGTAGTTGGGAAACTACTTGGGGGGGGGGTATTTTGTCCTTCGATTCCAGTTCTACTGTCCAGAACTTTCAACTACGTTGAACAAAATAGCCATCTGAAAATTTTGATTGGGTGTGTTTTAGGAAATGGCGGAAGTCAAAGGGGGGTTATTTACCCTCCAATCACATTCGACTGTTAAAAAGGGCACTAGTCCTCAATTTCCAATTGAATGAGCCCTTTTTGAAGTTTCTACGACAACACTATCTATAAAAACCTCATATGCCCAAAGAACATAACTTACAACCTTTGCCCAGGGGGCTCTGGGGGGTTTGTCATCCTCAAATACACAATTTCCAGAACTTTCAACTACGTTGAACAAAATGTCTATCTTTAAACTTTGATTGAAAGTGTTCGGGGAAATGGTGGGCGTGAGAGGGGGGTCCGTTGCTCTCCATTCACTTTCGACTATTAAAAAGGGCACGAGCCCTTTCAATTTCCAATCAAATGAGGCCTTTTTGAAGTTTCTACGACAAAACTTTCTATAAGAACCTTATATGCCCCCAGGGCATAACTTACAACCCTTGCCCTGAAGGCTCTAAGGGGGTTATCATCCTCAAATACCTAATTTCCAGAACTTTCAACTACGTTGAACAAAATGGCTATCTCAAAATTTTGATTGGATGTGCTTGGGGAAAAGGTGGGTGTGAGAGGGGGAGATAGTTGCAATCCAATCACCTTCGACTATTAAAAAGGGCACTAGCTCTTTAATTTCCAATCGAATGAGCCTTTTTTTAAGTTTCTACGACAACGTTTTCTATAAGAAAAACCTTGTATGCCCCCAGGGCATAACTTACAACACTTGCCCTGAGGGCTGTGGGGAGTTTCCTCCTCAAAAACATAATTTCTATCTGGAAATCAACTACGCTGAACAAAATGGCTGTCTCAAAATGTTAATTGGATGTGTTTGGGGAAATAGTGGGCGTGGAAAGGGTGTTATTAGCAACAGTACTAAAAGGATTAAAGAATAATAAGGCTCCAGGTGGTGGTAGGGTGGTAAATGAGTTCCTTAAATATGGTGGCTCTGAGGTTAGAAATAAGTTACTGAAGATTATGAATATGATTTTTGAAAAAGGGGAAGTACCTAACGATTTTAGGAAAACCTTAATTAAGCCACTTTATAAGAAAGGTGATAAAAGTGAGTGTGGTAATTATCGAGGCATTAGTCTGGTCTCTGTAGGAGTAAATTACTTAGCAATATGATACTTTTTAGACTGAGAGATGCCGTAGACAAAGTTTTAAGAGAAGAGCAGTGCGGTTTTAGAAAAGGTAGAGGATGTGTCGACCAAATTTTCACTCTTAGGCTAATAATTGAGAAGTGCCTGAGTTTTCAAACACCTTTGGTCCTCAGTTTTATAGATTATGAGCAAGCGTTCGATTCTGTTGATAGAAGAGCTTTAGTAAAGGTTTTATCCTTGTATGGTATACCAGACAAATACATTAAAGTGATTAGTGCTATGTATGAGAATAACACTGCTGCGGTTAAGGTAGGAAATGAGGTTAGCAGCTGGTTTTGTATTAAATCAGGAGTTAAGCAGGGTTGTGTTCTATCCCCCTTTGTATGGTTCATATTGATGGACTTTGTTTTAAGGAGCACAGGAAAGGCAATGAGAGACCACGGAATCAAATGGGGAGGAAAAAGTCTCCTGGACTTGGATTATGCTGATGATTTAAGCATCCTAGATGAAAGTGTGAGCAAAATGAATGAAGTTTTATAGGTTTTGCGAGTTCAGGGTGCTAGAATTGATTTGAAAATTAATGTTAGGAAGACTAAGCCACTAAGGCTAGGAATAAGTGAAGATGAAAAGGTGATGTTGGGTAATGAAAACATTGATCAGGTTGGCAGCTTCACTTACCTTGGTAGTATTAATAAAAAAAATGGTGGGAGCAGTGAAGATGCTAAATATAGAATAGCCAAGGCTCAGGGTGTTTTTTCACAGTTAAAAAAAGTATGGAAGAATAGGAAGATAAGTCTGAAAACCAAGATTAGAATATTAGAAGCGACAGTGATGACAGTGGTCAAATATGGCTCTGAAGCATGGACGCTCCGAAAAGCGGACGAAGATTTGCTAGATGTTATCCAGAGAAATTGCTTAAGGATTGTTCTGGGTACCCGGCTGACTGACATATTTCAAACAATAGGCTATACGAAAAATGTGGTTCAATACCGCTCTCTAGGGCTATAATGAAAGAAAGGTTGAGGTGGCTAGGGCATGTTGTGCGGATGAAGGATGACAGATTGCCGAAGATTGTTCTTTTCGGCCAACCATCTAGGGCTAAACGGAAAGCAGGTCGTCCCCGTCTGGGGTGAGAGGACGTCATAAAGAAAGATTTAAAGGAAATGGGAACTTCGTGGGCGGGTGTAAAAAGGGAGGCTTTGAATAGATTGGGGTGGAGGAGGAGCGTGCGTAGCTGTGTTGGCCTCAGACGGCTTGGTGCTGCGATGAGTTGTTACTAGTAGTAGTAATTTTCAATCGAATAAGCCCTTTTTGAAGTTTCTACGACAACTCCTTCGATACGAAGTGCCCTGGTCTAAGACCAAGAAAAAAATAAATAATACATTATGGCGACATCATTCTTTACTTAGGCAGCGCTATTGTGCTGCCTATGATAAAAATGGATTCATTTTAAATAAATTCTACATCCTTTTTCTTTTAGTTCTTCAAGGAAGTCAAAGTTTGAATTCTTGAGATTTAATAAAAAAAATTCCCTGCTCTGACTTCGAAAAGTTTAAATTTCATTCAAAATTCTTTTGAATTTTATTTGGTAATTAGTTTTTTTAAATTATTTTCCAAAAAGAAATTTTTACAATGAAAAGAATGAACAATTTTAATCAAGTCAAATAATTTTAAGGTACAAAGCTACCATAAATCAATATCAATGAATAAATGAAACCAAAAGTAAACAGAATTAGCAGTAAACTACAAAGTCAAACTCGAGGCAAGCAAAAACAACCACAAAGAGCAGTGGAGAAGGGATGAAGCCTCTATGCTTTCTAACGACCAAAACACGATTTATACCGTAGTCTACTTAAAACGATCTTTATTTTGAACTATATGTTTTTTATTTCTAATAACATCAAAAAAAGAATAAAAAACTCCATCATAACTAAAATCATTGAAAAGATCTAATAAATGTGGATTGAATGTTTAATATTTACTGGTATTAATTCCTGACGTTCTTTATAATTATGGATTTATTAAAGTTGTAAAAAAGAAATCGTCTAATTTTTTGTTTGGCAAATGTTTTGTTTGTGTAGGCAAACAAAAAAGACACGAAAAAACATACACCTCTCACTCTTAAGATACAATGTTTAGTAATTAGGAGTTGTAGACTTGAAAATTCTTGGAGATTACTCTTAAGAGCCCAACACTTAATAATTCAATCTTTATTTTTGTTAAATCATTTTGGTGGTTAATTCCTTCCTTTTCCTGAAACGAAAAAATAAATAAACTGAAAGTAAGGAGCAACATTAAAACCTATGCCGAACCGAAATTATTCTATGTATGAGGGGGGCTCTTTCCTCAACCCTCCTTCTTTAGGCCAAAGTGTTACAATTCTGTTAAAATACTTCTAATCCAAATTCAAATGCCCTTGTGGTTAAGGAGTCTATCTTTAAAAAATTATGACAAAAAGTCAAACTTCAGCATAAGGAGCGAGGGTTGAGAAATGGGCATCCCCCCTCATATACGGAGTAATTTCTCCTCGTTTTAACTTTTAATGTGGCTCCCAGGGCCATATCCAGGATTGTTTTGGGGGGACATATTTTAAAACAAAAAGAAAATGGATAAAAAAATTGTTTATACGCATTTTTTTCTGAAAAACTAATTTCTGGCCGTTTTTCAAATCTAAGTATGCCCCTTCGTCAAAGCAACAGAAAAGCAGAGGGTTTGAAACTCGGAAAATATTTGTTCTTTTTGATGGCTTTCAGTTTCTCATAGGAGAGTTAACCGCATAATTTTTGATTTACTTGTTTTACTTGCTTGAATATTTTCACAGAAGCAAATCAGTCTCTAAAAAGGATTCCTTTTTCCGGCATACGCTTAAAAAATAATTTTATGGTTTACAAAAATCACCGCAGATGTAAACTAATGAATTTACAGCATACTTTTCATCGCAGAATTACAATACCTTAATCTCTCTTTTTCTCTTAATAGAACCTTTTCCTCTTAATAGAAATGGTCGATATCACATGCACATGTCCCTACGAAGTGGTACAGATCTACAAAGATATAGGAAAGGTATCATCTTTTCTTCATCTTTTATGATGATTGTTTTTTTTTTCAATGAAAATAGAAAATAAGGTATTATTCAAAACCTACAGCGAGGCAATCGCCCCGTCGGCCCCCAAGCAAAACATATGTCTCTAAGTCTCTGGATTAACATTAATTAGTAACTTTAATTATATATTAATCTAAATGACAATTTTTTAGATGTCAACACTTTCGTCGCCAATTGTTAATCTTGCTGGACTGGCAACAGCTATAACATCAATGGGTCTATGGATGGTCCCATTTATCATTTCGATGTCTCCTTTTTTTGAAGATCAATGGAAGATCAAAAGTATTCCGATTGATGAAATGCACAAAACTTACGATTTTATAATTGTCGGATCGGGCTCTGCTGGATCGGTCATAGCAAGCAGGTAAGTTGTTTTTTTTAACAATTTCTCTGTATTTTTCTTACCGCGTATTTTGTAGGAGCATGTAGCACCACCGTGCAAAACCAAGCTTGCTTTCCGCTCTTACGTTGGCCATTTTACGCAACCCAATCACAAAAGCTTTTGCATTTTTAGAGCCCAAGGTTGCCACCCCTAGTGATTTATCACTATTTCTAGTGATTTTTTTTTATATTGGCAAAAAACAAATACCACTAAATCACCACAAATCACTAAGGACATCCTAGACGGTCAATCCTTTTGACCAAAAGCTTCCGTCAACCAATTGATTAAAGCATGATTTACCGTCCAGGAACCAATTGAGTCATTCAAACTTTTTATCAATCACCGTCAACGCTTGACTCGAGCGTCAAATAGGTTGGTATTTTCTATGGCTTTGCCTCCAGAATAATAATAAACCTGACTATTAGGTCTCTGCGTTTGTCCTGTAGCCTTGGCAAAGATTTAACCACTCATTTCACTCCCGGCCAAAGACATTGAATCAGGAGATCAGTACCTGCGCAATGCAGACCTTTGGACAGCATATGAAAAAGTTTTTTTTTCTTGGCAAAGATTTGGTGAGGTTACACCTGTTTCAAAAGTCGTTCACAGCAGTTGGTGCAGGGTTGCCACCGGTGACACTTTAGTGTCACTTTTGACACTTTTTTTATTGACACTTTTTGGGACACCTGACACTATTAGAACACTTTTTAGCAAAAGTGGCACTTTTTTTTGCTAAGAAGCACTATTTTACAAAAAAAGAATTTTTTCAGACAAAAAAAACGGAAGGAAAACTGTCAATGCAGATAGGCATCGATCCTTTTTCTGTCAGTTAAGATTCTTATCTTAACTCCGCGCGCGGCAATTATTGGATGCAAGAATCTTTCTGTGCGGCAGGGTTGCCACCGTCAGTAGGATTTTACTAGATCTAGAAAAAAAAAATCTAGTAAATTTAGAGGATCTAGTAAACTTCCCGAAATCTAGTAAAAACTACTAAAAATTCATGATTTATAGTAAACAAAACTTTCTTTTATTTTCCATGAGTTCAGGGAAAAAAATTATCGTAAACATATGAAAATTTATAATTTTTGCTTGTCTGTTTTACAATTTACAATTTTGCTTGTCTGTTTGAGAGACAGACAAGCAGTCACCTATTTTCATAAGCAGATACTTCACATCCGTTGTCGAAAGGTTGACAAAATCAGCTTTCTGTGTATCAAATCTTACCAAATAAAAATGAAGCTATAATGAGACTTGGATTTGTGATGATTGGGAATCTATTGGAATCAAAACAAAAGCCAACCACCCAAGGTGATTAGGTGAATCTCCTCAGTTGGAAAATTTTTATTGAGAAAAAAGGAGCCTGGTGAGAGAAATTAAAAGTAAGTAGAAATGTAACATTATATATATATATATATATATATATATATATATATATATATATATATATATATATATATATATATATATATATAATATATATATATATATATATATATATATATATATATATATATATATATATATATATATATATATATATATATATATATATATATATATATATATATTTATATATTTATATATATATATTTATATATTTATATATATATATATATTATATATATATATATATATATATATATATATATATATATATATATATATATATATATATATATATATATATATATATATATATATATATATATATATATATATATATATATATATATATAATATATATATATATATATATATATATATATATATATTATATATGTATATATATCACTGATAAGCGAAGATCACCCAGTGATCTTCGGTACGAAATACTTGGCAATGAAGAGGACACAGACAGACATTTAACTGCAATGTGGTGGAGAAGCCTTCAATTGTTTTCAGTTGTTTAGTTCAACTATTTTGTGCTGTTGCAATAATTTGTAGGCTCATGGACGATAAGTCAGTCAAGCAGTTTGCAATTCTTGAGTGGGTCCGAAATCAATTTTTATGTTTTATTAGTTGAGGGCTGACTACAATTCAAAGAAGAAAAGAGCAAGAAAAGCTAAGAGTGTATTTTTGCACCACTATGTTAGTGGCTGTTACTATGTTAACCATTCACTGGGCCAGTGACTGTTTAACTTTACGCGTCTTTTCATCGATTCTCTTCAGCATTCTCTTCAGCATTTTCGGAGCAAAGGAAAGTTTCAAGCACCTGAATGCACTGTAATAATCCAGATAGTCCATTTTATGGAAAAACTGGATGAAAAACTCTCTATGTAGACGAGTATTACTGTCCCTTTTTTTTCCGTTTTCTCAAAAGAAAAAAAATCGACGGTTTTTCCTCTTTTATTTTTCCGTTCCTTTTTCACACTATGAACAAAGACTGCTCATAAAAAAAAAGAGAAGAAAGTACTCTGTGGGACGGGTACCCATTTTATACAGTAAGCACCATTTGTGTTTTGGCGGGTTTTTAAGAGGGGGTCTGGGAAGTTGACAAGAGTGGAAGTGCTGCGCAAAGCCGGAAATCAGCACCGACTAAGTAAAATCAAAATTTCTTTTTTATAGTTGATAGATGTCATTAGATCCGACATTTCATGTTAGAGAATTTAAAGATGCGGGAAACCACGCGGGGGTGATCCCAAGCGGATTGACCAATATTTTCAATTTCAAAAGCTTGTTGATATGAGCGCGAGCGACGCGAAGCGTCTTGAGTGGCAAATTTTTGGGAAATGACACTTTTTATACAAAATTGACACTATTTTGCCACCCAAAGTGGCACCAAAAAACCGGCTGAGTGGCAACCCTGTTTAGTAGTAGAATGTCATGCGTGTTTCGAGATTTTGCTGTGCGTGGGACGAGATATTTTATGCTTCGTATGACGTAGAAGAAACATTTCACCGCATGGCTGACCAAGTGGCACTTGAGGATGTCCATGTACACCAGGTATTGGAGAGTAGGCAGTGCCATAATAGCAGCAAAGGGACAGTTTCTCAAAAGGAGGTCACCGAGTGCACCTGTAGAAGATAGTCATTGTCAAGACTTACATACACTGATTTAAAATGACCTTATAACAAGATTAAAAAAACAAACAACAAAATTTAGTTTTTTAAAGATTCGGTTACTACTGAGCTGGGTTGCTCCTAACTTACAGTTCGTTACCACGAACTATTTGATCGCTTTTAACAAGATTGCCTTATAAAAAAACTTGCTTTTCCATGGAAGTGACCAGGTAAACAACTTTAAAATTCCTTACACGATAAGAACTGCGGTTCCATACCGGGAAATGAAAAAATATTTCACGAAATAAAATTAACTAATCGAAGTTTCGGCTTGTCAGAGTTTAAAAATAATTTAAAGGAAGGTAGGCCTTCAATATGCATACGATAGTCCGACTCGGAGTTAATAGTAAGCAATTAGGAGTTGTCAAATGGCTTTATGGAAGAGCCAACCGGGAGACCAAGACAAGTAATATGGTCATCTGGCTTGATCCTGTTGTTCCTGAGAGGTATGTCCGCCAGTGGCTCTTGCTTTCAGTTGATTAAAATGGCTTTTGAATTTTTAGCATGATACGCATATTGTAGCGATGTAAAAACCTACCCTATGGGCTGGATAGACTCAAATTCAGAATTCCGTCTGCATAGGAGATGAGCTAAAAATTAATATTTTATATTTGACCCTATTTTGGGACATTTTTACTGGGTCTGATAGGCGAGTGTTGCGAAAGTGCTATTTTAAGTGCACGAAGTTTTTGCTTCGGGCCCCTCGGGGGTTCGGTGGTTCAAGAACAGGTACATCGTTAACCGTTTTGATGTAGTGGAACCGGTTCAGGCCGGGGATGAGCAGTATCATAGACCAAGTAACCAGTCCTCTTCTCACCCGTGGAAGGGCGTACTATTTTAGATTTGGTATTTTTAGAAATTTGTGTATATCTTTACGACATGTTTGTTTTGTTTTCCTTTCTTTTCTTCTACTCCATCGTGTTTTTTTGTTATAGATGAGTAATAAAGATCATTCATTCATTCATTCATGGCCCAAAATGCCTTGATATGCATAAAAGTTCATGAATACCACCACAAGTTTTTAAAAAGTTCAGATTACCCGCTCTTCCTCCTTTTGGGTAGAAATTTCAAACTTACCGAATCAGTGAAAAAGTTTTACACACAAATTACTTGCACATATATTTTATTTCTATATGTTCCTAAGTAGACTTCAAACATGTGCAGATTCGGGTCACCTTTTGAATAACACCCGAAATTTATTGAAAATAAACCAATTTTTCAGGTTGTCCGAAATTAGTCATTGGAATATTCTACTCTTGGAAGCTGGAGGGGATGAAATTCAATTTGGCAGAGTACCTGCTCTGGCAGCTTATATGCAACTTACCGACCTTGACTGGAAATACAAAACTGAGCCACAGCCGACAGCATGTCTTGCTTTCCAAGGTAAGAAAAGTTATAAAACGGTAAATGTATAGACCTATAGGTTAAATGCTTAGTTGCATCCTGTGTAATAGAGGTAAGACTGGAAGTATACGAAGGCATAGTTAGACTCAAAAGATTGTACAAATCTGCCTCACTAAGAGCGCAACCCAATGAAACACACTCTTTCATGGACAAACTATAAAAATAGGCGTACCATCTCAGGGAAAAGAGAAATGAGTTGGCTTTGTCGTAAATTTGCTAACGAAGGAGGATTTGCTTGATGTTTTCCAGAAAAATTGCCTATGGATTATTTTGGGTACCGACTGACTGACCGCAACTCAAACAGTAGGCTGCATGAAAATTGTGGTTCAATCCCGCTATCTATTTCTATAATGAGAGAAAGGCTGAGATGGCTAGGACACGTTCTGCGGGCGAAAGATGACAGATTGTCAAAATTGGTCCTTGGGTCAAAAAAAGGAGATCGTTCCCAAATGGGGTGGAAGGATGTCGTAAGGAATAATTAAGAGGAATAGGAAATTCCTGGGAGGGTGTCAAGATGTGGGCTTTGAATTGATTAGAGTGAAGGAGGTATGCTCGTAGCTGTTTTGGCCTCAGTTGGCTTAGTGTTGCAATGATTTGCTGGTAGTATTAGCAGTAGATAGATAGAAATTCTTGTGTTAGAGCAGTAATATAGGCGTATAGTAAAACTAAAGGGAAAAAGAGTACGAAAGGGGAAAAGAGAGTGACGACGAGATGTAGACTGCATATGCATATAACGTCCATTGAACTTAATAAAGTGATAATAAAGAGTACAAAAGTGAACTGTACAAAAAATAAATGATAAACCTGTTTTAATGCTGGATCTTGTAAAGGCCCATGATGTGTTGAAGTCTGACATTATGGCTGGTGGATTTATAACTGCAACAGAAAAAGGCTTGGATTACCAGCAAAAAATAAAAAAAAAGAAAATTACATAGACCGACGAAGTACAAAGGACTTCGACACAAAAAAAAATATTTTCCCTCTGGTCCCATCTTAGGTATGTTTATACCTGAAAACCGTGATTCTCTATGATTTTTATTTTGTTGTTCTTCAAACTTTAATATACAGACTTATTTCAAAGCTTGATTTAACCAAGTTGATTCGGATTATGTATCTATTTGTGAGCATTCTGGTATATAGGTATATAAAATGTCTAAGGAGGAAGGAAGAAAAATTAATCTCAAACCTCCCTTCATTCGGATTATGCCTGAATGGAAGTACTGCAGGATGATAGCTTTTTTTTATTGTAGAAAATATTTCATCAGAAATTTAATTATAAAAACTTTTTTTTTCAACTTAAAGTAAGAGGCCACATTAAAACTTAAAACCAACAGAAAGTATTCCGTACATGAGTATCCTCTCCTCAATCCCCTGCAACTTACAATAAAACTTTACATTTTATCACAATACTTTAAGATTATGTTACCTTTGTAAATTCTGGTATGTTCTTTTTCTGCTCCGCTACTGTTTATCACCGAAATACAACAATTTTGCTATCAATCCATATCTGATATTTAGTTCTATCTATCTACCAAGTTATATTTTTAAAATTGGGTGTACTTGATTTTTTTAATTGAAAATAAGATCAGTATTGCTTGGAATTAAAAAAAAAAATACTTTTCCTATTTTTTAAGCAAGTATAATTTCCTATTTTTCTCTATGAAAACGTATAAGTAATATCGTAATTCTCGCTCTGTTAATGAATAGATAAGACACTAATGAATCCAATCGCATCTTTGAAAAAAGGAAATTTTTGAAAAAAGGATATTTTTCTGCTCCCCTATGGTTTATCAGCGAAATACAACAATTTTGCTATCAATCCATACCTGAGATTTAGTTCTGTCTATCTACCAAGCTAGATTTTTGAAATTTGGTGTACTTGGTTTTTAAATTGAGAATAAGTTCAGCATTGCTTGGGAATTTTGAAAAAATAATATTTTTCCTATTATTTAAGCATAATAATTTCCTATTTTTCTCTATGAAAAAGTATAAATAGTATCGTAATTCTGGCTCTGTTAATGGATAGATAAGACACTAATGAATCCAATAACATTTTTGAAAAAAGGGAATTTTGAAAAAAGGATACTTTTCTTAATTTCTTATGCAAGTTTGTATCCTTCTCTATTAAAAAATATAAGTAATATCGTAATTCTGGCTCTTTGAATGAACAGATCAGAGACTAATGAATCCAATTATATAAGTGTCTTGTCTTTTTAATGCAGGTCCTTTAGGGGTTGAGGAATTGGCACCCCCCTAACATGCAAATTATTTTCTTCTTGTTTTATGTTTTAATACCACTCTTTGCTTTTGGTTGAAAAAAGCCAGTTGAATTTTTTTTTATACAATTATTAGACAAGATACTTGAATATGAAGAAAGTAGAATATTTAAGGCAAAGAATATTTTTTTTGCGTTTGAAAAACATTTGGAGAAAGAGGTAGGTAAATCTACAAAGTAAGATTAGGATATAGAATATCTAAGGCCACGGTCATGAAAGCGCTCAAAAATGGCTCTGCAATGTAGGCGCTTTGAAACCTGAGGAAGATATGTTAGATATCTCCCATTGGAATTGTCAAAGGATAGCTTTGGGTACAAGTTTAGATTACCGTAAATCAAATGATAAGCCATGCAAAAAAGTGGCTTGATCCCACTTTCAGAGAGAAGCTTCGAATAAATTGGAGGGAGATGGAGTTTGTACAACTGTGTCTGCTTCATGCGGATTGGCGCTGCGGTGGGTTCTAAATATTAAACAGTATGGAAAATTTGGTTAAGAAATAGGATACATCACAGGGAACAGTTTCGGAAGTTTCCCAAAGCGTCACAGCAATAGCTTCAACAGGTCTTCTATATTCCCATCACAATTCTAAAATTTGTCATTGCGCATGCGTGAAGGCAGATTTATGACGAAAGGTGTGTGTCTGATGCGCCCCAAAAACCTTTAATAGAAAATATAGAAATTTCCCATACTGTATAGTATTTACGCTGTGGTCACTTCGAAGAAAACTGACACTTGAAACCACTCAAAGATCTTAAGCCGAACTGGCCAGCCATGACAAAAACCAACAAAGAGAAAAATCTCAATGAAAAAAAACAACAAACGAGACTGCGGCCAGTGGAGAGGAAAGAAAAGACAAATGCAAAACAACGCGGATATTTCGCCTGTAATCACAAACAAGGCGTCTTCAGCACGAAAGACAGAAGAAGAACAAGATAAAGAAAAGTTAAAACTAAAAACCAATAAAACCACCACCAAACAAAAGATATACAATTGGCGCAAACTGATCCAAGTAGGGAAAAGATGCTAATATGGAGTTACTTCAGTGAGAACACCAGAGCAACTGCAGAAAAATAAAAAAAAAATGGAAATTACTTTAACTATTCTGTTGCGAAATAAGTCCTTTTATTGGCTAGTATATTGAAGCAATTCGTTTTGGTCTAGCAGGTAAAACAGTCCCCTGGTTATTATTTATAATCTTAATTCCCTTATTGACTGTTGATTCACTCTTTAGAAGAATATCATAAATTGGGTCAATATTTAAACTACCTGTGTCCCTATTTATTGAAAGGTTAGCAACCATATGTTTTCAAATTTCAATGGCTTCTCTTGCCCACTGTGTATACCCCTTATCATTTGAAATAGCTAAGGCCTCATCAAATTTTACAAAGTGATCTGGTTGAAACCAACTATGTTCTGCTAAAGCTGAAACGAAAGTTTCTGGAGTCTTGCTAAATTGTAGGGTTTTTTCTATTGAATTTCGGTGTTCAATAAACCTTTCAACAAATTGTTGGTGAGTCCTGCCAATATATAACTTCCCACAAGAACACGGAATTTTATACACCCCACTTACTAAATTTCCCCGGGTTAAATCCTTACCAGAACTAAAGAAACTACCCATTGGCCTCAACGATTGGAAACATGTATCAATACCAACTTTACGCAAAACCCGTGAAAGTTTCTCACCCAAACCAGGTACATATGGCAATGAAATGAAACTTTTTGATACATCTAAATCTAAAGACTGAGAAACCCCAATGACCCTACTATCATGTTTAACACGTCTATTTTCAATTATTTTGTCAAAGAACTTAATTAGGTAATTACTACAAAACAAAATATCCTTCAAGTATAACAATTCCGAATCCAGAAATTCCTGGGAACAAATTCTAAAGGCTCTATCCACTAGTGAAATTACAACCCCCGTTTCACCGACATAGGGTGGCAAGAATGAAAATTCAAATACCTATCATTGTGCATTGGTTTTCTGTAAATCGAGAAAAGTAAATGGAGATCCCTTTTTAATTAATAAAATATCCAGAAAAGGTAATTTATTATTTTCCTCAACTCAACTGTAAATTTAATATTATTATCAATACTATTTAAATGCTTACAAAATAGGTCAAAGGAGCCCAATCCATGTTTCCAAACGCACACGACATCATCCATGAACCTACCCCAGAAACAAGGGGAGATTCTAAAACTGTGTATAGCGGAGGTTTCAATAGCATCTATGAAAAGATTTGCCAATAAAGGAGAGAAAGAAGCCCCCATAGGTAACCCAAAGAAAGTCAGATATTAATTAGTTAGGAAACTCCGGAAATATACCCACCTTTAGATATTCTGGTTTGCTCGCTTTTATTTTATTTATGCTCATTTTATATATTAATTTAAATTCAATAAAAAAAATAATATTAATTTTATTTATTTCATTTAAAAAGTATATTCATTACCTCTCTTCTGAGGAAAATGTAAAACTTTGAATTTCACGCGAAAGGGGCTTGAAAGAGTCTGGTATATAGTTGTTGTATGTATTGTAAGTCACATTTTTCACAATTTTCTCTTTTTTCCGATTTGTCTGATTTTCTTTCAGGTAATCGATGCAGTTGGCCACGAGGTAAGGTTCTTGGGGGCTGTTCAGTTCTAAATTACATGCTATATGTCAGAGGGAACCGCCGTGACTACGATACTTGGGCCTCTTTAGGAAACTATGGATGGGATTACGAAAGTATTCTACCCTATTTCAAGAAACCCGAAGATAACAAAAATCCTAAATATGCTGCGGACAAACGCTATCATGGAACAGGTAAGGCTTGGTTTCTTAAATCAACAATTTTAAAAATAATAATAAAAAAATCAAGAACTAATAAAACTACAAAAATACTTGGTGCATCATTTATTTAAACAGCTAAACGAAGGTTTATATATTTTTTATATTTGTGTATTTATATGTTAATTTTCTGTTAGATTTACATTTATTTATATTTATATATTTTGCTCTACTTACCTACCTTCTTAAGATATACATATCTCTTTTAATGGATGATGAAGGAGTAAAATTATTATTTAACAAATAAAAGATGTGGTTTTAATATTTCTTTACTAGGCTTACATTTAATTTAATACCTTCATTCTTACCGTATATAAATTCATTCTTACCGTCGGTGTAACTGGGGGGCTTTTATGTGATTAAACACAAAGAAGCGTAGATCTTATAAACAAGGATATGTCTTTAGCCAGCAAAATCTAGAAAATTTGCCTAATATCTTGGTCGATATATCCGATCAACCTTCCTCAGTCCACAAAGAAGAGAAATATGAAAAAGAATGAAATGCGTGAAGCGAGACAAAAAGGCAATAATAAAAAAGATTAAAAGAGGTTTCTGATCACCTACACTTTTTTGTTGTTGTTTTCATCTCCTTTTTTTCTTATCGGTACGTCTTGCTTAGTCAGTGTTGTCGGAAAATTCTTTTACATTTAAAAATTTTTCAATGGGGCGCACTTTCAGCATATAATTCCTGTTTTAACATCCTTATACATATTTTTGACACCATCACACACCTATAGGGTCCATCCTTTACATATTATTAAATAAAAAAACAAGCTTTTTTAACTGAAAGTAAGGAGCGACATTAAAACTTAAAACGAACAGAAATTATTCCGCATATGAAAGGGGCTGTCCCCTCCTCAGCGCCGCACTCTTTACACTAAAGTTTCTTTATTGTCTTTAAAAATAGAGTTGTGAGAAAGATTCAAAATTTTACAGTCCAAAACTTATATGCTATTGGTATCAAAATAATCTGACTTTTGATGTATCAAAATTCCTTTTTTTAGTTTTTCGGTTACTAATGAGCCGGGTCGCTCCTTACTTACAGTTCGTTACCACGAACTGTTTCATTGACGTCAATTCAGAAATGCTGGTGCATCCAGCTAAAAAGCTGACGTGAAACGATAAAATGTACTTCCATGTAATGCAATGGGATTTAGATTTACGGAGTGGGGTAAATTATTCTTCATTACTTAACTAGCATTAGGGTAACTAGAGCAATTGTTTTCGAAACGAACTTGATATCAATTTACAAAATTATTTGTTGTGTCACGAGATATCAGATTACCTGGCAGGATATATCTTTAATTTAACTCTTTTAGGGGTTTGCTTAATGTCTAGGAGGCATAGATTGAATATGGCTAGCTTAAAGGCAACTACAAGCAAGTACTTTTATGGCAAAGGGGTCTATCATGCAGAATTGTGCATCTAATCGTCGTTGCAGTGGTATTCGCAACTAGTAAAGGACAACCCTCAGCCCATAATAACCAAAAAAAAAACGCGTTTTGAAAGAGAACTAGCAAGTAAGACAAAATTGTCATTTCTAGCTGATTCAGAGATGGTAACCATTATCCAAATTAGTCTTAATGATGAAATGTTATTTTGAAAATAAATTTATGGGTATTTTGAAATATAGCCCGAAACATATAAAAAAGGCATCGGATTGAAAAAAGGACACAGTTAAAATTGTCATGACCAAAAACTCTTTAAAAGAAACTTACAATGTCCTGGCTTGAACATAAGGCAAATCACTTTTTTGCAAGGGTAGCGCTGACGTGTCCTCTTTTTTGTATATATATATATAGTTTTTTTTGTCTCCACTGCTAGTTACGAGATATGAGATGTCCCAATTAGATACACTGTTATTCGATTTTTATTTGTGATATACTTAGTGTCTAAGAGGTGCCTATGGAATATAGCTAATATAAATATAAAATATAACACAATAAAAAATAAAAAAAATAATATAATATAAACTAAAAAAAAATGTAATTTCAAGGCATAATTGATGGTAATTTAAGAATTGTATCCTATTGCGAGATATCACAAGTCCTGATTATATATTTCATTATATTTATTATATATATTTGTTTGACGATATATATTTTATTTTATTCATTATAGGTGGTATGCTTAATGTCGAGGAGGCGCCTTACAAAACTGAACTAGCAGATGCCTTTGTAGAAGCGGGTGTAGAACTCGGTTATGAAAACCGAGATTGTAATGCAGAGTTTCAGACCGGTTTTATGATTCCACAAGGAACAATAAAGAAAGGTTGGAGACAATCCACAGCTACGGCCTTTTTGCGGCCTGTTAAAACACGAAAAAATCTGCACATTTCCACAGATTCGCACGTCACTAAGGTACACTTTTCCTGTTTTTTTTTTTTTTTTTTTTTTTTTGTTTTTTTTAGTAAAAGCATATTTTTGAGTTAGAAATTGCAGGCGTAAAATTAAAAAAGATGCTGGGTAACGAGAAAATAGATTAAATGGAACTCTTCACTTATCTAGGTGGTATTACTAGGAAAGATCGTGGATGCAGTGAAGTTGTTAAAAGTAGAATGACCAACGACCAGGGTGCCTTTTGATAGGTAAAAAAATGGAAGAATAAGAAGATAAGCCTGCGAACCATGATTAAAATATTGGAAGCTACGGTAATAACAGTGGTCAAGTATAGTTTTAAAATTTAGCTCAATTATGGTTCTGAAACGTGGGTTCTTCGGAAGACGGAGGAGGAATTGTTGATGTTTTTCACAGACATTGTATTCGCATTGTTTTGGGTACCCAAATGGCTGAGAGTAAGCTGGGCGAAAAATATGACTATCTCGTTTTCTAGGACTATAATGAGAGAAAGGTTGAGAAGGCTGGGACACATTTTTGGTGAAGAATAGCATTGCGTTGCGTAAGCTTGTCCTTTTAAGCCATAATTGTAGGGCCAAACAAGAACAGGTAGTCCCTGAATAGGATAGGAAGAGGTTTTAAGAAATAATTCAAGAAAAAAAATGGAACTTCTTGGGAAGTTGTAAAGGGGAGGGCTTTGAATTGATTGGGACGCAGAAGTAGAGCTGGGCAGGCATCAGGCTTCTTGGCGGTGCAGTGAGTTTTTAGTAGCAGTAGTAATATATTACCTTATCTGCTTCAAATTTCAAAGGTTTAAAAATTATGACAATTAAATCATGGAAGATAAAAACGTTAAAACATAGCTATTTGGAATGGTAAAATCAGGCAATTTTACTAGACTTGCTGGGAGTTCCAGAAAATCATCTCCATTGGTTAGAAACCATACAAAATATCAACTATTTTTATATAATATTTAGAGAATATATAAAATATAAATTTGGCAAAAATTATAAATTGGTTATAATTTAGAAAGGATGGGATTTATAGGTAGGGCTTTGGGCTCCTTATGAATAAGGATATCTGATTTAGGTCGAAAAGGTATTCATAATAAAATTGTAGTTGCACGATTTGAGACCAGAAAATGCAAAGTATCAGACATCACGGCATATATTCCTGTAGAAACGCCTAATTAAAACAGCAGTTACTCAGATGATTTTTACATACAGTTAAATTAGACAAATAGACAAGGTCTCGGGTAGTAATGTGGCCTTTTTATTAGGAGACTTTATGAGGGGATTTAGGGCCTAAAGTATATAAAACTTGGAATAGATGGTTTGCTAGCTTCTAAACATTTGGTGTAAGGAAGGAGTGAGAAGCAATTATAACAGACTGCAACAATTTGCAGGTGCAATAGTATGTTTATAAGCAATGCGGTATCTGATGGTCAAATAGTCCATACGTTAACACAGGATGACAAGACGGCTAACCTCATTGATTATTTTATTTAAAATCGGCGACCGAAAAGAAAGATACTAGGGCATATAGCCCGGGAGTGATGTTATTAATTTTACATGTAAAGGAAGCTATATAGTTCATTTACAGCTATGTTAAAAATAATATAATTAAAGCTGTTATACCCTTTGGGAAGTTAGGACGTTGATAAACTACACGACGATAAATTTGAGAGGCACTTTCCAAGAACAGTTGGGTAGGAAAAGAGATTTTAGAATTTGGCATGGTAGAAGATTACTTATTTGCTTAATTCTCATACCGGAGTGACGTTGAGAGAGTCTTCAGCCTTCTCCATGTGGGACAGTCAGCAGCATGAGCCGCTGTATTTGACAGCAGAATTCCAGGCTGGTCAAGGAATTTCCCGATGGCACTGGACAGCTGCCGTTGTAGGCTTATTTGGCTTTGGCTAAGCTTTCGCCGAGCGGGCAACAACTTCTTGGTCGATGAAGCCATCTTTAAATATTATAGAACCAAGATAAGTGAAAGGGGCGATCACTTTGATTTGTTTTCCAATGGCTGAGTAATTTGATTTGTCGGCGTCAGACTTTAACTCACTGTAATGAATTTTGTATTCTTTCAGTTGAAGGATCGTCTGATCCTGACAGCTTCTTTCTGAATTGTGTTCAGAGCCATGAATAGCTGTGACTTGGAGTTGTGTAACACAATTGAGTAGTTCAGGAGCATCTGAGCAACCTTGCCAGACTCCCTTTTATATTAGAATGAACTTGCTGCGTCTACCTTTTGCTTGCACACAGCTCTCAGTCTCTAAATGCATGAACCTGGGTAGTTGGACATATTTTGAAGGGAGCTAGTATTTAAAAGAATATTCCATTAAGAATATCGATCAACAGATGCCTTGAAATCGAAATAAACAATCAAAGCCTTTTGATGGAACTCATTCCCCTTCTCAAAGATTTACCTCATGATGAATATCTGCTATGTCGTTGATCGGCCAGGAATTAAACCAGTCTGCTCTACTCTGCGTTTTCGTCGGGATTCCGCAAAATATCCCTGCGACGGTACAATAGAAAAGAGCTTGTCTGGTGCTGAGAGGAGTATTATCCCTCTAAAGTTGAAGCACTTCTCCTTGGAACCCGTTCTCTACCACAGTAGTAGGATCACTCCTGTACACCAGTCCTCAGGAAAAATTCTGGGTCCCATATTGCAGTGAATAGCATTTGAATTCATAGCAGCATAGTGTCACCTCCCCTCTTGAGCAGCTCCGTGGGGGTTCCGCAGATCCCAGAAGCTTTGTGGTCTTTCAACTTCTTAATTGTATTTCAAATTTTTATGACTGAGAATGATTATATCCAAAATAACGAGGTCATTATAGATCACAAGTTGGGAGACGTCACAAGTCCTTACAGATGGATAGAGGGATTGATTTCAGCAGAGACGAGAAATTTTCAGTCAACCTTAAAAGGTGGGATACTATATCTTCAAGGAGCACACCGCAAGAAAATGTTTGTACACTGCTCCAACATCCTTCCTCAGGGCTGCCTCTTGTAGCTCATCTGCTTTGGCATCAACAAATGACTTGATTTCAATTATGAAAATAATTTGCTAAGTTGCAGAAGGCGTCTTAGGGAGGGAATCACCTCCGAGAAAAATAATTAACAAAAAAAAACAAATGAACACGCATCCGTGATCTTTCTCTAGCGAAAATAGAAATACAATCATTCTTGCATTTTCGTGCCAATTTAGACCAGAAGACATAACTGACTCTAGCAGAGTGGTGCTGTTTCTAAAGAGCTTTGGGTCTATAGGTAGCTCAAATTCAGGTAGATTTTCTGTAAGAAGTGAAAATGTTATTACTGAACATTTAATATTTATTTATCATCATATTCAGTTTTGTTGTATCAGAGGTAACTTGTTTAATCAACATGTTACCTATGAAGAGTCCTATTACTATTATTTTTTTCTTGTAGTTTTGTACATAGCCTCTGGCATAGTCTCCTTTATATTTGGAAAACGTGATGATTGTGGATTTGACTGGCACTACTTTTTTTTTCTTATTATAGCCTTCAGAAGAGCCCAAAAACAATAATATTACTAACCAGAAATCAAATCTCCTTTCGGTAGTCTGTTTACAATACCAAGCTTGTTTTGGTTTTTCTCATTGGGAAAATGACAAGACAATTTTCCCATTGGTCTGCAAAATACTTGTGCAGCTTGTGTAGAATCATCTCAAAACTATTTTCGAGATTTTATACAAAGCAATGTAGATTAACCTTAATAATGAACTTTCTTTGTTGATCTAAATTTCACTCTTGGCCACAGAAGCGGACAATTCAAATTGTAGTTAACTTATTTGGAAAATCTACAATAGCGCTGAATTAATCCCACGTATTCCTACTATTGTTTGGTATTTGTATCTTTAACTAGACTCATTTTACAACCACTGTTACAAGTTTCTATCTTTTCTGATTTGAAAAAAAAGAATGTGCCTAAAATATTCATTCCGATCGCCCAATCATAAAAATAGGTCAATTCTGATCGATCTTCTTTCTGATCGGTCAATCATAAAAAAATGCTTGAATTTCGTACATATCTCAATAACAGAGAAACAGATTGACTATTTACAAACTATCTTGTGATTCAAATAGTTCTCTTATTTGTACTGGCTCGAATTCATGCACAGAAGAGCCAATCTGGGGTAATTTCGAATTTGATGTTTTAAATCCCATCAAGTTCTGAAAAAGATGGCTACTGTTTTTCTCTACGGTCATACCGAATAATATTATTGGTCTGCAAAATAATGTCGTAGATGTAAATCAGTGACATTAAATCACACTTTTTATCATGTAATTGTGGGAAAATAATCTTGTTTATTTTCTCTTTGGCTTAAATATATGCCAATTCATTAAATTACGCATAGGAGACATCATTGGCCCAGCATTTGTGTTTAGTTTTACATTTACATAGTGTAACTTTCAGGGGCCTACTTTTGCTAAAATATTCTCTTTTTGTTCATAACTTGGCAAAACTTTTTTTTGGTGATAACTTTGGTCAAAATATTCTTTTTTTGGTCATAATTTTGGTCCTTTTTTGGTCATAAGTTCATAACTTGCAGACCTTCCCCGGGGACTGTGGGGGATTAAGTCATCCTCAAAGACATAGTTATTGTATTTTTCTACCATGCTGAACAAAATGGCTACCTCAAAATTTTGATCGGGTGACTTTGGGGAAAAAATGAGCGTGGGAGGGGGTCTAGTTGCCCTCCATTTTTGTTGGTCACTTAAAAAGGGTATTAGAACTTTTAATTTTCGTTTGAATGAGCCCTCTTGCGATGTTCTAGGACCACTGGGTCAATACTATCACCCCCAGAGAAAAACAACAAAAAAAATCCGTGATGTTTCTTCTGGCAAAAAATACAAAATTTCATATTTTGCAGATACGAGCTTGAAATTCCTATAGTAGGGTTCTCTGATACGCTGAATCGGATGGTGTGATTTTCATTATAGTTCTATGACTTTTAGGGGGTGTTTTTTCCTTTTTCAAAAATAAGGGAAATTTTCTCAGGCTTGTAACTTTTGATGGGTAAGACTAAACTTGATGAAACTTATATATTTAAAACCAACGTAAAAATCTCATTCTTTTGATGCGTATATTGGTATCAAAATTCCGTTTTTTAGAGTTTCGGTTTATTAAGCCGGGTCACTCCTTACTTACAGTTCGTTACCACGAACTGCTTGACAACATTTTGATTGCAGTAATTATAAGAGAGTGTGTTGTACAGCATGTATTTTACACTTATTATGAACCACAGGGGCGTAAATATTTGTCTCTTAGGATGTTTTGTACAAGTGTGTGTCTAAGATTTTGTTCTGGGGGATGGGGAGCAAAAAACTTTAAAAGACGCATTGAAAATATGTTTATATACATTTTTGTTACGTTTTTACGAGTCAGACAAAAATTATCAGGGGGGGTCAAAACGGGTAACCCTCCCCCCGCTTCTGGATACGGTCTGGGTTCCGTATAGCGTTTTTTTGAGATTTACAGTCAATTTACTACTATAGGCTCACCCAGACAAGACATGAATAAAAGAGGGATCAAGGATTTTTTCTAAGCTATATTAAGAACAGAAAAGGGTATTTCAAGCCCAAATCTTAGGCATTTCATGCATTTTAATTTCTTGTTTCAGTTCCTTCTAATTATTTCCATGGAAGTAGCGGTACATACCTTGTATGGATTTCCTCATGTGTATAGATACATTTACAGTTTTTTTTTCTTGTCGAAGAAACTTCGCATTATCTTTCACCTCCTCATCGGAAATTGGGCAGGGGACATACGCCTTGAATGCCTGCCTATTTCTCTATTTAATTCCTGCTGAATATATCTAGTTGTATTTTTTCTTTAGATTTTAATTAATCCTCTGACGAAACATGCATACGGTGTAGTTTTTGAAAGGAATGGACAAGTGATAACTAAATATGCGAGGAAAGAAATTATTGTCTCTTCTGGTGCAATTGGTTCCCCCCAGTTGCTTATGGTTAGTGGTGTTGGACCAAAAGAACATTTATTGAAGCACGGTATTCCGGTGTATGCTGATCTTGCTGTTGGCTCTAACTTGCAGGTAAGGCTTCAACTTATAAACTATTCTATAAAATGATTTGTCATAATTTTAATCTAGTTCAATTTATTGATAAAAAGACATGATCAGTTACTTAGCTTAGACTCAAAAGCATAGATTGTGTGAACCGGAAAAAAAATAAAATAAAAAAAAAAGCAAACAATCATGCAGACAGAGCCAGTAAATACCAAAAAAGGTGAAAATAAAGACGGAGACGGGAGCAGCTACCCCATTCTTTACACTAAGGTTTGACTAGTGTTTTCCTGAAAGCATTCTAGAATCCAACAAATATAACAGGCTGGTAAGTGTTTTCTTTACCCATATCATTTCTGTGAATTGAGCTGAATATATTGATGTTGAAAATAAACGCAAATAGAAAAGCCTTGTTTGAGTTGATGAAAATCGCACCGTGAAATTAAATTTCTCTGAGAACCATAAATCGAAAATTTTCAATCAATATTTGCAAAACTACGAATATTTTTATTTTCTACAGAAATGATGGTCATGGGTAAGTTTTTTTCATAGTTGTCTGCATTCCATAAGCCGTAGCAAGTTGGCGATGTCAATCTGATTTTAAATTTGGATAATTCTTATCATTTGTTTAATCTAGAGCTCCGGTAAATTACTATCTCATTATTCACTTTTTGAAAGTTTCCCTAAATACAACATAGTTTTTGCTTGTTTAATTTTGCCTTTTAAATATTTGCAAATCCTGTACACCAAATTGAAATTTAAAGGCCAAAATTACGCAAGTTAGTCTAATCTGGCATTAATGATAACGTTAAAATTGTTTTCAAGTTTTCAATTGAAAACATGTATTTTATTTCAGTGAAGATGAGGAGTTTTAAATTTAGAACGAGTAGAAATGATATCCTATAATATATCAAGGCTAAACTGAAGAGATTTCACCACAACCAAGGTAGGATTACTGCCCCCTTAAGCCCCATATATATTTAAATCTCTCTTTTGCGCATAAAAATTTTGTTTATCCAGGGAGGTAGGAGGTTTTTAACCCCCCCCCCTCCAAATGTTTTTCCGAGTCGTAATAACGTAAATGAATATAAAAAAAACTGATGCTTTTTCTTGTCGACCCCCTCCTTTTATATTTACGCATAAAAATAACTAGAACTATAAATCTTTTATTTATATATGTTTTTATTTATATATAATGGGATTATATACAAGCTTTCACTCCAGCTATAATTAATTTGTGGTGCTGTTTTTTGTATGCTCATTAGTGAATGAAAAAAACTTTAATTGAGAATAATAATCAATTTAATTAATAAATAAGATTAAAAAACTTTTATTAATTAAAAAACTAATTTAGATATCTTGTAAAAAACAGAACGGTAAAACAGTATTTGCTTTCAAAACTTTTATTATCAAGCACGGATAAGGTCGAACGGCCGCATCTAGAATTTGATATGCAAGATGATCCATCTATAGAGAGTTAGACCCTAACTGTGTACCCTAAAAGTAAATAAATTTGTCCAGTTCTTCTCATTTATGGGGGGGGGGGGAAAGTGAACCCCATTAGAATCCCTTCCGCTTCCTCACTAGATACGGCCTTGGTAGGTGCGTGGATGGTTATTATTTCTTCCTCTTCCTTATTTCTTCCTCTTTTTCTATTATTTCTATTATTTCTTTCTTCCTCTTTCTTCGTTTACGTGTATAGGGGAAATTCCCTTATCTTACGTGTTAACTAGCTATGTTCTCTTTATAAAGTAGAAGCAAGGTTTCATCTGGACTATTTTGTAATGAGTTTTTTTTTGTTACCGTTAATTCAAATAAAAATGAATCATATTTTTCAGGACCATATAGCCAGTGGATGGCCAACTTTTGTTCTTGAAAAGCCAGTGTCTCTCAACTACCCTAGGGTAGTAGGACTAAGTTCAGCTATCGGATGGTATCTAGGGAAAGGACCAGGCACTGTTATGGGAGGAGTTGAAGGAATGGCATGGGTGAAAACAAAATACGCAAATCAAACAGATGATTTTCCAGACATTGAGTTCCATTTCGTGTCTGGATCAGCAGCATCTGATGGTGGCATTCAAGTTAGACGTGCAAGTGGCCTAACTTACGAGACCTGGAGTGTAAGAAAATTGGCGTTTTATGCTAACATCGTTTGCTTTCTTTCGACTGTTTGTTTTTGCCACTCGGTATTTAAATGAGAGTCAACTGTATGTTTCAAAATAATCGCTGAACCCATAATCAGTGGCTTCTGGCTTTCTTGTGCCTGGAGCAAAATCTTTTTTAGCCCCCCCCCCTGTATCCTAAAAATTTTCAAGCCAAATTTTAATACAATTTTCATTTAATAACAAAATTTTGCCAACTGTGCACTCTAAAAAATTAAAAATGATTTTAACCGCTAGATTATTCATTTAAAATTTTACATCCGTAAAGTCTCTGCACCCGGGGTAAGTTCCCCAAATGTCTGCTCCCTAAATCTGCTTCTATCTCTTCTATGTAGTTGAAGCCACCGCCAAAGGATTCTCCTAAGGAGGGGGAGCTTCCTACAAGCGGGACGTGCGTTGTATTTTGTTTTGTTTTTATTTGTGTTGTAGTATGCCCCGTAGAGTAACCTGTTGTATTTGATGAACCCGTAATCAGTGGCTTCTGGCTTTCTTGTGCCTGGAGCAAAATCTTTTTTAGCCCCCCCCCCCTGTCTCCTAAAAATTTTCAAGCCAAATTTTAATACAATTTTCATTTAATAACAAAATTTTGCCAACTGTGCACTCTACAAAATTAAAAATGATTTTAACCGCTAGATTATTCATTTAAAGTTTTACATCCGTAAAGTCTCTGCACCCGGGATAAGTTCCCTAAATGTCTGCTCCCTAATTCTGCTTCTATCTCTTCTATGTAGTTGAAGCCACCGCCAAAGGATTCTCCTAAGGAGGGGGAGCTTCCTACAAGCGGGACGTGCGTTGTATTTTGTTTTGTTTTTATTTGTGTTGTAGTATGCCCCGGAGAGTAACCTGTTGTATTTGATTGCCTTAATTCATTTTTAGTTGGTATCTATATGGGAAATTATTATTATTATTATTATTTTTTTCTGTTTTGAAAAAGGGAGTCTATAGTTAGGATGAGGAAAAGGTTATATTGGGTTAATTTAGTTTTTTTTTAATTTCAGAGATATAAAGAAGGAGAAATTAGAGGAAGAGAAGTTTTTTGGTGGTTGTAGTTTGGTTGAAGTTTGTAATTTTGTTGAATTTATTTTTTAAAAGGTATAAAATGAAGTTGAGGGGTAAAAGGGAAAAAGGGGAAAAAATGGAAAAAAGGAAGGGGGAAAATGAAAATATAGGATAAAAATACAGAAAAGGATAATGAAGGCTAATAATCCTTTTTAAAACATTTGATCATGTTAAATTTATAGTAGCAGAGTGTGGTTTCATCAATATTGTTTGGATAAAAGTTTTTAAAATAAATGTCGTTTTTAATTTAGTGCAGGTGACATTAAAGTTTTGAAATTATGTGAAAAAGGTTATTATGTCACCGAGAGGAGAGGAGGTGGGATTAAAAAAAAAAAAACAAAAAAAAAATGCTTCTATCCATACTGTGATCAGTTTTCATTTCATTGATTTTTCAATCAATCAATTTTATTCAATTTTCGTTTATTTTGAATGGGCCAGTTGAAAAATTACACAGCCACATATATTTTAAGAAATTAGGAAGTCAACTTTGAATGAAAAAGACTTCCGCATGTAGTTATGCTGTTTAGGGTCGCAGCGGCAGCCAAATTCAAAAACAAGGTACGTGGAGGAAAAATCTGCAGAAAGCAAACTAAGAACATGCGGTACCCGATAGTCAAAGCAGCTGAAGGAAGCTTTACTTTGAAGGTGCAATTTTCTTTGGAATTTAACAGATTGTTAATGTAAAATTTTTAGGAACAAGCATCGTTTTCAAATTCAACTAACTAGTTTTGCTAATTTATATTCACAATTCAGCTTGGCAACACTAGTGAAAATTTTTTGCTGCCCTGAAACCTTTAACATTTTTAAACGACAAAATAAAAACCAAGAAAAATTGGGTTTCATGTCTGAATTGAGCTATCTTAGGTCTGGGGATATACAGAAAGTTTACATTTTGAAGTTTTTGGTCGAGGCCGTACCTAGAGGGAGGGTTAGGGGGGATTTGACCCCCCCCCCCCCGAAATGTTTTTTTTTACTCTTAAAAATGTAACAAAATGGATATGAACAAATTTTGTATGCGTTTTTTGAGTTTTTTTTTGTGTACCCCCCCCTAAAAAAATCTTTGAGTAAAACCCCTCCTGAAAAAGATTCCTGGGCACGGCCTTGTTGTTGGTAATTGGTGATTTGCCATAAGCACAAAGCTGGGATAATTTTTGTAGAGACTGCGAGTGGATATCCCAGACAAGGTATGTCTTGATGGCAAAAAAGTGCCAGTCGCGGATTTCAAATGGAAAACAATGATGGCTTATAAGACTAGCTAGTAAAAGCTATTGAAAACACTGACCGAAGAAGCAAGTTATTGAGGAATAACTTTCCATCGTCTTCACCATCATAACGTCTTCACCTTCTTCGTCTTCACCGTCTTCACTATCTTCACCATCTTAATGTTTCCATCGTCTTCAAAATCTCAGTAAATTGGTTTAGCAATCTGGTGTCAAAAGAATCAGATTTTAACGCTGATTTCAAATATATAAGTTTCATCAAGTTTAGTCTAACCCATCAAAATTTACGCGCCTGAGAAAATTTGTCTGATTTTCGAAAAAAGGGGGGAAACACCCCCTAAAATTTATAGAACCTTAATGAAATTCACACCATCAGATTCAGCGTATCAGAGAACCCTACTGTAGAGGTTTGAAGCTCCTATCTGCAAAAATGTGGAATTTTGTATTTTTTTTTTTTGCCAGAAGAAAGATCACGGATGCATTTTTATTTGTCTGGTTTTTTTTTGTTTTTTTTTCAGGGGTTATCGTATCGACCCAGTGGTCCTAAAATATCGTGGGAGGGCTCATTCGACCCGAAATTAAAAGTTCTAGTGCCCTTTTTAAGTGACCAAAAAAATGGAGGGCACCTAGGCCCCCTCCCACGCTCATTTTTTCCCAAACTCACCCCGATCAAAATTTTGAGATAGCCATTTTTTCAGCATGATTGAAAATATAATAAATGTGTCTTTTAGTATGACTTAATCCTGAAAGTTATGAACTTTACCCAATGTTGACATATAGTATTGGTTATTGGGAAGCATACAGACGTTTTCAGGGGGTATTTTTTCTGGTAATGGGGGGGGGGGGGTCGGGGGTTATGTGGGAGGAATTTTCATTGGGAAAGGGACAATGCTATGAATGGGGCGCAAGATTTCCCATCATTATCTAAAAAAACGATCAGGAATTAAACAAAAAAACAAGTTTTTCAACTGAAAGTAAGCTTCAACTTAGGAAGTAATTAAATTTGGTTAATTCTCTTATCATATATTCTTATTAACAGCTATTTGTTAGTAGCTGATAGCAGATCTTTTTCCATACAGAGAGCGGAATGCACTAGCCCCATCATAGACAACCTTGCTGTAAAATAATTGGTTTGAAAAGCCAGTGTCGACGATAATTTATCCCCAAGCATTGTCTACTAATACCACGTCTCTGGACCTTTCCCCAGATTCATGGCAACTACCGTTCCAGGCTTCTGTATTTATAATTCCATCTTTTCATTCTCAATTTCGAATTTCATCTTTTTATTGTTTCAACATATTTTCTAATTCAAAATAATAGCTAAAATCTTTTATTCTGATTATCATTAATAAATTTTATGCTTGAAAGCTGATCTATGTTCAATTCAATAGATTACGAACGGGATACATAGCTAGCGCTGTAGTCCTAAGTTTTTTTTTATCCACAGGTATGACTACACTATGGATTGGCCATTAATGTGATAATAAATAAAATAAAAACACGTATTTACATTACTTGGGCAAGCTTTTCAACAATCTTTGGTTTATTTTTCGACCAAAGTGCTGCTGGAACCAAGGCTGTCCCAGTGTTTTTTTTCGGAGGGGGTTTTACTCAAAGGTTTTTTTCGGTGGGGGGGGGTACACAAAAAACCTCAAAAAATGCATACTAAATTTGTTTATATCCATTTTTGTTACGTTTTTACGAGTCAAAATAACATTTCCGGAGGAGTTCAAACTTCCCTAAGCCCCCCTGGGTACGGCCTTGGCTGGAACAGAACTGTTATTGCAGTTGCTCACTATTGATTGAACGCTACAGTTGTCGACAACTCAGCACTTCTAAAATGGCTTGCATAAAGAATAAATTGTTCTCGGAAAAAGCTGAAACTTCAAGCTAGCATTATATATTTCCCAAAACCAAGTTTATGTTGTGAACCTTTATAGTTCACCATGTGTTTGCACCATATCTTTAATACTTTACCCATAAGTGCAATACTTAACCAAATCTTTGTCGTTTTTCTAAAACTCAACACGTGGAAACTCAGACTAGGTTAAATTCTTTCAAAATACAGCACCTATTCTTTCTTTAAATGCCAAGCCTTCTGGAGTCCACTTCGGACTCCTTTTGGCTTCATGACGATTTCAATCTACAGGGGATGATGGGTCAGGAATAAGTCTCGCTACCATCTATGTGAACTACTCGCAGATATTGTTATGTCTTAGGAAATCGAAAATAGAATAGGAAATCGAACTATTATTTGTTTCCGAAGAACAGTTTAAGAACACAACCTACCTCATTTTTTTTTACTATTTATAATCGTCTCGTCAGTAGAAATTTTTCTAGCCTAAATTTTATTTGAAAAACTATACCATAAAACAATTAGCATATTTATGCATACTTATAAAAAATAAAAGGGCTTCTAAAAGAAGATGGCAGAGCTGTCAGACCTTTCGGAAAATGTTTCTTTCTAATCTCTATTCCTGTTAGATCTCAAATACCTATTTATTATTTCAAAGAAATTATTTTGTAGGTGGGACTACGAAGCTTTAAATATTTTGAGAACTTTTAGACTTTCAATTAAACCTTAACTTCAATTTCAACTGGTGCCTTATTGAACAGAGCTTTCTACCCAGAAGCAGAATCATGGAAATGCTATGTCATATTTTTTTCTGAGATCTATACTTTCAGTAAAACCCCCCAAAGATTGGACCATTATCTCTTTCTATCAGTAAGCTAAAATCGGCAGTATAGGAAAAAAGAAACATAGTAAAATCAAAGTGTTGCTCTCATAGCACAATTACCGAAAATTCAATTTCACAGACACAAGGATTAAACCTTAAATACCAAGGACAGTGACAACGATACTCAATTTTCTGAGTGAGTGGAAGCTCAAGCCATGATATATATTTGAAAAAAAAGAAACAATTTGAATTCAATTATTAATGGAATAACCGTGATACGCAGTTAAGCTGTTTTTGGTGGCAGTGGGTGCCAATTTTACAAAAAGAGAAGCATGGATAAAATTTAATAAAAAAAACAAACAAGAACACGTTGTTTATGTTTGAATTTTGACGGACAAAAAGCATTGTAAAAGATAAGTAATTAGTTTCGTGGCACTGACTAAAATGAAACACTGCCTAAAAACAAGAGAATTTTGATCCTCTAAACCTTTCATGTCAATGTATAAAAGCTGAAATTAATTAAATTTTTCCTTAGTACGGTACATATTTTTAGATTTTTATTTTAAATGTTTTAAAATTTATTAAATAGATTTATCTAGGCTAAGTGGATCAAATCACCTGTCTAATCTACCTATACGTGAAAAAAAAAATGTTGATACTACTTGTATCTTAACAGTTGTTTATTTGTTTCTAGATACTTGCGTACTTTTTGTTTTTGGTTGTGAAATTGTAATGTGATAATTACAATATGTTGATTCACAGATTTATCTTTTTCAGAAATACTATGAACCACTCACATTCAAAGAAACAATCTCTATTGCCGTAATGCTATTACGCCCGCGTTCAAATGGCTATATTCGACTTCGTTCACCGAATCCACACGACAAACCATTGATATATCCAAATTATCTGGTTGACGAACAAGATTCTAAAGTTCTTGTAGATGGTGTTAAAATCGCAATGGCAGTTGGTGCAACTGACGTAAGTAGAACTTTCTTTTCTTCAATATTTTGTATTATTTATTCCCAACATTATAAATTTTATAGGATACTTTTATGGTTTTATTATTGATTTATTTCCTCTAATAAAATCTAATACTCTAATAATCTATATAGTCTTACGAATAATTATATTGTTGCCAAATTCCCAACAGTCGGATTCCATAACAAGATAATTCTAATGGTCATAAATTTCTATTCATTAACCGAAAATAATTTTGTCTTAATTTTTAAAATTGGATTAACAAGAAAATAAGAAAAATAAATAAAATATAACAACTTTAAGAACGAAGAACACTTAAAGCAGTCAATGCATAGATACTTAAACCCATGCTACGGAACAGTTTTGTGATTAGAGGTGCAATACCCATTTATTTATAATATTTTCATTCTTTTAACAAACAAAACTTTAAATATTCTAAGAAAATACATGTCTGCAGAGTTCAAAGAAAGAAAATGTGTTTTAGTTTTATCGGCATCACAGTAGGCAGAAAAGTAGTAAATTAAAATTTATAAGAAAAAGCAAAAATAAAGAAGACCTGCTTGATTTTACCAAATGAGGGAACCCAGAAAAATTAGTCAGACATATTTTAGCAATATTGGAGACTTCATCATAATTTTACTTCCCCTTTGTAACGATAAAACCTTTCATGTTGTTCCTCTTTGATGATCACTCTAAATAGTCTCAATACCATTTTGATTTTCCACTTCTTCGTCTTACCAAAGGCAACAAGATCCAACCAAAAGGGTGTATTCATAATTTTCGCTTGGGGGGGGGGGGAGGTACAAAACTTTACAAAATGCGTTAAAAATTTGTTTACATGTCTTATTTTTACACTCATACGAGACAGACATAAATGGGGGGGGGGGGGTTAAACCTGTAGCCTCCCCCCTGGATAATGCCTTGCCAACTATTCATCTTAAACAGAAGAGGGCTATCTTATATCAAACAAGATTTGGAAACAAATAATGTATAAATATACATTTAAACAAGGTGCTTTCAAAAGTCATTATAAAAAAAAAATCATTTAAAAAAATCATATTACAGTAAAGAACTATTTTTCGCTAATTAACGACAGTTTTTGCATTAAAAAGGGCAGACTACGATGAGAAAGCAAAATGAAAAATATTTCTTTAGCATCCAAAATCATTAAAAACCAATATCAATAAACTAATGATTTGCAATATAACCAGTAATACAAAGATAAAACTACATCACCAAGCCAAATGAAGTCAACATACCCCTCCAATAAAATTTCAATTTTCTTTAATCCTTTCTGATAACCTCCTTCTAAACCGTTTGGGGACAACCTACTTTTCTTTTCGAAGCAGGCAAAAGCAGCCCAAGTATGGCCAAAAAGCACAATTTCAATGTGTTATCGTTCACTTCTAAAATGTGGCCTAGCAACCTTAACATTTTTTTTTTAATATAAACGTAGAACGTGGGAACAAATAATATTTTTCGTAGATCTAACTGTTTATTAACCATATAGACCGTGTTTCACCAAAAACGTCCTAAGTTGATATAGGGTGGTTTGGCACGAATGACTAGATTTAAAACTTGATTATATGTATATCTATAGCTTGTATATCTGTAGTCTGTAGCCTGAATATCTGTATCTTGATTATCTATAGCATGTTTATCTGTACCTATCTTAATGTTTTTTCATTATGAATGCTGTGATAATATGTACAATTGTCGTTTTGTCTCTATTGTGAATTTTGTTGTAGTGTACAGTTATCTTTTTTTAATATCAGCTGTGAGAAGTCAAATCGATTGAGAGCCGAAGCCTAAAAACAAATAACGGACGATTTTTGCAATTGAGATCGCTTGGTGACTTTCATTTTAATTATCATTATCATTTATTTATTTTTCATTTAATTATCATTTATTTCAAATAATTTAAGATCTTTATTTTAATGTATCAACCATTTGGTGAGGTAATGTCTAGTTTTTTTTCCTACGTGTCAGTATGCAGAATAGGATTAAATTCATGTTAGTATGAGCCTGGTTGCATCACCGGGAGATAACTGTCTAATGTACGGTCAGTCGAACGAGTAACTAAGACTATTCTTGGATAATGCCTTCGGAAAACGTTCAACGTTTTAACGTTTAAATGTAAATTGTTTAACGTTCCTCCTCAGCTTTTTGAGGTGTCCCTGTTTCGGAGCCATACTTTGCCTCTGTCATTATCGTGGCTTCCAATATTCTAGTATTAATTGACAGACGTATTTTCTATTGCTCAAAAACAAAAAAAAAGCTTTACACTTTGACTACCCTGTTTCTCCCACTTTCACTACATTTATCATCGTTACTAATACTTACTACCTAGGTAGGCGAACATAACTACGTAATTTTTCATTCAATATTGCTTCTTCATGGTGAATATGTGAGATAATCAATTAATTTACTTCTTGTTGTTCTTTATGACAGCATGGCTTTGTCTGTAAGAGGAAGTAACTTAATCTACTTTTAAGGTGATTTTATGCTGCGTCGCAGAACCTTACACACTAGCATAGCTTTAGACTTTATGTTACGTTATACAGTCTTACGGGTCAAATTTTGTCCGTAACGGGGGCAGTGCCAAGTAGACTTGAGCTCTACATAGAAATTAGCTTAAGGTAAGTTTATGCTATGTTATAGAAAAGTCAACATAGCAGCAACAGGCGCAATTTCTGAGTAACGAATCAATAAGTAGTGAAACTATATTAATAAATCTTTCATAGAAAGCCTTTCATTATTCACCAGAGCTTGAATCCCGTCTCGATACCACTTTTAATTTTTGAATATTTTGCTGATGATGATTGTGGTGATTTTGGAAAATGATTATGAAGATGTAATAGGTTTTTACGTTATCCAAGCATGAAAAGACTGGTTTAAGCGTGAAAGGTAGTACTTAGCTCAGCTTAATCGCTTAACGTAGTACGTAGTATGAAAAGTTCTTGATTCCTATAATAGTGCCTTATAAAATTTCATTATCAGAATTATTAGCCATACGGTGCTGTTTTTTAATTATGTTCTTTTCGTTACTTTTTGAATTTCCGTTTTACACGTGCATATTTCCATTGATGCCAGATTAAAGCTACTAAATTGTCTATCGAGTTAGAGTGCGCCCGATATTTGCATTTTCAGTTTCTTGATAGTACTTACATGTAGATTTAAATCATTTTATTTACACATTTCTCATCGCAAAGGAGTTATAGTGAGCGATTACTGGGATATGATGATTTATATCAGATAATTTGTGCCTAATTTATTACTTATATATGGAATATTCGTATAATTCTAAAAATTACCACTGAATCACCATCTTTTTTTTAGTATTAGGAAAGGCACTTGAAAATTTTATTAAATAAAATCCATGAGTATCTTTTCCAAGAAAAAACTTACTTGCTTAGAAAGAACAAAGTCATTGAAAAAAATCTTGGAAAGGCTTCAGACCCTCCCGCTCCGTAACACTGAAAATGTTTACAAATTGCATAATTTGTGTTTATTTGGTAAAAGTATAACGATTTATTCGGGAAAAGTTTTCAGAAGTTGTTTTCAAAATAAAATTTTACTATTAAGACTCATCAAGATAACAGCTACTAATCTGAATCATCTACAAATGGTAATTGTTCTTACTACTCAGATTTTTTTTTAATATGTAGTTTCGGTTACTCTGGGCCGAAGTTCATTCTTTACTAGGTTGCAGCTGTCGCTGCAACCATGATTGAACTGAAATTCAGTAACTCCTAAGACATAGAAACAGAAAGCATACCTTTAAAAAACCTATCGTTCTTTTTAATGGCTGGCTTAATTTTGTGACTTTAAGTTTCTTTTCAACTCCTCACCAAAGAACCAATTAGGTTTAAAAAGTCGCAGTTATTTTCGCATTTAATTGTTAATTTAGATTTTTAACTCAGCACCAGGGGCGTCCCAAGAGTCATTTCATGGGGGGGGGGCGATCTTCTTAAATTTTACCGATTGTTACCTTATTTATGCCAAATTTTCTGCAGAAATCAAAAATTTTACTAAATTTCGGGCAATTTTGCAAAATTTCTGCCGAATACCAAAAACGTTGGAGGAATGGCGCGCCCCCTCCCCCCCCCCGTTCCCCCATCGAGACGCCCCTGCTCAGCACTGGTTACCTCCAAGCATTATCAGACTTGGTTTTTAAGGGGTGAGGTAATTTTTCTCTTCAGAAATAAGATATGATTGACTTGGAAAAATAAACCAATGAAACCAAAGCACACTTTTGAACACGTTATTATAGGACAGTCTTTTTGTCTTTGATCTTAGTTACAAAAAAAAATAAAGTTCCAACAAGCATTGGATTACATTTCAGGCGTTTGCAAAGTTTGGAACGAAATTCTATGCCCAACCATTTCCCGGATGTGAACACCTACCCCTTTGGACAGATGACTACATCGCCTGCTGCAATCGTCACTACTCTGCAACCATCTACCATCCTGTGGGTACATGCAAAATGGGACCACTCTGGGATAAAACTGCGGTTGTAGATCCACAGCTAAGAGTGTACGGCATCAGTGGCTTAAGAGTGATCGATGCATCAATTATGCCAACTATTCCAAGTGGTAATACAAATGCACCAACTATAATGGTGGCAGAGAAAGGATCAGATCTTATTAAAGGGTATTGGTTACCACTCGAAGGGTCGATCAAGAAAGAAACATTAAAAAAGAAAATCGCAAAAGTATGATTATCTCATTGTTTAATAGTGATAAGTATATTGTTTACGTCAGGAGTATTTTGTTAATAAAAAACTTTTTTATTTTATTTTGTCTTCATGTTTTTAGAGTAATTTTTGCAATGCTATCACTGCTAGTACTACGCTGTAGGGTCATGCCTTCTGAGGCCAACACAGCTGCAAACTCTCTTCCTCCACCCTGATCTTTTCAAAACTTCACCCTTTACTCCCTCCCATGAAGTTTCAATTTACTTTTAATATTTCTTCATGGACTCTTCCTGCCCTATTGAGGGATGACTTGCTTTTCGGTTGGACCCTGACAGATGGCCAAAAAGATTTTTTTTGGAAATCTACCATTGTTAATCTGAAAAATATGTCCTAGCCTTCTCAAGCTTTCTATCACTATAGCCCTAGAAAGTGGAATAGAACCACATTTTCCCCACAGTTTGTTGTTTGACATACGGTCACTCGGTTAGCTAAAACTATTCCCCGACAATTCCTCTGGGAAACATCTAACGAATCTTCCTTTACCTTTCAAAGCACCCACATTTTAAAACCATACTTGCCTGCTATAGTTTTCAATATTTTTCACAGTGGTTCTGATTATAATCAAACAATGATTTATAAATTACAAAAATTTCATTGAATTATTTTAGAGCTTATTTTTATCAAACAGGAAACAGCTAAAATACTCACTAATAAATTTTCTGAAGATTTAATCTATGGATTTGCCACCCCGCTTTAGGAAAATTCGCTTGCGATAATGATCGAAAAGGTTATTTCAAAAACACACTGTGGCAATTTTTTTTTTTAAGCAAGTAGCTGGTAGCCTTTCACTGGTGGATCCAGAGTGGGGACGCTGCCCTCCCCCATACTTTTTAATGCCCTCATTCCATGTTTTTTATTCTTGTTTTCACGTTTTTTTTTATATAAACTTGTTAATTAATGGTACTCTAGTCACATTCTCCCCCCCCCCAAGATTTTGCTCTAGATCCATTCCTGTAGCCGTCTCAGAATTTCTGGGTAATCTGGGTAATTCTTTGCTCCTTTATTTCCAAAAAAAAACATATGACAATGTTCCTGGATTTAGATATAGTATTTTCTGTAAGTTTTGAAAAAAAAACGCCCCTGTCAATTTCGAAGGTCTGTATTCAGATCCATAAAGAGTTGCAACCTCTCACCTCACCAAACTACTCCCATATAAAATAATATATTTGGGGAAAGTATGCAATGTATATTATGAGGAGGCTTTGGATCAATTTTTATTGCAGAAATATTTGTAGTGTAGAAATTAATGTGCCTTTCTTCATAAGTTAGAAAAGGTGAAGTGAAGGTATTCAAAGGATCAACAATTCTTGGATATACAGTCTGAAACATTTGGACATATTAACATGAAAACTGTTTTCAGTATTTCACAAGAATAAGTAAGTAGAAAACAGAATTTTTTTTTTGCATGCTGACCAATCGTCCGCACAGTGCAGGAACCGATCCCCCCACGCCCATCATTCCCCCAAACACATCCAATCAAAATTTTGAGATAGCCATTATGTGGTTGTTGGCAAATCATCCAACGCTTTCCGGGTTTTCCTCCATATTTCTCTAGGTACCCATTTGGAGTTAGGTCAACTCTGACTGAACTCACAGAATCACACCGCTGAATTTCTTTCCAAACCAAATAATCATTGAAACTTGGACTCGAACCCTTACCCTTACGGACACAGAATTTAAGGTCTAGTGTGCCAACAGCAGATGAAGTAGACTACGCATAATTAAGAATGATTTTTTTTTGTGGTTTTTAATAAAATGTATAGAATAAAATCTTATATTTGGAAAAATTACTTTCGATTCATGCTATCTCTACATTTATTTTAAATATTATTTTTATATTTCTTATGTACGGATGTATGTATATTTTATACTTGATATATATAATATATATATCATATATATATATATATATATATATATATATAGATATATATAATATATATATAATATATTATATATATATATATATAATATATATATATATATTATATATATTATATATATATATCTATATATATATATATATATAATATATATATATATATGGCAGAATAAAGCAGAAAATGCCTTCTTTCTGCAAAGGCAGAAATTGCCTTTGCAGAAAGAAATATAGGAACATCAGGGGGATGAAGATCCATAGTAGAATTGATTGATAAACAGGAGGCCTATGAGCTGCTGTTGATGATGATTTAGGCAAAATAAATCTGCAAGAAGAACTACGTAAAGAAGAAGAGTGCCTATCTTAGCCTGTCCGTGAGAAAAACTGCTGTAGAGACGGTGGAAGTGTTTTTGTAATCATAGGCGCTAGCGCTACCTAAGTAAAGAACGATGTGGGCATAATGTGTTTTTTTTTCTCCATACCCGGGCACTTCGTATCGAAGGAGTTGTTGTAGAAACTTCGAAAAGGGTTCATTCAATTGGAAATTGGAGTTGCTAGTGCCCTTTTTAATAATCGAAAGTGATTGGAGGGCAACTAGCCCCCCCCCTCCAAGCCCATCATTCCCCCAAACACATCCAATCAAAATATTGAGATAGCCATTTTGTTCAGCGTAGTTGACTTCCAGATAGAAAATATGTTTTTGAGGAGGACACTCCCCCACAACTCTCGGGGCAAGGGTTTTAAGTTATGCCCTGAGGGCATATAAGAACGATGTACTGTTTATTATTTTTTCCTTTAGAGTAGGGCACTTCATATGGAAGTGGTCGTCGTAGAAACTTCAAAAGGGGCTCATTCGATTGGAAATTGAGAGTTCAGTTCTAGTGCCCTTTTTAATAGTCGAAAGTGATTGGAGGGCCACTAGCCCCCCCCCCACGCCCATCATTCCCCCAAACACATCCAATCAAAATTTTGAGATAGCCATTTTGCTCAGTGTAGTTGATTTCCAGATAGAACATAAGTTTTTGAGGAGGACACTCCCCCACAACCCTTAGGGCATGGGTTTTAAGTTATGCCCTGGGGGCATATAATGTTTTTTATAGAAGGCGTTGTCGTAGAAACTTCAAACAGTCTCATTCGATTGGAAATTCGAAGGGCTAGTACCCTTTTTAATAGTCGTAAGTGATTGGAGGGCAACTAGCCCCCCCCCCACGGTCATCATTCCCCCAAAAACTTCCAATCAAAATTTTGAGATAGCCATTTTGTTCAGCGTAATTGATTTTCAAATAGAAAATAAGTTTTTGGGGAGGACGCTCCCCCAGAACCCTCAGGGCAAGGGTTTTAAGTTATGCCCTGGGGGCCTATAAGGTTTTTATAGAAGGCATTGTCGTAGAAACTTCAAAAAAGGCTCATTCGATTGGAAATTCAAAGGGCTAGTGCCCTTTTTAACCGTCGAAAGTGATTTGAGAGCCACTAACCCCCCTCTCACGCCCCCTTGTCCCCAACCACATCCAACCAAAATTTTTAGATAGCCATTTTGTTCAATGTAGTTGTAAGTTTTGGAAATTAGTTCTTTAAGGATGACAACCCCTCCCCACAGCCCTCAGGGCAAAGGTTATAAATTATGCCCTGGGGGCATATAAGGTTTTTAGTGAAAGGCAACTAGCCCCCCCCCCACGCCCATCATTCCCCCAAACATATCCAATCAAAACTTTGACATAGCCATTTTGTTCAGCGTAATTGATTTTCTGATAGAAAAGATGTTTTTGAGGAGGAAACTCCCCCACAACCCTCAGGCCAAGGGTTTAAGTTATGCCCTTGGGGCATATAAGGTTTTCATAGAATTCGTTGTCGTAGAAACGTCAAAAGGGGCTCATTTGACTGAAAATGCAAAGTCCTAGTGCCCTTTTTAATAGTCGAAAGTGATTGGAGGGCCACTAGCCCCCCCCCCACGCCCATCATTCCCCCAGACATATCCAATCAAAATTTTGAGATAGCCATTTTGCTCAGCGTAGGCTAGTTGATTTCCAGATAGAAAATATTTTTTGAGGAGGAAACTCCCCCACAACCCTCAGGGCAAGGATTTTTAGTTATGCCCTGGGGGCATATAAGGTTTGAATAGAAGGTGTTGTCGAAGAAACTTCAAAACAGGCTCATTCAATTGGAAATTTCAAAGGGCTAGTGCTCTTTTTAATAGTTGAAAGTGATTGAGGGCAATTAGCCCCCTCCCCCCGCGGCCATCATTCCCCCAAACACACCCAATTAAAGTTTTGAGAGAGCCATTTTGTTCAGCGTGGTCTAGTTAATTTCCAGATAGAAGATATGTTTTTGAGGAGGACACTCCCCGACATCCGTCAGGGCAAGGGTTTTAAGTTATGCCCTGGGGGCATATAATGTTTTTATAGAAGGCGTTGTCGTAAATACTTCAAGAGGGGCTCATTCGATTGGAAATTCAAAGAGCTAGTGCCCTTTTTAATAGTCGAAAGTGATTGGAGGGCAACTACCCCCCCCCCTCCGAGCACATCATTCCCCCAAACACATCCAATCAAAATTTTGAGATAGCCATTTTGTTCAGCGTAGTTGATTTCCAGATAGAAAATATGTTTTTGAGGAGAACACTCCCCCACAACCCTCAGTGCAAGGGTTTTAAGTTATGCCCTGGGGGGGGGCATGTAAGGTTTTTATAGAAACCGTTGTCGTAGAAACTTTAAAAAAAGCTCATTCAAATTGAAATTCAAAGGGCTAGTGCCTTTTTTAATAGTCGAAAGTGATTAGTGATATTTTTTGTTGTTGTTATTGTTTAGACCAGGGCACTTCGTATCGAAGGAGTTGTCGTGGGAACTTCGGAAGGGGCTCATTCAATTGAAAATAGAAAGGGCTGATGCCCTTTTTAATAGTCAAAAGTGATTAGAGGGCAACAAATCCCCCTTCCACACCCACCCTCCCACGCCCACCCTCCCATTTGCCCATTATGTTTAAAAACTAAATGTGGCCTTAAGATGAAATCAAAATGCATTGTGATAATGCTAATTCCCAAAAAGGCATCTCAGCAGTATCCCAAGAACGACTGAGGGTATTATGTTCAAACTTTCGGGGCTACTTCTGCTCTTCAAATTTAACTAAATCAAAATAGCGTAAGTGTATCCATGCTACCAAAGAAAGTAAACAGATTTTTTTGCGAATGATATCAAGTTTTCCATTTCAGGTCAACTAGAGGAGGTATGAAACTAAATTAAACAGTACTATATGTGTCCAGATTTTTAAAAGGGTGTATGTTCTTAAAAATTGCTGAAAATTTTTCTCCAGCATACAAATAGCAGGCCAAACTATAAAGTCTTAAAAAACGAACAAATTTAAAGTGTTGTTTTCTTTTTCCCTGAAAAAACTATGTCAATATAAAATGAACAGAAATTAATTAAAAAATTTTTTTTCCACAAAATAAGTTTTTCAAAGAAAAGTAAAGAACTCCATTAAACCAAAAATGAGCAAAAATAAAATCAAATAATCTACCAAGCGTGAAACTACCACAAGTCAGCATAGATAAATAAATGAAACCCAAAACGAACAGAAATTACAATAAATAACCAAGTAAAACTCAAAACGAGCAGAAATTAACATAAGTTGGGCGCAAAACCCATATGCATTCCCAAGGCCAGAATAAAATTTGCACTTTACTTAAAACATACAAATGAATGTGCATTGTCAGTTTAATATACATATACTGAAATTTAGCATTCAAAATGTTAATATTATTTGATTTATTAAAGTTATAAAAGTAAAAACATTTATATTTCATATATAATTATATATAATGATAGTAATTTATGAACATTCAAGCAATTTCTGATTTTTCTGTGGTATATGTGTAAAAGATGAAATGCTTAAGGAAACTTTTTTTCTCGATTAAGCACAAATGACGCTATGCCCTGTAAGTTACAAACCCATCATAGACTAGCAAAAATACTGAGCTTATTTTAAGGCGCCACCAACCAATATTGCCAAAAATAGCTTCAAATCTGTTTTCTATATTAAGGTCCGCCTGGCCGAGGACCTTGTGAAACTTGTGAAAGCTAATTGGGGAGAACAAATGTAAGGACAAGTTTTTCTGCTTCCAGGTTTTTGAGCTTTTATTCTTAAAGGATCAGAAACAATCAAGGTCAGGTAACTAGGCTGAATACAAGTATTACTTGTCTCAGGTCATCGCAACAAAGATCTTTAGGTCTTTTCGAGTTTTTATCTGTACACGAAGTTTCTTATGAATCAATAGCTTACGAATGTAAACTTACGACTTACGAAACTTACGAATGTAAGTTTCAAGCTTTCAAAAAAAATGTTGATCCTTTGTCGGAATAACTAATAGGAGAAAAAGGGCTTTGCATCCACTTTTTGTCCCCAAACATGCTTTCCTCTTGCTGTCCAAAGATACTCTTTAAAACTTTTAGCTCTACTATTTTAGTAGTTCCCGGGATACAAAAGATGTGCTATCTGGATAGCATTTAGACATGCTTCACCACTAATAGATTTTAGTTTGTGCTTGGGCTGATAAGGTGACTTGAAATTTTTGTCCCAGAAGTTCTCCAAAACGCAAAACATGAAAGTTCCTAACCTCCTCCACCCATCAATCATAAAGTTTAAGTCCATTCACCAGCTGTCGTTCCTGGGATGCCAAGGATATAATGTTTTGATTGTATGGATCCATAGTTTCTTCTGATATACCTCTAATCCTTCTTCAGGTCCACATTATCGGTCTACCTGAACCCACAACACCCCTTAACTTTCAATTCGATTCACCAAGCTCTTGAGGATACACAATTTTTCCGGGCACACTCATTTTCTTTCGTTTCACATCGTAACTTTACCAGGAACAAATTCAAGTCTAAAAGGGGTTCATAGTATTCATTGTTGGAGACCAAATCCTCAGGAACATCCTCTCTGCCTCAAAGTTAAAATTTGAGGTCTAATTTCCCACCCACACAACCCCAAAAAGTTCAAGCATGATCCCTAAAGTTGTTCCCAGGATATTGCATATGCGTTGTTTTGAGCTGCCTGCAAATCGTAGTGTCTTTTGATATACTTTGCTGCTTTGCCGTGAGTAGACTATGTGTCCTATATGAGAATTATAGTTTTAAAATGCTTAAAGGGATCAGAGAAAAGACATTTTTTGGCCCGCTTTGACCCCTCCCCGAGACAAACTTGATGTCTAATTAGCCCCCAAACACCCCCCCCCCCCAATTTTGAACTTCATGCCCTAAGCCATTCTAGAGATATTACAAATATTCTATTTCGGTAACCTCACACTGCGTAGGTTCTCCAGATTTACCTCTCTACTTGGATATTAAGAAACCCCTGATCCTCAAGGACTTTATAACGAAAAATCGTCGAAAGTTGGATTGGGTACAAAAATCTTAGACATCTCCTCCTGTAACGCAAAAATTTGAGGTCCTCTTAGTCAACCCACACTATCTAAAAGTTTTAAATGTATGCCCTAAGTAGTTTCCCAAATATTGCAAACATGCTGTTTTGAATAACTGGATACGCACAATGTCCATGGACTTACTTAGACATAAACATAGACATAGACATAGACATAGGTTTATTAAGATCGAACAGCGTAGCCATGGCTAATTTATGTCGTCTTTACAACGATATGGGGAAAAAAAGAAAAAAAATACAAATAACACTATAATAAAACTATAAGAACACTAACACGTGAATACAAATAACACTAAGTTTTGTTGTATGCTTCTACGAAAAAGGGGACAAACGTGTTTTTGTAGCGGTTGGTCCTGCAGACCGGGGGTTGTAGCTTCGACTGGTATCTGGTTCTTTGGTTAACAGGAGCATCGGGTGGGAGGATCAGTCTGTGATGGGACGAAGATAGCAGTGACTTGCCGAGAGACATGATCAGTGATAATCGTCTGTCGCTGAGAGATTCAAGGTTCAGTTCTTGCAAGAGTTTGTTGTAGTCGTCACTTCTGTTACCAACGATTATGTTAACAGCTCGTTTCTGCAAAGATTCAAGGTCATCGCAAAGGTAGTGGGTGCTCTGGACAAAAGGTCCCCAGACAGCGACGGCGTATTCGAGTAGAGGTCTCACATACGTAATATAGGCATTTTTTAGGCTTTGAGTGTCGCAGCCAAACCTGCGCATCAGGACTAGGGTCTGAAGTGATGCATTGCCAGCCTTAATAACCTTCTCCACGTTTTCGGTGAATGTGCAGTCCATCGATAATGTGACTCCGAGGATTTTTGCAGATGGAACAACAGGGAAAGGGACTTGCGGGAATTCCGATCACGTTTTAAGGGGCAAAACCTGAGGATCATTGGTTTATCTGCATTCAGTGTCAGCTTGTAACGTTCACAGTCCTCAGAGAAGGATGCCAGAAGGGTCTCGCTGAACTGACGTTCGATTACACCTTCTCTCACGAGGTATTTGAGGACAAATGATAAATCGTCGACGAATTTGAGTCGCTCTTCGAAATTCTGAAGGAGGAAGTTGATGAGGGAGATAAATATGAAACCAGCAAGTCTTGTACCCTGAAGGGCTCCACAGGTAAGTTTAGACCAGTATGAGATCAAGTCACCTTCAAACAATGGAAATACACACTGCATTCTGTCCTGAAGGAAGCTCATCACTAATGCAAGAGACCGCTTCTGTGCGCCCATTGCTCGCATATTTTTTGCTGCCGTAAGATGACAAATCAGGTCAAATGCCTTCCTGAAATCGGCGAGAGCTAGGTCGATGAAGGTACTGCCCTTGTCAAGCCACTTAAAGATAATGTCAACTAGGCGCACGAGGTATATCGAGGTATTGCAACCTTTTAGGCCGCCATACTGGTAACGGTCTATGTTTTCCCGCGTTTGCTTGAGTAATTCACGCAGGATGAATGACTCGGTGACTTTTGCAAAGGTAGATGTGATTGATATCGGTCGTAACTCGTTGCAAGATTTGGGTGTTTTAGTCTTCGGTATAACACGCACAAATGCGCGTTTCGAGCACGACGGGAAAGTTGACTGGGCGAAACATTCTCTGATGATGTGTCCAAGTGGCTTGGCCAGGAAAATAGAGAACTCTCGTATTAACCTTATAGGCAGCTCTTCAGGAAAAGAGCTACTGGATGGACTCAACTTGTTCAGCTTTTGAAAACTTGATGCTCAACTATTTCGATTTCACCTTCGTCAGGGCATAGTGAAAGTAGATTCTCTATTTCAGTGTTAGTTGGGGCAGGAAAGGATGTACAAATGTCAGTAAAGTAATTGTTGACGTCATTTGCACTTACGAATGACCCATCATCGTTCAGAATACGGATACTGGATGATACTGTTTTTCCAGCAATCTGCCTTACTAGACGGTGCCATTTACGGGGATCCTTTTTTATTTCAGGGTCCGAAAGGGATTTTCCGAAGGACTTTCTTGCCTCGCAACAAAGGCTAATGACTTTGTTTCTTAATAATCGTAACGACGTTGCGTCACCACTTGACTGCCTTACAGTGTTTTTTTCGCGAATCAGCTGTTTTATTTTTGGAGTGATCCAGGGCTTATGAGATTCGCTCACGACAAATTGCTTTTCCGGGAAAACTTCTCAATATTTGTCGCAGAGTAGGGACTGAAATATTTCTGCTTTCCTGTTGACATCGCTTTCGTTGTATACTTCGCTAAAGCAGTGAGTACCGACCCACATTCCGTACGTATTAATAGCAGACTTCGTGATAGATCTCCGGATTACTTTTATTTTCTTAAGCTTCCTGATTTCACTTTTTGCCTTCATCAACAGAGTGTGATGGTCCGATTTGCCCAATGGCCCATTCGAAGACACGTCTTTGTAATATGGAGTAAGGTTTGTAAGAATAAGGTCAAGGGTGCTCGCGGTCACATGGGTGTGTATCTTGACCACTTGGGACATACCCAGCGTATTAGCAAGCCATTGTTTCTTTGTTTGGTTGAAGTCACCAGCTATTATGAGGCCCGGGCGGCTATACAGCTGACGTAATGTGTCTTACGTAGACTGAAGGTAGGATACCAACAGCCGTCTGTTCTTGGCGCTTTCAGGATAGTAGATACTTGCGATAATGATGCAAGAGACATCTCGTGGTAAATGTTTTGGCTTGCATAATGCCCAGATCGCTTCATGGTTAGGGTCATTGAAGTTATCTAAATATTTGCAGGGGATATCATCACGTACATACAGGGAAACACCTCCGCCAATCCTGTCTGTTCTAGTGTTCAAGAAAACCTTGTAACCAGCCATCCTTCCACTTGTTTCGTCGAATTGCCATGTTTCGGTAATTACGGCGATATGGATGTTATTCTGACGTAGAATGACATCTAACTCATCTACTTTATTTGTTAGTGAGCGGATGTTGCTCAGAAGGAAGTTTGGAAGTTGGTGTTTACAAGAGAGAACCTGCGGCGATAATACTGGAGGACAATCAGACCCGAAATCATTGGTAGGAGAATTGTTGTCAGGAATCAGCCTGGGCGGTATGCTCACGCGCGGGATTGAGACTAAACAAATCTCACGCTTAGGCTTTTGGCTGGCCAATCGTCCGTAGGTGACTAACACGTCAATCTTAAATTTCTTTCTGCCACCTCTGCGTCCTCTTCTTGTTCGCTTGCGAACGAAGGGAACCTCATAATATTCTTATAAATTCTCAGTGTGACGAGTGTGGCTATGACAGATGGCGCCAAAACAGCAAAAGAAATGAAAGTGCCTTTTTTGCATTGATCAATCCAGTTTTCAGCAGCAGCCTCATTCATAGAATATAGCACTATTAATACAGTTTTGATTAATACCACTTTCATCGCAAAGGGAGGAATATTTCAAGGCACTGAAATACTCCATAAAATGGCGATGGTAGAGGGAAGGGAAATTACCCCATCTATATTACGCCTCCCTAAAACCCCTCTCCTAAATCTTAAAAGGAGTTATTTTCAGTATTTTCAGTGAAAAATTGAAAAAGCAACAAAGTTTTGCTTTTTCCCCACCTACATTTTCTTAAATTTACATTTTATCTGCACACACACACACATATATATATATATATATATATATATATATATATATATATATATATATATATATATATATATATATATATATATATATATATATATATATATATATATATATATATATATATATATATATATATATATGTATATATATATATATATATATATATATATATATATATATATATATATATATATATATATATATATATATATAGAAAAGATTATACTATTGCGGATGTCATTAGATGAGATGAGATAACGATTTTATTTTCAAACGCCATAAAAACGGTCATGCAGATCAGCGGCAGTTTTTGTCATAATAAGACACTAAACATATAAAACATATAAAAATCCCAGCCACAGCCATCGTCATGCAAAAATATACATCGATTCGAAATATCGCAAATTCAAACTAAACAGAGTCAAACAGAGTCAAGTTTAAAAAGAATTATGAACTAAAGAAAATCAAAATATACAATTATTGACGAGCGGATGCAGAATTAGAAATCTTGACGAACGAGGGAACAAAACTACTTGCGTACCACATATGCCACGCTGGTACCCGCCGAATTTTTGGTAACGGTTGAGCTACATTTTTGCAGGAGCCTTTGGCACGAAGGGAGATGCTCAGGGGGGAGGATTCCACGAAGCCGTGGATTTTCCAAAATACCGACACCAAATTTATAACACAATTCATCACGGCGTGTCGATAGAGTTTTAAGCGAAAATTGTTTCAAAAGGGAGCAATAAGGGACTTTGGGAGATTTTGACACTACCAGAAGAGCTTCGGTACTGCATCCTTTCCAGGCGGTCCTTCTGGTCCAAAGTCAGGCCGTAATGCTAAACAGGACAAGCATATTCTACCAGTGGTCTGACAAATGTAAGAAAAATACTTAATAGGTGGGGGGTTGGAACACCATGATGAGCAAGGAGTTTTAAAGAAAGGATACCCACGTTTGCCCGTTTGATCATCTCCTGTGTCTGTTTTCCCACTTCAGGTCATGTGTGAGATATATTCCCAGGAGTTTGATATCCATGATGCCTGAAACATTCTGTAAAGCAAGGGATAAACTGTCCTTTAGAAAAGAGAAAGTTAATATGAGCGATTTTTCACGATTGACGATCATTTTGCCCTCCTCACCTTGACGTGATAAACTCGCCATTATTTTGTCTGCCTCACTTGAAACACTCTTTTCACTCAGCTCCAGTACAGATAGATCATCAACGAATTTAAAGCAACCCGACTCATCATTTTCCAACTCATTAACCATAACCAAAAAAAGTAGAGGGCCTAAAATTGTTCCCTGGGGAACTCCACAGTAAATTGGCTGGGGATCAGAATAGGCTGATTTATACTTAGTTATTTTGCTTCTACCTGAAAAAAAATTTGCAACTATTCTTATGAAATATACATCAACATTAAAATTTGTCAATAGCTTGAGGATAAGGGTTCTGTGGCAGATCAGGTCAAATGCTTTCTTTAGGTCAATCGTGATCAGGTTAACCCATCGTTCCGGTTCATCTAGATGCTTTAAAATCTTATGAAGCAAACTAACTAAGTATTGGCTTGTTGAACTCTTGGGAATATTACCGAATTCCTGAGGGTCAATTTTATGCAGAATAAAAGATTTCAGCTACCCAGCGATGAAACTTTCATAAATCTTGCTAAAAATCGATGTCATCGTAATAGGGTAATATTTATGGTTCTTTTAGTGCTTTATTATTGTGTTGTATGGCCCACAACAAGCCAAGCTTTTTGGGCCAAATAACTTTTCTTTTCGTTTTTAATAGTGTTTTAGTATTAATAAAATGATGATGATGATGATGATGACCAGTAAAATCACTGGGAGCTCCTATTTTGGGGATAAGGGTTATGAATCCACTTTTTCAAATTCGCAGATACTGGCCTGACATTGTAATCTTGTTAAATATTAAAGTTAACGGAGCACCTACAAATTCAGGAAAAGCCTTAATGAGGCCAACAGGAATATCGAGTGGTGTAATACTGGTCCTCTTCAGTTTCATCAATGTGAGGCGAACTTGAGATTCTGTGATGATTGGGAAATTCATAAGATCTGGAGAAGCATGCAGAAAATTCTCCGAGCTTGGTGGTGGAAGTGACTGAACAATCGCTACCAGGTGAGTGTTTAGGCGATTTGCAATTTCTTAGTCCGGCTCATCGTAGCCAAAATTCAATCCAGTCTGCGTTTTACCTGTCATTTGTTTTATCCTTTTGTACCACTGTCTAGGCTTAGAATCCAATAAATGAAATGCTTCCTCTTGGTAGTACAACGCTGCTACCTGGCGAGTCATTCCTCTGATTTTATTCTTCAGGTTAGTAGCTTATTTATGTTTTTTGTTCCTGAAAAGTTGTCTCATTTTCCTGCTTAGTGCTTTGATTTCTTTTGTAACATATGGATGATCTGCTGAAAAACGTTTGTTAACTTTTTCAGGAAAATAGAAATGGTACATGCCGAAAAGTTTTTCTTGAAAGGTAGTGGCCATTTCATCAGCATTAGCCATAAAAAAAAAAATACCGTCCCATTTTTCAGTCGTAAGCCAATTACCGAAACCAAACGATCCGCTGTTTTTGATTGGGTGACTTGTAGTTGTTTCTGTAGTGTACGTGACCTGGACTTTGCTTATGGGGTGTAGCTCAAGGGTGAAGTGGTAGCTTCCTCCTATTGGGGGGTCTGGGGAGGGCTTTCTGTAGAATTGAGACATGTTAGTGGCTATGCGGTCCAGAGCCGTACCACGTTTTGTTGTTGGGCAATTAACTAACTGTTTTAGACCTAATCCTGCTTCCAAAGACTCAAGTCGTAGTTCGTTAGCGTCACCAAGCAGGGACATACCACCCGTGGGGTATTTACCCTGTAGGTAGTCAGCGCTTAATTGAAGTGCTTCCCGGCAAGCTTTTTGAGAATTGACATCTTGCCCTGGCGAATAATAAAAAACACAAACAGCTATACCATTATAATGGGAGGGCAGGCGTTTGGCTTTGCAAATACCCAAAGAATCTCATCATAATCATCGAGCACAGGTACCTCTATCTGAAAAGCAGGAATTTTCTTATTAATATAAATTGCAAGACCTCCTCCCTTTTTTTCGAGCCAGTGGTCATCCGCGCGTGACTTTATCATTTTATTATAACCGGATAAACTGAGTAGATCCAGATTTTGCCTATGACCCTCTATTACTACTACTATTGAGGCTCCAATTGCTTGAGCTAAATTCTCCAGCTCAATGATCTTATCCGTATTTAAACTTTACGCATTACTCTACAAAAAAACTAGGCAGAGCAAAAATGTCAGAAGAGTATTCTTTTACATTTGTTTTCACCTTAGTCCTTGGGCAGAAAGTTTCCTGGTGCTCTAATGATTCTGCAAGATCAATTTCTTCAAATGACGACCACCTGTTACTAAGTGGAACGGCGTGGCTTATAGTCGAAACGCGGGAGGCTGATATTTTAGGAAGGATAGATCTAGGAATTGGGGGAGGGTAGGAGGGGAGGGAGGAAGGGGGAGAGCTCCAAGAGGAACCGGAGAGATATGTTGAGCCTGTCTGACCCGTAGTGACCGCGAAGAAGGGATCCTGTAACGCGATGTCGGCATTGAAAAAATTGCCGTGGGCGCGATTGGGGGGAGGGGAACCGAAAAGGCGGGTTTCTTTGGCTGAGCTGTTGGCCCCCTTGTCTCGACAAGTTTTTGACACCGGCTCGGGTCTAAGATTATTGCTTGAAGCCTTGCTTCCATAAACAATCTGGCTATCTTGCTAGATACAAATGGCATATAGACAATAACACACAAATGAATTACGCAAAAATAGTCTAGTGACACATAGCAGGATGGAGTGGAGACTATTCGACTTATCCAGCTTTAATGAAAAGCAAACCCGACACTACACAGCTAATAGCAATGACTTAATTGGCCCGTAAGAAGAGAATAAACATTTTTTTAGTCTGTAGGGGGTAAAGACAAGAGAAACTGCACAACACGAAAATATACAGGACGGATGGATTTGGAAGTTGCCCTGAATGTGTAACGAATCCAGCACTTCTCAACCACTAGCAGTAGTTTAATTAACCATTTATCAGGAATGATAAATTACAATGCTGTTGTAGAAACAGGCAAGAATATGCTTGCAATAGAAGGCTTGACATTGAACTGTGATCCAAATATTTTATAGGATCCTCATCAGATGTTTGATGAGAATTTCCCTCCAAGATCTGAGCGCTCAAGGCTTTGTTTTTCCACACTGTACAATAAACAAGAATGTACGCCGGAGTCAGAAGCATGAGAAACATCGTGAACTCTAAGAAGGAGGAAGTCTCCACTCCTCTCTGTAACAATTAGAAAAATGGTAGCAATATAACTCACATGCTCCCGTCTATAACCTTTCTTAAAACAAAACTGGTAGTTTGGGGTTGAGCTAGCCTGATTTACGTCCTTAAAAACTAATGAGTCTAGCAACTTGCAAAGAGCTGAAGAAATTGCTATCAGCCGATAAGAACAGCACCACCAGCCGTCTTTTTTTTGTGTATAAGAGGAGGCAATGTAACAATACAGACAGATTTGGGAACAATACTAGAGTAAAAATAATTTGGTAAAATAACAGTAGATGCTGCAGAAGCTTCTTAGTTGCATATAGGAAATGAAAAGCGCGTTAACTAGGTATTTCCACACAAGAACTTTTTTTCGCAGGTAACCGATTGCATGGTAAATATCAGAGGCCAACACTAAGAAGCCAAAACCAATATATATTTCAACACTGAGAAGACTATTTACCATTAGAGATTCGTAATGACTTCCTACGAATGATTGGGTACTAAACTCTCACTTTGTTGCTCTGAGGCATTCGTTCGAGCAATTTTCCCTTCTATAAACCACCAGATAACATTTGGGTTATTTGAGAGATTCTCACTCTTGTTGTCAATAACTTCAGCTTTGTGATTGGTGAGACACTTGATGCAACGACGCTTACTGTGTAATCTTACGTCATTAAAGGTGGCAGATTTTGGCCAATAGCAATCGTTCCATGTCTGGTGCCGCAAGTTAAAGGTTATTCTGGCTCCACACATATTTTGCAATCACGAAGGCCACAGTGCTCGGCACAACTGTGCCGAGCGATTGCATGAGTGATTTCGCAACAGTAAATATTAACCAAACCTGCTTCTCCGAGTCTGAAAACTCTGAAGATTGTTGGGGTAGTAGAAAGGGAACCCTAATTTTGTCAAGTATGGCACCGAGAGTAGTATGGGATACACAGATACAAGCGGCCAGTCCCCCTACTCTTTTCTTTCTTAGTGGCTCAAGATCATGAAGAAGGTTTAACGGTGATTCCCCCAATGCTGCCACCAAAGTCAAAGATGGCGTTATTGTTAACTACAGTTATAGATGGTGACATTTTTTCTTTTCCAACGACAAATTTTTAGCTTCTACGCAGTTTTCCACTGATTTTATGAAATTTATGCCCGATGTATGAATTGAACGTGAGACCCAGGATTTTCTACGGTAAAAGCATGGCACGTTATTTGACTGAGCCAACATGTCGTTGATGATGTTACGTTCTTAGAAATACGTTTAAACTAGTTGGTAATTTTCAAGTCTTTTTGTTGGTGACTGAATGAGAAATGAAAGTGGTATATGTATGCTGGCCATTATTTTTTCTTTTTTAAAGGCGAATGGATTATTTTTTTTGTGTCTTAGTTCGTTTGTAATCAGCAGTGTGAGAGTCAATTTAAAATGAATAAAGCGCAAAAATTAGCAAAAAATACATATACCCCTTTCATTACTCAATCTCTCACCAATAAAAAGACTTGGAATTTACCAAGTAGTTCAGTTTGTTTTATGCAAACGCGCTTATTTATTATTTTTTTTATACTCAGTCACCAATTAAAAGACCTGGAATTTACCATATAGCACATTTTGTTCTATGCTAAAGGGGTTTTTTTAAATTAATTTTTGACATTCAGTCACCAATTAAAAGACTTGGAACTTACCATGTCGCTGGAGTTTTTTCTATGCAAAAGTGCTTTTTTATTACTTCTTGATACTCAATCACCAATTAAAAGATTTTTAATTTACAAAGCAGCTGAGTTTGTTCTATGCAAAAGTGCTTTTTCTTTATTAATTTTTGATAGTTAGTCACCAATTAAGAGACTTGGAACTTACCATGTAGCTGAGTTTGTTCTATGCAAAAGTGCTTGTTTCAATTAGGCTGCCTATAAAATTTTGCCCGTCAGATAGCGTTGCTAGGCATATGCTAGACCAGTGGTTTCTTGTTTTCACCACATACGGATCATGGTAAAAAAAAATATAAAAAAGGTGGTTTCACGTTAGAACCACTTCGTCGGAAAGGGTTAATTAACCATTTATCAGGAATGATAAATTGTAATGCTGTTGTAGAAACAGGCAAGAATATGCATGCAATAGCAGGCATTGAACTGCCATTCAAATGTTTTATAGGATCCTCATATGATGTGTGATGAGAATTTCCCTCACAGATCTGAGCGCTCAAGGCTTTGTTGCTCCACACTGTACAATAAACAAGAATGTACGCCGGAGTCAGAAGCATGAGAAACATCGTCACTCAGTCACCAATTAAAAGACCTGGAATTTACCATATAGCACATTTTGTTCTATGCTAAAGTGCTTTTTTTAAATTAATTTTTGATATTCAGTCACCAATTAAGAGACTTGGAACTTACCATGTAGCTGAGTTTGTTCTATGCAAAAGTGCTTTTTTATTAGTTTTTGATACTCAATCACCAATTAAAAGATTTTTAATTTACAAAGTTTCAATTTCCAATTTAACGGCCCTCCTCCAAAGTTAATATGACCACCCGTTCCATAAAAACCTTATATGTTGACAATGGGCAACTTGTATAAGTTACAACCCTTGCCCACGGGCTATGGGATATTTCACAACCACTAAGTTATAGCAATTTGAATTTTGGAATATTTTGAACAAAATGGCTGTTTCAAAATTTTAATCATATGTATTTGGAGAAAAAATCGCGGGGGGGGGCTGTTTACCTTTTGGTCATTTTCGACTCTTAGAAAGGACAAGGGGATTTCGATTCACAATCTAATGAGCCAACCTCCAAAGTTCATACGACCAACCCTTTCATAAGAAACTTTATATGTTATCAATGGGTAATTAGCATAATTTATAGATCTTTCCCCGAGGGCTGGAGGGATGGGGTTTCAAACGCTGAACCGGTGTTATTTGAAACTTGGACTATTTTGAACACAATGGCTATCTAAAAATTCCGCTCCGATACATTTGGAGAAAAGAGGGCGTGGAGGGGGGGGGGCTATTTTCCCTCCGATTACTTTTGAGTGTTAAAAAGGAACTAGAACTTTGAATTTTTAATCAAATAAGTTTCCTCCAAAGGTTACGAACACTTCAATAAAAACATGATATTCCCCTGAGGCCTAGCTTACAACACTTGCCCCGGGCTCTGGAGATCATGTCAATCCCGAAGACACATTTATATGATATTTGGACTATTTTAAATAAAATGGCTCTCTCAAAAGTCAGATCAGATGCAATTGGGGAAAAAAGGGTGTCGGAGGGAGCTCTTTGCTCTCCGATCACTTTTGAATCCTTAAATGGGAAATAGAACTTTCAATTTCCAATCAAATCAGCATTCTCCAAAGTTGGCCACTTTTGCTCTTTTCTTTACTTACTTACTTGTATTTGTTGCACGTTCAAGCCCCATCCAGGCGTATCGTGGCGCCAAACAGATGACAACATGTTTCTTTCCAGAGATTTCGCTCGAGGGTGGAAGGCTCCATAATTTCAAGCCAGTGACGATCCCAGCGTCACCCAAATTTTTGGAAACCCCCAATAGGCTCTAGGTCAGCCTTGACTATCGCAAGCCATGTTTTCTTCTGTCCTCCTGGTTTCTTCTTCCATACTGTTAGTGGAAGGCATTTGAGGCATTTTTTGGTAATATGCTCTTCTGATCTCTGCATGGTGTGGCAAAACCACCTCAGACGCCTCATTTTTACAACATCAGAGACAAGTGGGTGATCCCCATCTCTTCTCCTGACCTCTTCGTGACCTCTTCGAGACTCTGTCTGAGAGGCGAATGCCTAGTATATATCGCGGGTATTTGTGATGGAATGCGTCCAAGTTCGACCCTTCCGCTGCTTTCAGTGACAAGGTTTCAAACACATAGAGAAGAACAGAGAGTACTATGGCTTCATAGACTAGAAGCTTTGTGCTTGGAGAGATTTCACTACGCTTCCAAAGCGAGTTCTTTAGCTGCAGAAAGACGTTCCATGTTGAGGATATCCGATTCCAGATCTCCTCTGATGATTCCCCAGTTGCAATTATCATAGACCCAGGTATTTATTCGACCGAACGTCCTCGATTTGACTACCATTTAGGGTCACAGGGGTGTCATCCATCCCATCTGTCCGCATCGTTTTCGTAATCGGTAGACTTATTTGGAGGCCAGTCAAAAATGCTCTGCTTGCTACTTCATTAATCATGGCCTGGGCATCTGTAACAGACTCAGCAAGTATATAAACATCATCAGAGTAATCAAGATCCATGACAGAGAAGGACGGACATACTTTCACACCTTTATACTTGAGGGCCACGAGAATCCAATCGATGACGAAGTTGAATAAGATTGGTGACAGAACGCATCCTTGACGTATACCCTCCTCAATCTGAACCAGATCCGAAAGCTCACTATCAGCTCTAATTTGCTTCCATCGTAGTATACCTTCAGGAGTCTGATAATCTTCTCAGGGATCCCATCCTCCCTCATTGCGGCCCATATGGCGTCCCGATGGACCGAGTCAAAAGCCGTGATGAAATCGATAAAGATTTGGATTGTCTCCTGCTGGTGTTTGAAGCGATATTCTAGAACCTGTCTTAAGCTAAAGATCTGATCACAACAGCCCATGCCTTGTCTAAATCCTGCTTGGTTGGGTCGCGTTCGGGAATTTCTAGTGTCTTGGAACCTATTTAGAAGTATAATTGCGAATATATCTTTGCAGCAATCAGGAGGAGGGATATGCCTCGGTAGTTTTTACATTCCATTCGTCTCCTTTTTTGAAGATAGGCACTTCCACTCATCGGGAATGTATTTTTTATCCCATACATCCGCAATAAGTTTATGGAGCTCAACTGCGGCCAACTCAGGGAGCTTTCAGCGGCTCAGCAGGGATGCCATCTATTTCAGGACTTTTGTGGTTTTTTAGAAGTTTAATTGCCTCTCTAGTAGGTGTTTCCGTAGACACATTTTCATAAGAATGGTTTTCTGACGGGTTGGGCGAGGCTATTGGGTATTGGTTTTTGCTTCTAGTAATTCCTGGTTTTAGAAATTCTTGGAAATGTGCCAGCCATCTTTCGATACGCTTTTCCCTACTTATGAGCAGTTGCCTTTTTTCTATAGGCAACGCTATAGCGTCGCCTCTATTTCTGATTACAATTTTAGTGGTGCTAGCACTGTGCCTCCCCTTTTTAGTGGTGCTACTTTTTTCTAACCCTTATCTTGCCATGGTAAATTGCAGAAGACGTGACTCTTATAAGTTTCATAATCTCTTTACTGAGGACGACAAAGGAGTTAAAAAAAAGTCTTGGCCGATTTTGTGTATAATTAAATAAAAAAACAAGTTTTTTCAACTGAAAGTAAGGAGCGTAAGGAGCAAAAGTAAGGAATTATTATGTATATAAAGGGGGTTGCCCCCTCCTCAACACCTTACTCTTTACGCTAAAGGTTTTTAGTACTCTTAAAAAAGCGTCTTATTGTTCTATTTAAACGACCCTTGTGTTTCAGGAGTCATTCTTAAAAATTTGGGACAAAATTCAAACTTTAGCGTGAAGAGCGAGGTGTTGAGGAGGGGCAATCCCCTTCATAAACGTAATAATTTCTGTTTGTTTTAAGTTTTAATGATGCTCCTTACTCTCAGTTGAAAAAAAATTTTTTTTAATTAATTTCTGATTGTTTTTTATATAATGCGAGGAAATATGGCCTCACTTCCACGGATAAATCCCCCTCCCGGGAAATATCCTCTAGACAATTCAATCTCGGTGAAAATTTACCCCGGGCAATTACTCTTACCAACTCCACGCGTAAAATTGAGACGGTAAAGAGAAAGCAAGACATATAAGAATAATATGTACAATAATTCTGGAAAATTCCCCCAGTGTATTGTTTTCCCTAACAAGTTCACTCCCTGGAAAATTCCTCCTCATGGAGAGTTCCCCCATGGAAAAATCCCCAGCAGAAAATATGTCCCCTCCCACCCGAAAATGTATGCAATGCATCCCAATAACAAATACTATGCGTAAACAATGGGCGAAATTTAAAATACCTTTCCCTGGGGCTGTGGGGGGGGGGCAGGTCATGTTATACCCCAAGGCATAGTTATTGGGCCTTTAAACTATGATGAATATAATGGATATATCAAAGTTTTGATGGGACGATTTTGGGAAAAAAGGAGCGGGGCAGGGGTCCTAGTTACCCTCCAATCTTTTTAGTCACTTAAAAAGAGCACTAGAACTTTTAAGTTCCGTTCAGATGAGCCCTTTCGTGATATTCTAGGGCCACTGGGTCGATACGATCTCCCCTGAAAAAAAAAACAAAACAAATAAACACGCATCCGCTGATCTTTCTTCTGTAAATTCTTTCTTCTGAAGTTTAGTTCCATGGTATTTCAATGAAAATTTCAGGCATAAAGATGAAATGTTACGATATACTTGATATGCAGCTGACAGAAACCATGATTAAAAGAGTGGCACCGATTTGAGTGAAATGGGAGAGCGCCGTCCTGACACTTTATAAATGCAGAAAGCACAATAAAAGCGGAATATAGAGCAGAATAAAAATGATGCGGCAAAATGACGCATATTTTGAAGAACGAAAGAAATACTTTAAGAAGATAATTACGATTTTGCAAAAAAGTAAATGAAATGACCAAATGCTTATTTTAGAAAATAAGCCGTTCCTTGCAGCCCCCTAATAACTCCCTCCCCAAAACTAAAAACCACAAATTTGACATTACAAGTGTTTATCGGAAGAGTTTTAACAGCTTCTTAGGAAAATCAAATAAATAAATACTTAGTGACAGGGTTGTGGATGTGGCCATGGTTCTCGATTAAAAGTTGTTGGTTCTATCTTATTTTTTTTTCTGTTTGAATTAGTTTCCAACATCTAATTCTATCTGGCTCAAAATTATTTTTGATATACAAATAAATAAAAAAACGATTCTCAGCCACAATTTTTTTTTTGCGTTTTCTTTTTCCTTACATTTGCCCGAAGATGTAATACTCAACTTAGCCAAAAAGGTGCAAGAGCCTTGTTTTACAAAAACGTTATATTAGGCATTCTCAAATACTAGGATTTATTATTATTATTTGGATGTTTAATTGTGTGCCAGCTGTTATGAAGGAGATGACCACTGGATTCTTGTTTAGGTGGGGGGAGTATGCTTGAACCTCAAAAAGTGTAATTTTACGCCCAAATTTTCTAGTTCTTCATTTTTCAATAGATAAACATAGAAGGAGGTATGAGGGGCGGGGGTACAGGTCACTCTCAAAAGTAGTAACCTATTAATTAGCGTGAATTGCACAAACCTGTCAGACTCCTTTCTGCAGCTACACTCATTTCTGGGAAAATCAGAGACGTTTCTACTAACGGCACACAATATACGGTGAGTTGAATATCCTAACCAATAGCAAAGACGGGTTTGGTTAGGAATGCTTCGTGGGTAAATTCAGAACGAGGAATGGAATGGTACAGTCAGAATTGTTTTATCTTGTACCGTTACGAAGAAAATAGGGATGAAGCCAAGTTTGGAATAATACGAATATTATTTTATTTTGATAGAGTGAGAGTGATAAAAGGGTTAAAAGATTGAATGGTTTTAATTGTTATTTGATTAATAGGATGAAAAAGAGGACATTAAAGGTTTTATTTTCTAATTGGATCGTATGAAAGTTATACTTAAAACACTTAAACAAAAAAACAAACTTTTTTTTACTTAAAACAAAAAAATTCAAATTTAATATTTTCAAAATACAAAAATACGAATAGGTACTCTTTGAAAGATAAAGATGGCTTTAAACGATTGTTTGCCTCTTATTTCAAGCAAACTTATGGTCCTACGTCAATTCCAAATTCTTGGTCAACCCTCTTAAGACCACAGGCGGGCATACCTTGTTTGCCTCTCATTACACGCAATCTAACAGCCTTATGTCAATTTTAAATTCTTGGTCAGCATGTCAGCATGCCTCTAGGTAGGCATGTCTTTCCAAAAACTAACAAACAAGTATGTGTCCAATAAGAGAGTCATGCCTACTCTTGCCATTTACCCGTGTCCCAGCCATTTAAACATTTGCCTCTCAAACACTTGGACTATCTATCTTGGCTTTTCTCTGTCTGCAATTGGCCATGTCTTGATGCAGCCTATGCCACCTACTGCAAAATACTTGATAACTTTAATTCAAAATAAAGTCGAAATTAATAAAGTAATATCTATTCTAAGTGATGATATGACAGCCCGATGAGAAAAATGATAGAATAATGTCTTTTGAATAGTATTGCTTAGTATTGGGGTATGCATAAATTCAAAATTAATAAAGTAATATCTATTCTAAGTGATGATATGATAGTCTTATGAGGGAAATGATAGAATAATGTCTTTTGAAAAGTATTGCTTAGTATTGGGGCATACATAAAGTCGAAATTAACAAAGTAATATCTATTCTAAGTGATGATATGACAGCCTGATTAGAAAAATGATAGAATAATGTCTTTTGAATAGTATTGCTTAGTATTGGGGTATGCATAAAGTCGAAATTAATAAAGTAATATCTATTCTAAGTGATGATATGATAGTCTTATGAGGGAAATGATAGAACAATGTCTTTTGAGAAGTATTGGTTAGTATTGGGGTATGAGTAACGTCGAAATTAATGAAACAATGTTTATTCTAAGTGGTGATATGACAGCCTATGAGGAAAATTATAGAATAATGTCTTTTGAAAAGTATTGCTTAGTATTGGGTTATGCATAAAGTCGAAATTAATAATGTATTGTCTATTCTAAGTGATGATATGACACCCCTGTGATGGAAATGATAGAATAAAATTTTTTTGAAAAGTATTGCTTAGTATTAGGATATGCATAAAGTCGAATTTAATAAAATAACATCTATTCTAAGTGATGATATGACAGCCCTATGGGGGAAATGATAGAATATTGTTTTTTGAAAAGCATTGCTTATTATTGGGGCATACATAAGGTCGAAATTATTAAAGTAGTATCTATTCTAAGTGAAGATATGACAGCCCTATGAGAGAAATGACAAAATAATGTCTTTTGAATAGTATTCTTTAGCATTGGGGTATGCATAAAGTCGAAACTAATAAAGTAATATCTATCCTAAGTGATGACTTGAAAGCCCTATGAGGGAAATGATAAAAAAATATCTTTTGAAAAGTATCGTCTAGTATTGGGGTATGCATAAAGTCGAAATTAACAATACAATGTCTATTCTAAGTGATGATATGACACCCCTATGATTGAAATGATAGAATAATGTCTCTTGAAAAGTATTGATTAATATTAGGGTATGCATAAAGCCAAAATAATAAAGTAATAACTATTATAAGTGATGTTAGTATTGCTTGGTATTGGGGGATGCATAAAATCGAAATTAATAAAGTATTATGTATTCTAAGTGATGATATGACACCCCTATGATGGAAATTATGGAATGCTGTCTTTTGAAAGGTATTGCTTAATATTAAGGTATGCATAAAGTCGAAATTAATAAAGTAATATCTATTATAAGTGATGATATGACAGCCCTAAGAGGGAAATCATAGAATAATGTCTTTTGAAAAGTATTGCTTAGTATTGGGGTATGCATAAAGTCAAAATTAATAATATAATGTCTATTCTAAGTGATGATATGACAGCCCTATGAGAAAAATGATAGAATAATGTCTTTTGAAAAGTATTGCTTAGTATTGGGGTATGTTTAATGTCAAAATTAATAGGGTAATGTCTATTCTAAGTGATGATATGACAGGCCTATGAGGGAAAGGAAAGTATAATATCTTTTGAAAAGTATTGCTCAGTATTGGAGTATGGTAAAAAGTTGAAATTAATAAAGTAATGTCTATTCTAAGTGATTATATGATACCCCTATTATGGAAATGATAGATTAATGTCTTTTGAAAAGTATTGCCTAGTATTAGGGTATGCATAAAGTCGAAATTAATAAAGTAATATCTATTATATGTGATGATATGACAGCCCTATGAGGGAATTGATAGAAAAAAGTCTTTTAGAAAGTATCGCTTAGTATTGGAGTATGCTAAAAAAGATGAAATTAATAAAGTAATGTCTATTCTAAGTGATGATATGATAGCCCTGTGAGGGAAATGATAAAATAATGTCTTTTGTAAAGTATTGCTTAGTATTTGTGCATGCATAAAGTCGAAATTAATTAAGTAATATCTATTCTAAGTGATGATATGACAGCCCTATGAGGAAAATGATAGAATAATATCTTTTGAAAAGTATTGCTTAGTATTTTATTTCTATGGATGAATGGTGAAACCTAAAACAAACATAAATTACTATCATTGAATAAATTAAACCTAAAAGGAACAAAAATTAAAATAAATAATTATATTAGGCTTTGAAATAACTGTTATTTCTATGGATGAATGGGTGAAACCTAAAACATACAGAAATTACTATCATTGAATAAATGAAGATAAAAGGAACAAAAATTAAAATTAATAATTATATTAGCCTTTGAAATAATCTTTATTTCTATAGATAATTGGGTTGAACTATCATTGAATGAATGGAACCTAAATGGAACAAAAATTACAATAAATAATTATATTAGGCTTTGACATAACCATTATTTCTATGGATAAATGGGTGAAACCTAAAACAAACAGAAATTACTATCATTGAATAAATGAAAATAAAAGGAACAAAAATTAAAATAAATAATTATATTAGGCTTTGAAATAACTGTTATTTCTATGGATGAATGGGTGAAACCTAAAACAAACAGACAGGTAAAAAAAAACTTGAAAAAATTTCTATGTTAAAAAATATGTTAAATAATCTTATTTCGAGAATCAATACATTTTTAAAAATAATAAAAAAAAGTTGAATAATTTTCCAAGTCCAAGAGATTCCAAGTCCAAAAAAAGAAGTGCTACTAAAAATATTATTTTTATAATAGTAAAAGTCACGACTAAAATATCTAATTCATTCCGATTTTGTATTTTGAAAATATTAAATGTGAATTTGTTTGTCTTAAGTATATTTCATGTCATTTTAAGACATGTAAAAAAAGTTGAAAAAAATTTCCATGTTAAAAAAGAATACAAAAGAGCAAAAAAAATTAACTTCAAAAACAGTGTTAAAAAATGGGGGATGGGGCCAAAAAGTTGGGGTGAGGGGGACCCTTGGACTTTGGGGAGAGAAGGCCCTTGGAGGTTGAGGTCTTTGGTGGTTAGGGTCATTGATGGTTGCGGTCCATGAAGGTTCAAATCAATAACCATCTCACTAGTTGATTTCTAAGGATTTCTAAGGATTGTTCTGATTTTCTATATTAAAATTCCTTTCTTGGCATCTACAACTTTATTAGTTTCAACTTTTTAATATACTCCATTCCTAAAGAATATTATACATTGCCCCCATCCCTCATTATGTATTTATGTATTATAGCGACCACAGCCGAGAAGTGAAAGCTAGGTCAAGTCACGTGACCTTTTCTTGGCACCTCGACTATTTTAGTTTCAACAGTTTAGCATACTCTAATGCTAAAGAATATTTTATATTGCCAACACTCCTGAATTGGTATTTGTGCATTATACAGAACACAGCCAAGAAGTAAAGTTAGGTCAAATCACAAGATCATCATGGCCCATACAACACTATTAGCTTCAACTTTTTAGTAGACTCCATTGCAAAAGAACATTATACATTGCCCCCATCCCCCATAATGAACGTATATATTATACAGAACACAGCCAAGAAGTAGAGATAAGTCAAGTCGCATGATCTTCTTGTCATCGCTAACCGTTTCCATGGACTGATACATATTATGTCATTCTAACCTTTATGTTAGGTTGCATATGATTTACCAATCCTTCAGACTCATCTTAATTGATAAGCAATTTCAATCCCTTTATCACTTTCACATGATCCAATTAAAAAAAATAAGAAGTTTATTGTCCTCTGTTTCATCCTATTATTCAAATCATCAATTAAGTTCCTTCCGTCTTTAACCCTTTTACCACTTTCATTCTATCCAAATAAAATAATATTCGCATTATTCCCATCTTGGCTTCATCCCTATATTCTTCGTAACGGTACAAGATAAAACAATTCTGACTGTACCATTCCATTCCTCGTTCTGAATATACCCATGACGCATCCCTAACCAAACCCGTCTTGGCTAGTGGCTAGGAAATTCAACTCACCATATATGGTGTGCCGTTAGTAGAAACATGGTGTGCCAAATTTTCTGGCATTATTTAAACAACTATCAGAAATTAAATGAAAAAACAAGTTTTTTCAACTGAAAGTAAGGAGCAACATTAAAACTTAAAACGAGCAAAAATTATTATGTATATGAAGGGGAATGCCCCCTCCTCAAAACCTCGCAGTCTACGCTAAAGTTTGAATTTTGTCCCCATTCTTTAAGAACGACTCCTGAAACACAAAAGTTGTTTAATTAGAACAATAAGAAGCTTTTTTAAAAGTACTCAAAACTTTCAATATTTTGAATAAACATCAAAATTCGTTTCTTTTGATGTATCTATTGTTAGCAAAACTCCTTTCTTAGAGTTTCTTAGAGTTTCGGTTGCTATTAAGCCGCATAGCTCCTTATTTCACAGTTTGTTGCCACGAACTGTTGAGGATATTCCTATTATTTACCTCCATGTCTTCTCGGAGCCTTTAACTGGAATATTCTAAGCATCATTCTTAATCTAAACCTCTTTTCCTGAATTATGATTTAAATTGAACTTCACATCAAGCTTGGGACAATAGAACCGTCCAATAGTGGGAAATATGGCACATTGACACGGCCCTCAGGAAAAACAAATGAGGCGTTTCCACCTTGCCCAGCATTAAGGATTTTCTCGACCTGTTTGGACCATGTACTGCGTTCTGCTGCCAGCTGCTTTGCAAGTGGGAGCCATTGGGTTGTTCATCTATGACCGAAATTTCTGACCCCCCCCCCCTTCAATAGGTTCAAGATCTGATTTAAAATTTTATGATTTTGATCATAGAAGTTTGTAATAATTCAGAGTTATGGGAATAAAAAAACTAGGAGTTTGGAGCAGTTACAGTTTTCTAATAATGTTGTATGGGCCATGATGATCTTGTGATTTGACCTAGCTTTACTTCTTGGCTGTGTTCTGTAAAATGCACAAATACCAATTCAGGAGTGTTGGCAATATAAAATATTCTTTAGCATTAGAGTATGCTAAACAGTTGAAACTAAAATAGTCGTAGGTGCCAAGAAAAGGTCACGTGACTTGACCTAGCTTTCACTTCTCGGCTGTGGTCTCAATAATACACAAATACATAATGAGGGATGGGGGCAATGTATAATATTCTTTAGGAATGGAGTATATTAAAAAGTTGAAACTAATAAGTTGTAGATGCCAAGAAAAGAATTTTAATATAGAAATTCAGAACAATCCTTAGAAATCCTTAGAAATCAACTAGTAAGATGGTTATTGATTTGAACCATCAAGGACCACAACCATCAATGACCTAAACCACCAAAGACCTCAACCTCCAAGGGCCTTCTCTCCCCAAAGTCCAAGGGGCCCCCTCACCCCAACTTTTTGGCCCCATCCCCCATTTTTTAACACTGTTTTTGAAGTTAATTTTTTTTGCTCTTTTGTATTCTTTTTTAACATGGAAATTTTTTTCAACTTTTTTTTACATGTCTTAAAATGACATGAAATATACTTGAGACAAACAAATTCACATTTAATATTTTCAAAATACAAAATCGGAATGAATTAGATATTTTAGTCGTGACTTTTACTATTATAAAAATAATATTTTTAGTAGAACTTCTTTTTTTGGACTTGGAATCTCTTGGACTTGGAAAATTATTCAACTTTTTTTTATTATTTTTAAAAATGTATTGATTCTCGAAATAAGATTATTTAACATATTTTTTAACATAGAAATTTTTTCAAGTTTTTTTTTACATGTCTGTTTGTTTTACGTTTCACCCATTCATGCATAGAAATAAAGGTTATTTCAAAGCCTAATATAATTATTTATTTTAATTTTTGTTCCTTTTATGTTTCATTTATTCAATGATAGTAATTTCTGTTTGTTTTAGGTTTCACCCATTCATCCATAGAAATAATGGTTATGTCAAAGCCTAATATAATTATTTATTTTAATTTTCGTTCCATTTAGGTTCCATTCATTCAATGATAGTAATTTCTGTCTGTTTTAGGTTTCACCCAATTATCTATAGATATAAAGATTATTTCAAAGGCTAATATAATTATTTATTTTAATTTTTGTTCCTTTTATCTTCATTTATTCAATGATAGTAATTTCTGTTTGTTTTAGGTTTCACCCATTCATCCATAGAAATAACAGTTATTTCAAAGCCTAATATAATTATTTATTTTAATTTTTGTTCCTTTTAGGTTTACTTTATTCAATGATAGTAATTTATGTTTGTTTTAGGTTTCACCATCCATCCATAGAAATAAAATACTAAGCAATACTTTTCAAAAGATATTATTCTATCATTTTCCTCATAGGGCTGTCATATCATCACTTAGAATAGATATTACTTAATTAATATCGACTTTATGCATACCCCAATACTAAGCAATACTTTACAAAAGACATTATTTTATCATTTCCCTCACAGGGCTGTCATATCATCACTTAGAATAGATATTACTTTATTAATTTCGAATTTATGCATGCACAAATACTAAGCAATACTTTACAAAAGACATTATTTTATCATTTCCCTTACAGGGCTATCATATCATCACTTAGAATAGACATTACTTTATTAATTTCATCTTTTTTAGAATACTCCAATACTAAGCGATACTTTCTAAAAGACTTTTTTCTATCAGTTCCCTCATAGGGCTGTGATATCATCACATATAATAGATATTACTTTATTACTTTCGACTTTATGCATACCCTAATACTAGGCAATACTTTTCAAAAGACATTAATCTATCATTTCCATAATAGGGGTATCATATAATCACTTAGAATAGACATTAATTTATTAATTTCAACTTTTTACCATACTCCAATACTGAGCAATACTTTTCAAAAGATATTATTCTATCATTTCCCTCATAGGCCTGTCATATCATCACTTAGAATAGACATTACTATTAATTTTGACATTAAGCATACCCCAATACTAAGCAATACTTTTCAAAAGACATTCTATCATTTTCCTCATAGGGCTGTCATATCATCACTTAGAATAGACATTATTTTATTAGTTTTGACTTTATGCATACCCCAATACTAAGCAATACTTTTTCAAAAGACATTATTCTATGATTTCCCTCTTAGGGCTGTCATATCATCACTTATAATAGATATTACTTTATTAATTTCGACTTTATGCATACCTTAATATTAAGCCATACTTTTCAAAAGACATTATTCTATAATTTCAATCATAGGGGTGTCATATCATCACTTAGAATACATAATACTTTATTAATTTCGATTTTATGCATCCCCCAATACTAAGCAATACTAAGCATCACTTATAATAGTTATTACTTCATTGATTTCGACTTTATGCATACCATAATATTAATCAATACTTTTAAGAGACATTATTCTATCATTTCAATCATAGGGGTGTCATATCATCACTTAGAATAGACATTATATTGTTAATTTCGACTTTTTGCATACCCCAATACTAGACGATACTTTTCAAAAGATATTTTTTTTATCCTTTCCCTCATAGGGCTTTCAAGTCATCACTTAGCATAGATATTACTTTATTTATTTCGACTTTATGCATACCCCAATGCTAAAGAATACTATTCAAAAGACATTTTTTTTTCATTTCTCTCATAGGGCTGTCATATCATCACTTATAATAGATATTACTTTATTAATTTCGACTTTATGTATGCCCCAATAATAAGCAATGCTTTTCAAAAAACAATATTCTATCATTTCCCTCATACGGCTGTCATATCATCACTTAGAATAGATGTTATTTTATTAAATTCGACTTTATGCATATCCTAATACTAAGCAATACTTTTCAAAAAAATATTGTTCTATCATTTCCATCACAGGGGTGTCATATCATCACTTAGAATAGACAATACATTATTAATTTCGACTTTATGCATAACCCAATACTAAGCAATACTTTTCAAAAGACATTATTCTATAATTTTCCTCATAGGGCTGTCATATCATCACTTAGAATAAACATTGTTTCATTAATTTTGACGTTACTCATACCCCAATACTAAGCAATACTTTTCAAAAGACATTGTTCTATCATTTCCCTCATAAGACTATCATATCATCACTTAGAATAGATATTACTTTATTAATTTTGTCTTTATGCATACCCCAATACTAAGCAATACTATTCAAAAGACATTATTCTACCATTTTTCTAATCGGGCTGTCATATCATCACTTAGAATAGATATTACTTTGTTAATTTCGACTTTATGTATGCCCCAATACTAAGCAATACTTTTCAAAAGACATTATTCTATCATTTCCCTCATACGACTATCATATCATCACTTAGAATAGATATTACTTTATTAATTTCGAATTTATGCATAGCCCAATACTAAGCAATACTATTCAAAAGACATTATTCTATCATTTTTCTCATCGGGCTGTCATATCATCACTTAGAATAGATATTACTTTATTAATTTCGACTTTATTTTGAATTAAAGTTATCAAGTATTTTGCAGTAGGTGGAATAGGTTGCCTCAAGACATGGCCAATTGTAGACAGAGAAAAGCCAAGACAAAGAGTCCAAGTGCTTGAGAGGCAAATATTTAAATGGCTGGGACACGGGTAAATGGCAAGAGTAGGCATGACTCTCTTATTGGACACATACTTGTTTGTTAGTTTTTGGAAAGACATGCCTGCATAGAGGCATGTTGACATGCTGACCAAGAATTTAAAATTGACATAAGGCTGTTATGTTGCGTGCAATGAGAGGCAAACAAGGTACGCCCGCCTGTGGTCTTAAGAGGGTTGACCAAGAATTTGGAATTGACTTACGACCATAAGTTTGCTTGAAATAAGAGGCAAACAATCGTTCAAAGCCATCTTTATCTTTCAAATAGTACCTATTCATATTTTTGTATTTTGAAAATATTAAATTTGAATTTTTTTTTTAAGTAAAAAAAGTTTATTTTTTTGTTTAAGTGTTTTAAGTATCACTTTCATCCGATCCAATTAAAAAATAAAACTTTTATTGTCCTCTGTTTCATCCTATTATTCAAATCACAATTAAAACCATTCAATCTTTTAACCCTTTTATCACTCTCACTCTATCAAAATAAAATAATATTCGTATTATTCCAAATTTGGCTTCATCCCTATATTCTTCGTAACGGTACAAGATAAAACAATTCTGACTGTACCATTCCATTCATCGTTCTGAATTTACCCACGACGCATTCCTAACCAAACCCGTCTTGGCTATTGTCTAGGATATTCAACTCACCGTATATGGTGTGCCGTTAGTAGAAACATCTCTGATTGGCCCAGAAATGGGAGCAGCTGCAGAAAGGAGTCTGACAGGTTTTGTACAATTCACGCTAATTAATAGGTTACTACTTTTGAGAGTGACCTGTACCCCCCCCCCCTCATACCTACTTCTATATTTATCTATTGGAAAATGAAGAACTAGAAAATTCAGTAGAAACATTTCTGATTGGCCCAGAAATGGGTGTAGCTGCAAAAAGTGGTCTGACAGGTTTTGTGCAATTTGCGCTAACTAATAGGTTACTACTTTCAAGCCCCCTTTCTTCCCAAGAATTTATTTGTGGTCTGCCAATAATACGGATTCTGGGAAATGACAGCGCCCATCTTTGTGCTGACAATCTTTTTGTGTGTGACATGAAAGACTATATCTGCATCTTAGCAGGAATAAAACATCCAGAAAACATGATAATACCATTTTCCCCAATACCTTACCATATTTAGTAATCTGACACTTCTAGAAAATTTCCTGTAAGTGCCCAAACTGTAACTGCTCCAAATTCCTAGTTTTTTTTTATTCCCATAACTCTGAATTACTACAAACTTCTATGGTCATAAATCATAAAAGTTTAAATCAGATCTTGAACCTATTGAAGGGGGGGGGGGGGGGGTCAGAAATTTTGGTCATAGATGAACAACCCAATGGCTCCCACTTGCAAAGCAGCTGGCAGCAGAACGCAGTACATGGTCCAAACAGGTCGAGAAGATCCTTAATGCCGGGCAAGGTGGAAACGCCTCATTCCCGTCACTAGTCAAACAGTTCGTGGTAACGAACTGTAAATAAGGAGCGACCCGGCTCAATAGTAACCGAAATTCTAAAAAACAAAAAAAAACTCAAAAGAATCAGATTTTTATGCTTATTTCAAATATATAAGTTTCATCAAGTTTAGTCATACCCCAAGCGTTTAGTTATTTTAATTTTTGTTCCTTTTATCTTCATTTATTCAATGATAGTAATTTCTGTTTGTTTTAGGTTTCACCCATTCATCCATAGAAATAACAGTTATTTCAAAGCCTAATATAATTATTTATTTTAATTTTTGTTCCTTTTAGGTTTTAATTTATTCGATGATAGTAATTTGCGTTTGTTTTAGGTTTCACCATTCATCCGTAGAAATAAAATACTAAGCAACACCTTTCAAAAGATATTATTCTATCATTTTCCTCATAGGGCTGTCATATCATCACTTAGAATAGATATTACTTAATTAATATCGACTTTATGCGTACCCCAATATTAAGCAATACTTTTCAAAACACATTATTCTTTCATTTCCCTCATAGGGCTGTCATATCATCACTTAGAATAGTTATTATTTTATTAATTTCGAATTTATGCATGCACAAATACTAAGCAATACTTTACAAAAGACATTATTTTATCATTTCCCTCACAGGGCTATCATATCATCACTTAGAATAGACACTACTTCATTAATTTCATCTTTTTTAGCATACTCCATTACACAGCGATACTTTCTAAAAGACTTTTTTCTATCAATTCCCTCATAGGGCTGTCATATCATCATATATAATAGATATTACTTTATTAATTTCGACTTTATGCATACCCTAATACTAGGCAATACTTTTCAAAAGACATTAATCTATCATTTCCATAATAGGAGTATCATATAATCACTTAGAATAGACATTACTTTATTAATTTCAACTTTTTACCATACTCCAATACTGAGCAATACTTTTCAAAAGATATTATTCTATCATTTCCCTCATAGGCCTGTCATGTCATCACTTAGAATAGACATTACTACTAATTTTGACATTAAGCATACCCCAATACTAAGCAATACTTTTCAAAAGACATTATTCTATCATTTTTCTCATAGGGATGTCATATCATCACTTAGAATAGACATTATTTTATTAGTTTTGAAATTATGCATACCCCAATACTAAGCAATACTTTTCAAAAGACATTATTCTATGATTTCCCTCTTAGGGCTGTCATATCATCACTTATAATAGATATTACTTTATTAATTTCGACTTTATGCATACCTTAATATTAAGCAATACTTTTCAAAAGACATTATTCTATAATTTCCATCATAGGGGTGTCATATCATCACTTAGAATACATAATACTTTATTAATTTCGATTTTATGCATCCCCCAATACTAAGCAATACTAAGCATCACTTATAATAGTTATTACTTTATTAATTTCGACTTTATGCATACCCTAATATTAATCAATACTTTTCAAGAGACATTATTCTATCATTTCAATCATAGGGGTGTCATATCATCACTTAGAATAGACATTATATTGTTAATTTCGACTTTATGCATACCCCAATACTAGATGATACTTTTCAAAAGATATTTTTTTATCATTTCCCTCATAGGGCTTTCAAGTCATCACTTAGGATAGATATTACTTTATTAATTTCGACTTTATGCATACCCCAATGCTAAAGAATACTATTCAAAAGACATTATTTTGTCATTTCTCTCATAGGGCTGTCATATCTTCACTTAGAATAGATATTACTTTAATAATTTTGACTTTATGTATGCCCGAATAATAAGCAATGCTTTTCAAAAAACAATATTCTATCATTTCCCTCATAGGGCTGTCATATCATCACTTAGAATAGATATTATTTTATTAATTTCGACTTTATGCATATCCTAATACTAAGCAATACTTTTCAAAAAATAATATTCTATCATTTCCATCACAGGGGTGTCATATGATCACTTAGAATAGACAATACATTATTAATTTCGACTTTATGCATAACCCAATACTAAGCAATACTATTCAAAAGACATTATTCTATAATTTTCCTCATAGGGCTGTCATATCATCACTTAGAATAAACATTGTTTCATTAATTTCGACGTTACTCATACCCCAATACTAAGCAATACTTTTCAAAAGACATTGTTCTATCATTTCCCTCATAAGACTATCATATCATCACTTAGAATAGATATTACTTTATTAATTTTGTCTTTATGCATACCCCAATACTAAGCAATACTATTCAAAAGACATTATTCTATCATTTTTCTAATCGGGCTGTCATATCATCACTTAGAATAGTTATTACTTTGTTAATTTCGACTTTATGTATGCCCCAATACTAAGCAATACTTTTCAAAAGACATTATTCTATCATTTCCCTCATAAGACTATCATACCATCACTTAGAATAGATATTACTTTATTAATTTTGAATTTATGCATACCCCAATACTAAGCAATACTATTCAAAAGACATTATTCTATCATTTTTCTCATCGGCTGTCATATCATCACTTAGAAGATATTACTTTATTAATTTTGACTTTATTTTGAATTAAAGTTATCAAGTATTTTGCAGTAGGTGGCATAGGTTGTATCAAGACATGGCCAATTGTAGACAGAGAAAAGCCAAGACAGATAGTCCAAGTGTTTGAGAGGCAAATGTTTAAATGGCTGGGACACGGGTAAATGGCAAGAGTAGGCATGACTCTCTTATTGGACACATACTTATTTGTTAGTTTTTGGAAAGGCTTGCCTGCCTAGAGGCATGCTGACATGCTGACCAAGAATTTAAAATGACATAAGGCTGTTAGATTGCGTGTAATGAGAGGCAAACAAGGTACGCCCGCCTGTGGTCTTAAGAGGGTTGACCAAGAATTTGGAATTGACGTAGGACCATAAGTTTGCTTGAAATAAGAGGCAAACAATCGTTTAAAGCCATCTTTATCTTTCAAATAGTACCTATTCGTATTTTTGTATTTTTAAAATATTAAATTTGAATTTTTTTGTTTTAAGTAAAAAAAAAGTTTGTTTTTTTTGTTTAAGTGTTTTAAGTATCACTTTCATACGATCCAATTAAAAAATAAAACTTTTATTGTCCTCTGTTTCATCCTATTATTCAAATCACAATTAAAACCATTCAATCTTTTAACCCTTTTATCACTCTCACTCTATCAAAATAAAATAAGATTCGTATTATTCCAAACTTGGCTTCATCCCTATATTCTTCGTAACGGTACAAGATAAAACAATTCTGACTGTACCGTTCCATTTTTCGTTCTGAATTTACCCACGACGCATTCCTAACCAAACCCGTCTTGGCTATTGGCTAGGATATTCAACTCACCGTATATGGTGTGCCGTTAGTAGAAACATGATTGGCCCAGAAATGGGAGCAGCTGCAGAAAGGAGTCTGACAGGTTTTGTACAATTCACTCTAATTAATAGGTTACTACTTTTGAGAGTGACCTGTACCCCCCCCCTCATACCTACTTCTATATTTATCTATTGGAAAATGAAGAACTAGAAAATTCGGTAGAAACATCTCTGATTGGCACAGAAATGGGTGTAGCTGCAAAAAGTGGTCTGACAGGTTTTGTGCAATTTGCGCTAACTAATAGGTTACTACTTTCAGGCCCCCTTTCTTCCCAAGAATTTATTTGTGCTCTGCCAATAATATGGATTCTGGGAAATGACAGCGCCCATCTTTGTGCTGACAATCTTTTTGTGTGTGACATGAAAGACTATATCTGCATCTTAGCAGGAATAAAACATCCAGAAAACATGATAATACCATTTTCCCCAATACCTTACCATATTTAGTAATCCGACACTTCTAGAAAATTTCCTGTAAGTGCCCAAACTGTAACTGCTCCAAATTCCTAGTTTTTTTTTATTCCCATAACTCTGAATTACTACAAACTTCTATGGTCATAAATCATAAAAGTTTAAATCAGATCTTGAACCTATTGATGGGGGGGGGGTCAGAAATTTCGGTCATAGACGAACAACCCAATGGCTCCCACTTGCAAAGCAGCTGGCAGCAGAACGCAGTACATGGTCCAAACAGGTCAAGAAGATCCTTAATGCCGGGCAAGGTGGAAACGCCTCATTCCCGTCACTAGTCAAACAGTTCGTGGTAACGAACTGTAAATAAGGAGCGACCCGGCTCAATAGTAACCGAAATTTAAAAAAACAAAAAAAAAACTCAAAAGAATCAGATTTTTATGCTTATTTCAAATATATAAGTTTCATCAAGTTTAGTCTTATCCATCAATAGTTACGCGCCTGAGAAAATTTGTCTTATTTTGAAAAAAAGGGTGAAACACCCCCTAAAAATCATAGAATTTTAATGAAAATCACACCACCACATTCAGCGTATCAGAGAACCCTACTATAGAGGTTTCAACATCCTATTTGCAAAAATGTGGAGTTTTGTTTTTTTTTGCCAGAAGAATGATCACGGATGCGTGTTTATTATTATTTTTTTCCCCCATGGGTGATCGTAGCGACCTAGTTGTCCTAGAGTATCGCGGGAGGGCTCATTCAAACGGAAATCAAAAGTTCTAGGGCGTTTTTTAAGTGACAAAAAATGTTGGGCAGCTAGGCCCCCTCCCACGCTTATTTTTTTCCCCAAAGTCAGCCGATCAAAATTTTTAGATAGCCATTTTGTTCAGCATTGCTGAAAAATATAATAACTATGTCTTTGAGGATGACTTAATCCCCCACAGTCCCTAGGGGAAGGTCTGCAAGTTATGAACTTTGCACAATGTTACATATATTGTTGATTATTGGGAAGTATACATAAGTTTTTATGGGGATTTGTTAAGGTATTGGGAGGGGGGGGGGGGTCGGGTTTTGCGTGGGAGGATCTTTTCACGGAGGATGTTTTCATGGGGAAAAGAAGTTGCTATGGAGGGGGCACCGGATTTATCAGCATTAATAAAAATTGGACCAGAAAATAACTAAACACAATTTTTTCAACTGAAAGTAAGGAGCAGCATCAAAACTTAAAACGAACAGAAATTGTTACGTTTATGACTGAGTTCACCCCCTAGTCATTAGTTCGCTCTTTACGCTAAAGTTTTTTTTTCTTTACTTTCATCAGAGCTATTTATTCTAATTAACAACCTTTGTGATTAAGGGGTCATTTTTAAAGAACCAGAACAAAATTTAAATTTTAGCGTAGAGAGCGAGGTATTGACTAGGGGGCAAACTCCCTAATATACGTAGTAAATATATACTAATATAGAAGTTCGTTACGTAAGCTAATTCGTAAGTTAAGTCAGAAAAAAATTTCGAGATAGCCATTTAGCCAAAAAAAAGTAAAATTAATACGCAAATTTCGTTTAAATTATTCATTTACGGTGAACCAAAATCAAAGCTACATTAATTCAAAAACGATCAGGAATTAAATAAAAAAACAAGTTTTTTTTAATGAAAGTAAGGAGCGACATTAAAACTTAATACGAATAGAACTTATTCCGTATATGAAAGAGGCTGTCCCCTCCTCGACGCCTCGCTCTTTACGCTAAAGTTTGACTCTGTCTCACAACTTTATTTAAAAAAAAAACTTTAGCGTAAAGAGCGAGGCGTCAAGGAGGGGACAGCCTCTTTCCTATACGAAATTATTTTGTGTTCGTTTTAACTTTTAATGTCGCTCCTTATTTTCAGTTAAAAAAAAACTTGTTTTTTTTATTTAATATAAGTAAGTACGAGATCATTCTGGGGACCGAGATGAATTACAAAATATGGTATTGATTATTGCACTAAAACTAATGACAAAAAATGCCTTTTGATTAGGCAAGGATGGAGCATCTGCTTTTTCCTGAGGGCCGTGTCAATGTGCCATATTTCCCACTATTGGACTGTTCTATTTTCCCAAGCTTGATGTGAGTAGAGATGCCCCTATTGATCCCACGATTACAATACCCCTTCGAATCCCGATCCGGACACTTTTTTTTTAAAACTCCCACGATCACCACGTGGTTTATGGTCCTAATATGGGCATAGCCCCCCTAGGGAGAACACGTGGTTTATGGTTTTTGTTAGTGAGAATTTGAAAAAACAGGAATTTTGTCACATTTATGCATGTTTTTATGGACTTTGTCAGTGAGAATTTGAAAAACAGGAATTTTGTCACATTTATGGATGGTTTTATGGACTTTGTCAGTGAGAATGAAAAAACAGGAACTTTGTCACATTTATGTCTGTTTTCATGGATGTTTATGTGTGTTGATTATTTGACGGTTTTATGGATTTTGTCAGTGAGAATGGAAAAACAGGAACTTTGTCACTTCCTCTTGTTGTTGTTTTGGGCACGCGATAGAGTCATTAGGGAGAACACGTGGTTAATGGGGTCAATGTTATTGTTGTTGTTTTGGGCACGCGATAGAGTCATTAGGGAGAACACGTGGTTAATGGGGTCAATGTTATTGTTGTTGTTTTGGGCACGCGATAGAGTCATTAGGGAGAACACGTGGTTAATGGGGTCAATGTTATTGTTGTTGTTTTGGGCACGCGATAGAGTCATTAGGGAGAACACGTGGTTAATGGGGTCAATGTTCTTGTTGTTGTTTTGGGCACGCGATAGAGTCATTAGGGAGAACACGTGGTTAATGGGGTCAATGTTATTGTTGTTGTTTTGGGCACGCTCTCAGCGAATGCCAAGGTCAATGTTGTTGTTGTTGTTGTTTTGGGCACGCTCGAGCCAAATGTTATGAGTTTCCGGGGAACACCTGTGCTGTCAGTCATTAATCAAATTGTTTCCAGGGAATGTCTGACAGATGACGTCAAGTTAACTAATGTCTTTAATGCATTTCCAAAGAGAATTGTCTCCGGGACAAAGTTTAGATTACACGTGACAGATGATGTCATGATTGATTGATTGACACGAAAGGGGAATTAATTTGTTGTTCTAAAGAGAATTGATTCACGAAAGGGAAATTAATTTGGAGTTCTAACAAGAGAATCGTTTCCGAGGCAGATGTTTTGATCTTAGCGCGCGAAAAGGTTTCCAAATAATTGAAATAAGCCAGCGCAGAGATGCCAAACAAAAGGAACATGCTGAAATTCCGTTTGGGGATTATTTGGGCGAATCCGTTTTAGCTAATTTATGGAACTATTACGATGAAACAGTTAGAGACATTTTAAAATATGATTTTTGAAGAGATTTTAGGAGAGAATTTGAGGGTAAAACTCTGTGGTCGTTATAATACACAAGTTCCATTTGAACAGTGTTGTGAGGTCCTCTACCACAACCCAAAGGGTTCCGATCCCCCTACCCCAACCCCAAATGGTTCCAATCCCTCTACCCGAACCCCAAAGGTCCACCAGGCCCCCAAAGGCCCTCCCCCCGGTCCCCAAAGGTCCACCAGACCCCCAAAGGCCCTCTACCAGTCCTCAAAGGCCCTCTTCCGGTCCCCAAAGGTCCCCCAGGCACCCAAGGACCCCCAGACCCCAAAAAGGCCATACCCGAGCCCCCAAAGGCCCTCCCCGGTCCCCAAAGGTCCACCAGACCCCCAAAGGCCCTCCACCAGTCCCCAAAGGCCCTCTTCCGGTCCCCAAAGGTCCCCCAGGCACCCAAGGACCCCCAGACCCCATAAAGGCCATACCCGAGCCCCCAAAGGCTCTCCTTCGGCCCCCAAAGGCCCATCGAGCTCCCAAAAGACCAATCGGCCCTCAAGTGCCGCCCAGACCCCTAAACACCCTCCCCAGGCTCCCAAAGGCCCTCCCCAGACCCCAAAAGCCCTACCCGAGCCCCCAAAGGCCCTCCCCTGGTCCACAAAGGTCCCCCCGGGCTCCCAAGGGACCAGTCGGCCCTCAAGTGCCGCCCAGACCCCTAAACACCCTCCCCAGGATTCCAAAGGCCCTCCTTCGGTCCCCAAAGACCCTCACCGGGCTCTCAGGGCTCCCAAAGGACCAACGGGGTCCCAAAGGCCCTCCACCGGTCCCCAACTGCCCCCCCCCGGACCCCCAAAGGCCCTTCCCGGGCCCAAAGGCCCTCCCCCGGTCCTCAAAGGTCCCCCGGGCTCCCAAAGGGCCAGCCGGCCCCCAAGGGTCCCCCGGACCCCCAAAGGTCCTCCCCCGGCCCCCAAAGGTCCACTGGGCTCCCAAAGGCCCTGCCCCGGTCCACACAGGTCCCCCGGGCTCCCAAAAGACCACTCAATCCTCAAGGGCCCCCGGATCCCCAAACGCCATCCCTGGGCCCCAAAGGTCCTCCCCCGGTCCCCATACATGCACACAAAAACTTACACACACACAAAAACTTACACACACACACCAAAACTTACACACACACAAAAACTCACACACACACACACACACACAAACTTACATATGCACACGAAAACTTACATACACACAAAAACTTAGACACACAAAAACTTACACACACACACACACAAAAACTTACATGCACACAAAAACTTACACACACACAAAAACTTACACACACACACACACACACACACACACACACACACACACACACACACACACACACACACACACACACACAAAAACTTACACACACACACACAAAAACTTACACACACGCACAAAAACTTACACACACACGCAAAAACTTACACACACACACGATAACTTACACACACACACAAAAACTTACACACACATGCCAAAACTTACACACACACACAAAAACTCACACCCGCACACACACACGCCAAAACTTACACACACAAAAACTTACACCCACACGCAAAAACTTACATGCACACAAAAACTTACACGCACACAAAAACTTACACACACACACAAAAACTTACACACACACACACAAAAACGTACACACACAAAAACTTACACACACACACACACACAAACACACACAAACTTACACACACACACAAAAAAAACTTACACCCACACACAAAGGCTTAGACACACAAAAACTTACACGCACACACAAAAACTTACACCCACACGCAAAAACTTACATGCACACAAAAACTTACATGCACACAAAAACTTACACACACGCACAAAAACTTACACACACACACAACAAACTTACACCCACAAAAAGCTTACACACACAAAAACTTACACACACACACAAAAACTTACACCCACATGAAAAACTTACATGCCCACAAAAACTTACATGCACACAAAAACTTACACACACACACACAAAAACTTGCACACACGCACAAAAACTTACACTCACACACACAAAAACTTAAACACCCACACGAAAACTTACACACACATAAAAACTTACACACACACTCACAAAAAAACTTACACACACACACAAAACTTACACCCACACGCAAAAACTTACATGGACACAAAAACTTACATGCACACAAAAACTTACACACACACAAAAACTTACCCACGCACACACAAAAACTTACACACACGCACAAAAACTTACACACTCACACACAAACACACACAAAAACTTACGCACACACGCGAAAACTTACACACACACACGAAAACTTACACACACACACGGCAAAACTTACACACACACAAAAACTCACACACACACACACACACACACACTCAAACTTACATATGCACACGAAAACTTACATACACACAAAAACTTACACCCACACGCAAAAACTTACATGCACACAAAAACTTACATGCACACAAAAACTTACACACACACAAAAACTTACACACACACACACACACACACACACACACAAACTTACACACACACACACACACACAAAAACTTACACACACGCACAAAAACTTACACACACACACAAAAACTTACACACACACACACGAAAACTTACACACACACACAAAAACTTACACACACATGCCAAAACTTACACACACACAAAAACTCACACCCGCACACACACACACGCCAAAACTTACACACACACACAAACTTACACCCGCACGCAAAAACTTACATGCACAAAAAAACTTACACACACACAAAAACTTACACACACACACACACACACAAAAACTTACACACACAAAAACTTACACACACACACACACAAACACACACAAACTTACACACACACACAAAAACTTACACCCACACACAAAGGCTTACACACACACACAAAAACTTACACACACGCACGAAAACTTACACACACACACACAAAAACTTACACACACATGCCAAAACTTACACACACACAAAAACTCACACCCGCACACACACACGCCAAAATTTACACACACACACAAACTTACACCCGCACGCAAAAACTTACATGCACACAAAAACTTACATGCACACAAAAACTTACACACACACACAAAACTTACACACACACACACACAAAAACTTACACACACAAAAACTTACACACACACACACACACACACAAACACACACACAACTTACACACACACACAAAAACTTACACCCACACACAAAGGCTTAGACACACAAAAACTTACACGCACACACAAAAACTTACACCCACACGCAAAAACTTACATGCACACAAAAACTTACATGCACACAAAAACTTACACACACGCACAAAAACTTACACACACACACAAAAACTTACACACACACACACACACAAAAACTTACACACACACAAAAACTTACACAGACAAAAACTTACACATGCACGCGAAAACTTACATGCACACAAAAACTTACACACACACACACACACGAAAACTTACACACACACACGTCAAAACTTACACACACAAAAGCTTAGACACACAAAAACTTACACACACACACACACAAAAATTTACACACACACGCCAAAACTTACATGCACACAAAAACTTACACATACACACACACACAAAAACTTACACACACACACACAAAAAAAACTTACACACACAAAAACTTACACACGCACACACAAACACACACAAACTTACACACACACACAAAAACTTACACCCACACACAAAAGCTTAGACACACAAAAACTTACACGCACACACAAAAACTTACACCCACACGCAAAAACTTACATGCACACAAAAAACTTACATGCACACATAAACTTACACACACGCACAAAAACTTACACACACACACACAAAACTTACACACACACACACAAAAACTTACACACACACACAAAAACCTACACACACACACACGCACAAAAAAACTTACACATGCACACGAAAACTTACATGCACACAAAAACTTACACACACACACACACACAACACGAAAACTTACACACACACACACGCCAAAACTTACACACACACAAAAGCTTAGACACACAAAAACTTACACACACACACACACAAAAACTTACACACACATACACAAAAACTTACACCCACACGCAAAAACTTACATGCACACAAAAACTTACATGCACACAAGAACTTACACACACACTAAAACTTACACACACGCACAAAAACTTACACACACGCAAAAACTTACACACACACACGAAAACTTATGCACACACACACACACACACACACACACACACACACATACACAACAAAAAACTTACACATGCACACGAAAACTTACATGCACATAAAAACTTACATGCACACAAAAACTTACACACACGCACAAAATCTTACACGCACACACAAAAACTTACACACACACATGAAAACTTACACACACACACGAAAACTTACACACACACACACACAAAAACTTACACACACACACATGAAAACTTACACACACACACACGAAAACTTACACACACACACACGAAAACTTACACACACACACACGCCAAAACTTACACACACACAAAAACTTACACACACACACACACAAAAAAAACTTACACATGCACACGAAAACTTACATGCACACAAAAACTTACATGCACACAAAAACTTACACGCACACACACACACACACACACACACAAAACTCGCACACACACACACACGAAAACTTACACACACACACACACCAAAACTTACACACACACAAAAACTTACACGCACACACACACAAAAACTTACACATGCACACGAAAACTTACATGCACACAAAAACTTACATGCACACAAAAACTTACACACACACACACACACACACACACACACACACACACACACACACACACACACACACACACACACACACAAAACCCACACACACACACACACACACACACACACACAAACTTACACATGAACACAACAAAAATTCACACACACACACAAAAACTTACAAACACACATGCACACACAAAACTTACACACACACGCACGAAAACTCACACACACACGCCAAAACTTACACACACAAAAACTTACACACATACACACACACACACACAAAAACTTACACACACACACACACACAAACACACACAAACTTACAAACACACACAAAAACTTACACCCACACACAAAAGCTTAGACACACAAAAACTTACATACACACACAAAAACTTACACCCACACGCAAAAACTTACATGCACACAAAAACTTACATGCACACAAAAACTTACACACACACACAAAAACTTACACACATGCACAAAAACTTACACACACACAAAAACTTACACACACACAAAAACTTACACACACGCACACACACACACACAAAAACTTACATACACACACAAAAACTTACACCCACACGCAAAAACTTACATGCACACAAAAACTTACATGCACACAAAAACTTACACACACACACAAAAACTTACACACATGCACAAAAACTTACACACACACAAAAACTTACACACACACAAAAACTTACACACCCGCACACACACACACACAAAAACTTACACATGCACACGAAAACTTACATGCACACAAAAACTTACACACACACACACACACACACACACGAAAACTTACACACACACACGTCAAAACTTACACACACAAAAGCTTAGACACACAAAAACTTACACACACACACACAAAAACTTACACCCACACGCAAAAACTTACATGCACACAAAAACTTACATGCACACAAAAACTTACACACACAAAAACTTGCACACACGCACAAAAACTTACACACACACACACAAAAACTTACAGACACACACACACGAAAACTTACGCACAAACACGAAAACTTACACACACACACGCCAAAACTTACACACATACAAAAACTTACACACTTACCATATCACAGTTACATTGTCTTAATTTTTCAAATTTCATTTTGAATTTCTGTCGTGAAATGTAAGAGTTGGAATATTTCAGTAGTGACTTGTTGTGCTTTACCTTCTCACAGTTACATTCTCTTGATTTTTCGAAGTTCATTTTGAATTTCTGTCATGAAATGCAAGAGTTTGAAAATTGGGGTCTTAGTCCACCAGCCCGAATGGTGCAATTCCACTAGCTCAGTATTGGGGTCCCTCTCCACCAGCCTGAACGGTGGAAATTCACTAGCTCAGAATTGGGGTCCTATTCCAACCAGCCTGAATGGTAGAAATCCACTAGCTTGATATTGGGGTCTCAGTCCACCAACCTGAATGGTGGAAATTCACTAGCTCAGAATTAGGGTCATAGTCCACCAGCCTGAATGGTGGAAATCCACTAGCTCAATATTGGGGTCTCAGTCTACCAGTCTGAATGGTGGAAATTCACTGTTTAAGTTAGGTTAGGTTAACTTATCATGAGCGCTCATGATAAGTTAACCTAACCTTTTCTGGCGACTATGGTTAGGTTAGGCTAGATTAAGTTAGGTTAGGTTAAGTTAGGTTAGGTTAGCCCATGTACGCTTCACTTAGGTTAGCTTAGGTTAGGTGAGAGACAGGCAAAAAGTTAGGTGTATGATTAGGTTAAGTTAGGTTAGATTAAATTAGGTTAGGTTAAGTTAGGTTAGGCAAGGTTAGCCTACGTACGCGCGCGTATGTAGGCTAACCTTGCCTAACCTAGCTTAACCTAACCTAATTTAATCTAACCTAACCTAACCTAATCATACACCTAACTTTTTGCCTGTCTCTCACCTAACCTAAGCTAACCTAAGTGAAGCGTACATGGGCTAACCTAACCTAACTTAACCTAACCTAACTTAATCTAGCCTAACCTAACCATAGTCGCCAGAAAAGGTTAGGTTAACTTATCATGAGCGCTCATGATAAGTTAACCTAACCTAACTTAAACAGTGAATTTCCACCATTCAGACTGGTAGACTGAGACCCCAATATTGAGCTAGTGGATTTCCACCATTCAGGCTGGTGGACTATGACCCTAATTCTGAGCTATTGAATTTCCACCATTCAGGTTGGTGGACTGAGACCCCAATATCAAGCTAGTGGATTTCCACCATTCAGGCTGGTTGGAATAGGACCCCAATTCTGAGCTAGTGAATTTCCACCGTTCAGGCTGGTGGAGAGGGACCCCAATACTGAGCTAGTGGAATTGCACCATTCGGGCTGGTGGACTAAGACCCCAATTTTCCAACTCTTGCATTTCATGACAGAAATTCAAAATGAACTTCGAAAAATCAAGAGAATGTAACTGTGAGAAGGTAAAGCACAACAAGTCACTACTGAAATATTCCAACTCTTACATTTCACGACAGAAATTCAAAATGAAATTTGAAAATTAAGACAATGTAACTGTGATATGGTAAGTGTGTAAGTTTTTGTATGTGTGTAAGTTTTGGCGTGTGTGTGTGTGTAAGTTTTCGTGTGTGTGCGTAAGTTTTCGTGTGTGTGTGTCTGTAAGTTTTTGTGTGTGTGTGTGTAAGTTTTTGTGCGTGTGTGCAAGTTTTTGTGTGTGTAAGTTTTTGTGTGCATGTAAGTTTTTGTGTGCATGTAAGTTTTTGCGTGTGGGTGTAAGTTTTTGTGTGTGTGTGTGTGTGTAAGTTTTTGTGTGTCTAAGCTTTTGTGTGTGTAAGTTTTGACGTGTGTGTGTGTAAGTTTTCGTGTGTGTGTGTGTGTGTGTGTGTAAGTTTTTGTGTGCATGTAAGTTTTTGTGTGTGTGTGTGTAAGTTTTTGTGTGTCTAAGTTTTTGTGTGTATGTAAGTTTTCGTGTGCATATGTAAGTTTGTGTGTGTGTGTGTGTGTGTGTGAGTTTTTGTGTGTGTGTAAGTTTTGGTGTGTGTGTGTAAGTTTTTGTGTGTGTGTAAGTTTTTGTGTGCATGTATGGGGACCGGGGGAGGACCTTTGGGCCCAGGGATGGCGTTTGGGGATCCGGGGGCCCTTGAGGATTGAGTGGTCTTTTGGGAGCCCGGGGGACCTTTGTGGACCGGGGGAGGGCCTTTGGGAGCCCAGTGGACCTTTGGCGACCGGGGGAGGACCTTTGGGGGTCCGGGGGACCCTTGGGGGCCGGCTGGCCCTTTGGGAGCCCGGGGGACCTTTGAGGACCGGGGGAGGGCCTTTGGGCCCGGGAAGGGCCTTTGGGGGTCCGGGGGGGGGGGGGGCAGTTGGGGACCGGTGGAGGGCCTTTGGGACCCGTTGGTCCTTTGGGAGCCCTGGGAGCCCGGTGAGGGTCTTTGGGGACCGAAGGAGGGCCTTTGGAATCCTGGGGAGGGTGTTTAGGGGTCTGGGCGGCACTTGAGGGCCGACTGGTCCCTTGGGAGCCCGGGGGACCTTTGTGGACCAGGGGAGGGCCTTTGGGGGCTCGGGTAGGGCTTTTGAGGTCTGGGGAGGGCCTTTGGGAGCCTGGGGAGGGTGTTTAGGGGTCTGGGCGGCACTTGAGGACCGATTGGTCTTTTGGGAGCTCGATGGGCCTTTGGGGGCCGAAGGAGAGCCTTTGGGGGCTCGGGTATGACCTTTATGGGGTCTGGGGGTCCTTGGGTGCCTGGGGGACCTTTGGGGACCGGGAGAGGGCCTTTGGGGACTGGTGGAGGGCCTTTGGGGGTCTGGTGGACCTTTGGGGACCGGGGAGGGCCTTTGGGGGCTCGGGTATGGCCTTTTTGGGGTCTGGGGGTCCTTGGGTGCCTGGGGGACCTTTGGGGACCGGAAGAGGGCCTTTGAGGACTGGTAGAGGGCCTTTGGGGGTCTGGTGGACCTTTGGGGACCGGGGGGAGGGCCTTTGGGGGCCTGGTGGACCTTTGGGGTTCGGGTTAGAGGGATTGGAACCATTTGGGGTTGGGGTAGGGGATCGGAACCCTTTGGGTTGTGGTAGAGGACCTCACAACACTGTTCAAATGGAACTTGTGTATTATAACGACCACAGAGTTTTACCCTCAAATTCTCTCCTAAAATCTCTTCAAAAATCATATTTTAAAATGTCTCTAACTGTTTCATCGTAATAGTTCCATAAATTAGCTAAAACGGATTCGCCCAAATAATCCCCAAACGGAATTTCAGCATGTTCCTTTTGTTTGGCATCCCTGCGCTGGCTTATTTCAATTATTTGGAAACCTTTTCGCGCGCTAAGATCAAAACATCTGCCTCGGAAACGATTCTCTTGTTAGAACTCCAAATTAATTTCCCTTTCGTGAATCAATTCTGTTTAGAACAACAAATTAATTCCCCTTTCGTGTCAATCAATCAATCATGACATCATCTGTCACGTGTAATCTAAACTTTGTCCCGGAGACAATTCTCTTTGGAAATGCATTAAAGACATTAGTTAACTTGACGTCATCTGTCAGACATTCCCTGGAAACAATTTGATTAATGACTGACAGCACAGGTGTTCCCCGGAAACTCATAACATTTGGCTCGAGCGTGCCCAAAACAACAACAACAACAACATTGACCTTGGCATTCGCTGAGAGCGTGCCCAAAACAACAACAATAACATTGACCCCATTAACCACGTGTTCTCCCTAATGACTCTATCGCGTGCCCAAAACAACAACAAGAACATTGACCCCATTAACCACGTGTTCTCCCTAATGACTCTATCGCGTGCCCAAAACAACAACAATAACATTGACCCCATTAACCACGTGTTCTCCCTAATGACTCTATCGCGTGCCCAAAACAACAACAATAACATTGACCCCATTAACCACGTGTTCTCCCTAATGACTCTATCGCGTGCCCAAAACAACAACAATAACATTGACCCCATTAACCACGTGTTCTCCCTAATGACTCTATCGCGTGCCCAAAACAACAACAAGAAGGAAGTGACAAAGTTCCTGTTTTTCCATTCTCACTGACAAAATCCATAAAACCGTCAAATAATCAACACACATAAACATCCATGAAAACAGACATAAATGTGACAAAGTTCCTGTTTTTTCATTCTCACTGACAAAGTCCATAAAACCATCCATAAATGTGACAAAATTCCTGTTTTTCAAATTCTCACTGACAAAGTCCATAAAAACATGCATAAATGTGACAAAATTCCTGTTTTTTCAAATTCTCACTGACAAAAACCATAAACCACGTGTTCTCCCTAGGGGGGCTATGCCCATATTAGGACCATAAACCACGTGGTGATCGTGGGAGTTTTAAAAAAAAAGTGTCCGGATCGGGATTCGAAGGGGTATTGTAATCGTGGGATCAATAGGGGCATCTCTACTGATGTGAAGTTCAATTTAAATCATAATTCAGGAAAAGAGGTTTAGATTAAGAATGATGCTTAGAATATTCCAGTTAATGGCTCCGAGAAGACATGGAGGTAAATAATAGGAATATTCTCAACAGTTCGTGGCAACAAACTGTGAAATAAGGAGCTATGCGGCTTAATAGTAACCGAAACTCTAAGAAAGGAGTTTTGCTAACAATAGATACATCAAAAGAAACGAATTTTGATGCTTATTCAAAATAGTGAAAGTTTTGAGTACTTTTAAAAAAGCTTCTTATTGTTCTAATTAAACAACTTTTGTGTTTCAGGAGTCGTTCTTAAAGAATGGGGACAAAATTCAAACTTTAGCGTAGACTGCGAGGTGTTGAGGAGGGGGCATTCCCCTTCATATACATAATAATTTTTGCTCGTTTTAAGTTTTAATGTTGCTCCTTACTTTCAGTTGAAAAAAGTTGTTTTTTCATTTAATTTCTGATAGTTGTTTAAATAATGCCAGAAAATTTTGGCCCCATCTCCGCGGAGAAATCCCCGCTCCCCACGCAAACATCCTCTAGACAAAATTTACCTGGGACAATTACCCTTAACAACTCCATGCATAAAACTGAAACGGAAAAGAGAAAGCAAGACATATAAGAATAATTTTGTATAGGAATTCTGGCAAATTTCCCCACTGTATAATTCCCCTGACAAGTTCATTCCCTGGAAACTTCCCTCCCCGTGGAAAATTCATCCCTTGAAAACCCCCAGCAGAAAATTCGTCCACCGCCACCCTAAATGTATACATACTTTCCAATAGCAAATGCTATGCGTTAACAATGGGCAAATTTTATAACTTAAAGACCTTTCCCCTGGGGCGGTGGGGGGGGGGGGGGTTCATGTCATATCCTAAGGCATAATTATTGGGCCTTTCAGTAGAGGACTAAGTACCATTTTCCATACTTTAAGCTCCTTCCTGTGCTATTTGCTTACTCTACGTTCCTTGGGACCTTTCCAGAGCATGTACCTATGGATTTGCATACTTTATGTTCCTTCTTGTGCTATTTGCTTACTTTACGTTCCTTGACGTCTTCCCAGAGCATGTACTTATGGATTTGGGAGGATTATGTTCCTTCCTCTGCTATTCTAAGGGTTTATGTTCCCTCCCATGCTATTCTAAGGGTTTATGTTCCCTCCCATGCTAGTCTATGGCCTTATATTCCTTCCAATATTATTCTATGGGACCTCTACACGTGATTAAACACGTTTTGCTTGCCTTTCCTTGGTACCTTTCCAAACGAGCGGGGATTCCTCTCCGGTTCCCACACATTGCAAAAAAGCGAGCAGTATGAGCGGGGATTCCCCACACAAGTTTGTTTCAACTCCAAGTTTTTCAACCAGACTGTTTTTTGAGCCAACATCCGTTTTTTAGGGGCCAATCAGAGACAGCGGAGGTATTTACTCCTCTCTCTCTCTCTCAATTTGTTGTTGCTGATGGCTCAGTTTCATTGTGGCAGTGAGAGTGTCAACACATGCAATAATGTTCCATACATGCCCACTATGCATATACACACTGGGCAGCTGGTCATCATGCGAGAATTGCACAATGATCTATGAGTATGATGAAAAGTGTAGATTATGCAACCCGTGTAAATTACATAGAGGATATGCTGTACAAATTAAAGGTTGTAATTCCTGTCATGAAGAGGTGTGTGATCTCATCCTAGAGGTGTCTCATCCTAGAGGGCACCTATGCTCCAATTGCCACTATGATAAATTTAATCAATGGGAGAATACATATCCCGGTATGATTGGAATGAATCCTAAGCGTGATTTTAGTTTATTGCTAAGAGATTGGTATCGTCGTGGTTTTAGATTGTTCTGGGAGGAGGAGCCGGGTCAGCGATTCAACTGTTGGAACAACAAAAGAATTTGGTTTCTACGTCATCGTTGTGAAGACAATGAATACTATGATTATAAGCCCACTGATTTTTATTTGGCTGTGACGGAATGTGATTCGTCACTTGAGGACATTGTTTGTGACATTACTTCAAATAAACAAATTGAAACATGTGAATTCTATAGAATGAATGAGAATAGTGTCATTGACTATACAAAGGGATATGACAAGAGTGAAGTTACACTCTATTGTAGAAAATGCGACCCTGACATTGCAGTACACAGGATCAGTATACTGTGAATTCGGATAATCTACCTACATTAGTTGTTGTCGACAAATACCTAGTAGAAGATGAAATCTAAAGAGTAGAAAAGTCGTTTTTTTATCATGTACATACATTATTTTTATTAATAAACAATTTCACATACATTTTTAGAACATTTTATTCGTAGGGCACTAAAATCAATATTAAACACGCTTGTAAGTATATTTCCACTAGAAAGTCGTTCAATCGAGGTAAGTCAACGTAGATGTCGAGAAACTGCTTGTAGGTATAGCCACGACATCTGAATATGAAAAAGAGTAATGCATGAAAGCCACATGTCTTAGTCGTTAAATCCTGTACTCTTCGTTGATTTTGAATAATAGTTTTCCCACTGCTTTCAATAAAGTTACTGATGTATGGAGTGTAGAATTTATACGATAGGCCAAGAGGATCAAAAAATTCAATACTCTTCGCAGTTTGAAAGATGCATAGCCAATGGCCAGTCTTCAAAGTCGATGGACTGCTATTAACAATGATTAGGGTATTGTTAAGACTTGGAATTTTTCAATGGAGTCCGATGGTATGCAATAGGACTTGTACTGGGACATGTATGGATCCATACTAAAGACGTTGATTATTTGGTTTGTGTTCATGGTGCTAGGTCTAGTAGAACACTGCCATCGGGTGTGATCTCCCAATAGGTTTCAAATTGACTCAATGATATTAGCGTGATACTCTCAGTCAAAGCATCGGCAAATGTACATTCTAAACTTACATTCCCTGTTCGTATTATGCTCATATCCTGAGTCCCCGACAAGTCCAAAACAATTACACCATGATTTTTTGAAAACATTCAATTGGTTATTCCATTTTCAAATAGTTGAGAATAATGATCTAGGGATTGCATGGTCAACTCGTACAGAGTTCTATAGGATTTTTTGTCAAATGATAGAGTGAACAGTGGAATACCATTCACTTGGCACACAAGGCTAGATAGACCGAAAAATTAAAATCATGGGGAGATTCAGTCCAGGATCCAACGGCACTGCCACTCTTCACAAAGGCCAAAGCCAACTTTGATGGGATTTCTCCATTGAAAAATGATGAATCGGTATAGCTACGAGAACCGGCGGCAATGTGACGTTGATTGGTGATTGTATGGGGGACAAGAAGTTAAATGTTGTTGCCATTGGCTCTTAGATTTTCTACTGCCAATGCAACAGAGCTCATAACCTGTTGTTTTCGAACGTGGAGGATTGCCGATGTGGTAATGACATTTGCATCGGGTGCTGCAGGAAGTGTTTTTCTCAAAATGAAATTTGATGGGGCCAGTTGCAACTTTATTTGAATCTTGACATTGGGGGGTAACCATTGAGATATGTTGAATATCTCATGATTTAATTTTCCAACCAGATGATACTCCTGGCTCACTGCAGTAGTCAACTCACCGTCAGTATCAACACCTGATCGATATTCATAGCCCAATCCTCTCAACTCCTTGTATGCCTTTGGTGTCATCATCATAAATTGTATGTAGCTTGCATAGTTGGATAAATTATTGCTAGAGCTCACCAATTTTCCATTAATAAATACATTAATTTGTTTGAATAGGTTGTGTAGAATACAGTTTTCGTAGGAGAGACCATCAGCAGCAGTTGGAGTTGTATTATCTGACTTTTTCTTCACCGAAACATTTAAATCAATAAATGTTGATGACAAATCAATGAAATAGTCTTCATTGGAAATTATTTGAAAGTGTATATTTTCCGAGAGGGGTTGTTGGGGATGAAATTGTTCATAATAACCATACTTGACACTGACATCAACACTTTCAGCATTAAATAGATTCAATGAGGAGCAGATTGATGGATATGATTCCTTGTGGGGGAGATAAGTCATCTTAAGAGAAGAAATCCTTCTTTGATCTAACACTGTTTTTCTTCTTCTTCTGCTTATTGGTCTTCCTTGTTTTATTCCTCAAAGTCCTTGTTGATGTCCTTCGCTTCCCGCCTGGGTGGAGACTGATGAGTGAATGACGTGCACGCATCCTTTTCAATCCCTCCCCATTTTTCCAAGATTTTAATTGCTCACCAACGGCTCTTGCTGAAGATCTAATATTTTCCTTAAAACTCTCCTTGAAATTCTTGCCCGACCCCCGTCCAGTAGTGTTGAGGCAGTAAAATTTGATGCAGAAGGTACAAGATATTTTCTGGCAAGGGGTAGTGCAGAACGAAATATTCTAGCAAACCAGCTACCAAGATCATAGCCAGACATTGTAGTACGCCCCTTGTAGTAGTCCAATCCATTGCCTATTTGCTGTGGACTCAGAGCACCAACATAGCAATCGATATCGGGACAGACAAATGGAATTCTTCTATTTTTCATTTTAGGTGCTGCTGTCGCCGACAATGGGTCGAAAATGACATGTAATCACTGCTAAGCCTTTTGTTATTGCTAGAGGATCACCCAATTTACTTCTTAGTGTTAACTGACAGAGTTCCAAATACTAAGTGTTTACAGGAACATACTGAAGATGCTTTATATTATAGCGATGAACAAGTTCATGGTTTTTTTTTCGTTCAAGAACACGTAGAAGGGGGACATTTGAATTACCAACTCTCGATGTTTCCACAAAAGATGCATAGAGAAATATGCAAGAGTCCAAGGCGAAACTAGGTGGATAATCAGAAAAAATAACTTGATCCATCCCTTAAACAGTGCCAGCGTTTTTCCCCTTGATCATATTCTGTTTAAAGCCAAGAACGTCTCTCAGATTATCATTGAGAATAATTATTTCACTGTCAACAGGTGATGTAATGTAAATCCTATCGTGTTCCAATGAACAATTAAAACGGAATGTACCATTCCTACGATATGAAATTTTTCTATTCATTGTACGACACAAACCTCTCATATCATCATATTCAATATATTTAAATTTGACATGTGGATATTCGCTAGATTTAAGTGCTTCAACCCATTCATAGTCGACAAAGAGTGACCAATCGAATGGTATAACTTTTATATCATGCACACGATCATTTCTCAGGATTTCATAGGTATTTTTGAGAATACAATCGACAAGAGCCACTTCATACGCGCCATCAAATTTGATAGTGGGGGAGAGTTTCGTCCAAAAATCACTTGTCTTATTCAAGTCGTTGTAGAGAGGATCGGAAACGTTGGACATAAAACTTACATAGAAATCATTGGGCATTGTCAATATCTTCAACACTGATCCAAGAATCAAAATCAGAGTTGTATCCTAGCCACTGAACAAGTAACTGTTTCTTACCCCTGTGAGTACGAGTCTTTAATATCTTTTCAATTTGATAGATTTCACTATTATTTTTAAATTTTTGTAGTTCATAGTCATAAAAGCCGCCGAGAATTTCATCATCTTTGGTATCACGCAAACGATAAGTTATGGGTTTAGTGTCTAGGATTTTTGCCACTTTAAAAAGTTCTGTGGACCACAAGTAATTACCCTTTTCAAAAACATTAGTTGTTCTATTAATTCGAACAGTATCACCAACATTGAATTTTTCCTTCTTGACACTCGTTTCATTGGAATATTGTTTAAGAAAGGTGTCAATTGTATCATGATCAGAATGATAAACTTCCGTTGGGGTTGAATTGGACAACTATCGATGAGGTCGTTGATTATAAATCAACATAATTTTATCTAAATCACTAATAAAAGCAGATGTATTTTTCAATGTACAATATCTTGAAATTAAAGTCGAATAGTTCTTATCAATCGTTCAGCCAATGCAGCCTTTATAGGGCTATGACTATGATAGAGTAGTGTATTATATTTCGCTAGTACTTTTGTAACATGGGGATTAACAAATTCACTACCGCGATCCGTTTGAATTTTTTTATACGAATCCTTTTCGAGAATACTTTCAATGGCCGGAGCAACTTCAACACCTTTCTTTGACTGCAATGGAATGGCATATGCATAGCGACTAAAAACGCTGATTGCAAGTAGAATGTACTTGTACGGTGTATTGTAACGTCTTTGAATCTCATATAGAGTTAGGAGATCTGCTTGCATTATATGCAAGGGGAAAAAAGCTTTTTTTTCGATAGTGATTACCACGAAGTCTATGATTTCTATGCAGAGTGTAACTTGATTCATTTTGTAGCTAGTCTTGTACACTTTTAGCGTGAACACCAGTGACTTTGGAAAGAGTGGTGGGGGAACTTAAACTTCCCACTTCACCAATATTTTCATAAACATGTTTCAGAACTTCAACCATTTTGAATGTAAACGTGTAGTGTAACGTCCGCTACCCTTTTGTATACTGGTGGTTGGTGGTGGTGACGTTGACTTGATACGTCTTCGCTTTTGTCTAGCTATCAATGGTGTGCTGCTGCTCCTTATTGTCAAGTTTCCACTAGGTGTGCTAGTATTTTCCAAAATTGATTTAAAATCTTCTTCTTCTTCTTCATGTTCATATTTTAATGGTATTGTTGATGCATGTTCATTTAATTTTTCTAGAATATGCCTATTGCTAATAAGACTTTTGGGAAAGTTTAATGTATTTAGAAAGTTGTATAGATGAGCGTCAAGTGATAATAGTCCTTTACGATTTGTAACCATATCATAGATTAAATCAAGTAGATTATAGCTCTTGCCTTGAATTATAATCTCTTTTCCATTGCTATCAACTTGAATATGATCTTGACTACTTTCCATGAGATAAGTAAGGAGTCGTTTACTTTGTTCACGATATGAGTGGGGTATTAGATTTACAATTTTCGATACAATTGAATCCAATTCCTCCTTCGTTAATTGTGCTCCAGCAGCAGCAGCAGAATCCTGAGGAGATGATTCTTTTTTGTGATCAGTACCACTGGCCTTCGCACGATAGGGTTTATGTTTGTCCACTCGGCGAAGTGCATCTTGAAGTAAAAGCAGTTTTTTTATCATCCTCAATATTCTTGTTGTCAATGAATTTACTCAGATTGTCCTCAAAGTGTTCCACGGGTGAGAGAGCGAGTTCTATTAGAGTCAATTTATAGGGTTTTGCCATTCTCTAGAGAAAACTGTTTACAAGTCCTGCAATTATCGGCAGTAAAAGTGTGAATAAGCTACCGCCCGCCTGAAGAAGTCGTTTCCTTTTAAAATTCTTTCCTTTGTTTTTAGAGGTCAATGTACGTACAATGGAACGATGTTGCTTTGCCTGTTGCTTAACTACTTCTGGCAGTTGAACATTGCCCTCGGTCAAATTTAAACAAAGTTCAGATATTAGATTAATGAAATCATTGTCAATACCATGTTTCAGTATGGCTTTCCTAAGTGGTGTTTTTGAAGCACTTTGAACTGAAAATAAATGTCTATTTTCATGTAGTTTCTTCAGTTTCATGATAGCGACTAATAGGTCTTTTTACTGTTCACGGGGAGATATACTGTAATTTCATTGTCAAAAATATCTGTGACTACACGCAAATCCTTGGGTGTATTTTGATTAAGATCCAATAGGATATAGCCGTAGGGTTTATTAGTTGCTCGATTGTACGCTGAGAGCAGAAATTTGGGGACTCTGGATGGATTTGTTTATTGAGAGTTATTAGCGAGCTAGAGTCACGAACAACTCTGTAGATGATATAGTAGGTGCAGTTCAATGTAAGTATTTGCAAACATTTGCTCTGATGAAAGAGATTGTGTAGAACCAGAGTAATTGAAATCTGTTCATGATGAGAGCGAACGGTGAACAATTGCAGCATTTCCTGGGACCATTGTTCAATAGATTCAGCCAGATCGTCAATAATCAGCGAAGAGTTTGGTTCAATAATGTTGAAAATATCAAGTCCCTGTATGAATTGTATCTGCACCAATCCCGTCGTGGCAATTGCTTTTATTTTATCGTATGACTCCTGCCAAATACTGTAACAATAGTTGATTTTTTTCGGCTTTTCCACAAACTTTTTATCACAATTTTTAATTATTTTAGTTAAGAGTGTTGTTTTGCCAGACATTGACGGCCCACACAGAAATGATCTGAATGGTGTTTTAAATTGACACATGTTCCCTTCAACAGTTCACCTGGACAACAAACTGTAGACTTTAGTTGTCTAATGACTAAATAATTTCCCTATTACTACTAGTCTGTTCAAGAGCAAAATCAAAAAAGAATCGTATTTCTTGTATTATAAATAGCACTTTACAGAAAACAAAGAAAAATACACTTTTTAAATTTATTTATGAAAAATACACTAGAAAAAGCACTTGAAATAATATCACTTTTTTTCAATGCAACATGTATATTTACAAAAGCACAAAAAAAATCTGCTCTAAGTCAAAAAAGGATAACTTTGGTAGTGGCGGTGCGCCCCCCACTGGCGGCCGCCCCCCACCCCCCCCCCGGGCCGCGAGGCCCCGCCCCAAGGTTTTGGGAAAAATTTATTGGACTTTACTCAAACGAGATTTCCCTATGGCTAACACATTCGGCTCGGTCGGAAGTTAAATAGTGTCCCAGGGGGAGGGCAGTCATACCGTCTTGACAAACATAGACCTTGTCGGAAATGGTACTCATGGCAATTTTTTCTACATTTACAGTAAAGTTCCTGTAGTTGAGTGAACGAATTGCCAGCAATTTGGCTCGTGGAATTGTATTTTGAACAATACATTCCCTATAGATGTCCATGTCGAAATTCTTATCACATAGCGCGTTGGTACTCCTTTGCAAAGTTTCTTGATTTCCTCGTCGTGTGTCTGTATAAAGTACACCTTCGGACTTACAAACATACCACGGGAAATCATGTCGCTTCCCGTTTCTGATTAAAAAAATAAAAGCTGATTTGGCGCCCGACGTTTCACTAGCTCTGAGTAAAGCCCACTCCAATTGGTGTAGTCCATCCGCGAGCTGATGATTTCACCGTGCGCCAAATCATCAAGTAGGTTTGGGGTTTTTACTTTTAGCAGTAGAGAATCTGTGTCCCCGTAGCAAACCTCTACTTGCCCCTTCTCTGGCCACTGTACCCTTGCCACATTGTAGTAGAATTCCAACATGAGCTTTTTAGAGATCTCCAAGATCGCACTGCCTGCAGCAATATTTTTATTCAGGATAATGCTTCTTTTTTTTCTATTCAGTAGTACCATGTCCGGGCCAATGATTGTGAAGGAAGTGTAATTTGGATCGGCAATAATTCGAGCACATTGTTTGGGATCGGTCACGACGTCACAACGATTCCTATTGAGAACACTCTCGCACAGTTTACCAAAAGCCGAATTCAAAATGAGCTTATAAATTTCTTTTCGGCTTTCGTTTGCGCTTCAGAACGTTTCTTGACAAAGGTGTCAACAAACATTTTCAGATAGGGTTTTTGGCTAAACTGAAGGGCTCTATGAACCTTTGTGACGTTGAAACCGTTGTTGCACATCCATTTTAAAGCCACATGATGTACAACAATATTTTTTTTCGGCAGAAGGTCAGCAATAAGTTTTTGTTTTGAAGGTGACCAGTGCAATGTCCACCTCGACTAAACACCTATTGCAGGGGCTCAGTGAGTCCTTAGTCACAGGTCTATTGATGCATGGGAAAACAAAATCCTTTACTTAATCGTGAAGCTCAACTGGTATCTCCCCATCAATTTCAAAAAACCATCCAACCGGTCCATTCTCCTCAACACTGTCAATGTTGGGGAAATGGGGAGCTTGAGGGTCATTGAGCCATTTATAGTCATCGCAGGGTAGTGCATAATGAGACATGGCCGAGGGGCAGAGAGAATTCATATCAAGGAAAACTACATCCGATTTTGTCCCCGTCTTCTCTCCAGTTGGATCAGTTTCCAAGATACGATCTCCGTGAAAAACGTATCCACCCCTCATTGACCTCTCGATGAACAGGTGCTGATCGATGTCGGTGATTAGCCCGATTTTTTCTCCGCTAATTTTTAGGATAAGGTCCATTACCAGATGAGGAGATGAAAAATAATATCCTAAATCAAGATTAAATTCCCCATAGATTTTGTCCGTATTTTTACACATAATGTCTAACAAAGTTAACACATCACTCGACAAATACAGCTTGCAGTACTCAAACCCATTTTTACACCCTCCCTCTGCCCACACTTTTTTAGCAAAACTGTATTCATCAGGGGTGAACCTACGATCGTGTAGACTGTCGTAAAACGATTTGATCGATGGAATAGTTTCTTCGGCGAATCTCGACATGGAACAATAATAATCATAAGGATAGATGCCCTTGAACGTCAACAAATAATATAAATCATTTGGAAATTGTTGCTTGAGAAGGGGGAAAGCGTTGCAGCCGTCATCGTTTTTCTGCACTTGAATTAATTCGCTCAATGATTTGGGGAAAAAACTGTAGGAATCTAAAAGTCCACCTCGACTAAACACCTATTGCGGGGGCTCAATGAGTCCTTAGTCACAGGTCTATTGATGCATGGGATAACAAAATCCTATACTTAATCGTGAAGCTCAACTGGTATCTCCCCATCAATTTCAAAAAACCATCCAACCGGTCCATTCTCCTCAACACTGTCAATGTTGGGGGAATGGGGAGCTTGAGGGTCATTGAGCCATTTATAGTCATCGCAGGGTAGTGCATAATGGGATATGGCCGAGGGGCAGAGAGAATTCATATCAAGGAAAACTGCATCCGATTTTGTCCCCGTCTTCTCTCCAGTTGGATCAGTTTCCAAGATACGATCTCCGTGAAAAACGTATCCACCCCTCATTGACCTCTCGATGAACAGGTGCTGATCGATGTCGGTGATTAGCCCGATTTTTTCTCCACTAATTTTTAGGATGAGGTCCATTACCAGATGAGGAGCTGAAAAATAATATCCTAAATCAAGATTAAATTTCCCATAGATTTTGTCCGTATTTTTACACATAATGTCTAACAAAGTTAACAAATCACTCGACAAATACAGCTTGCAGTAGTCAAACCCATTTTTACACCCTCCCTCTGCCCACACTTTTTTAGCAAAACTGTATTCATCAGGGGTGCACCTACGATCGTGTAGACTGTCGTAAAACGATTCGATCGAGGGAATAGTTTCTTCGGCGAATCTCGACATGGAACAATAATAATCATAAGGATAGATGCCCTTGACCGTCAACAAATCATATAAATCATTTGGAAATTGTTGCTTGAGAAGGGGGAAAGCGCTGCAGCCGTCATCGTTTTTCTGCACTTGAATTAATTCGCTATTTTATTTTTAAATTACATGAATTGTGAGCCCACCCCCGAAAGTTACTTTTCCCCGTTGAATTGGGGTCAATAAGATGATTATGATCCTGGACTGCGTCTTTTGGGGCAAGAGCACCCCTACAAACCCGACAAATTGTCCCCTTTTCTAGTGCCAGTTGCTCCTTATCTGATAATGACATTGGGTAGTTGGTGTGACGCAATCGTGAAATTGCACCGTTCGCTGTTTTTATTAAAGACACCAATAACTTCTCCATGCTACCCTCCTCATCCATAGCAAAAAAAAACTCTTCCAGCTGCATTTTATTATTGGAATCGCGACGGGCATGCGCATAGGAACACGCAACTAGTTTGTGTTCCTTGACTATATTTGGCCTTGATGGGTTTGATACCTCCACCAGTCTTGATTCACAATCCAAACATACTTTATCAACCTCTAGCAGCGAATTTTTGAAGTTTTTAAATTGTAAAGTATCTTTGCCTTCTGCCGGCATTTCTATTCTTTGATTGCCATGAATTTTGCAATATCTTATGTGATCTGTCAATGTTCGCTCAGATCTAAATGGAGAAAGGCACATGGGGCAATAGTGACGTTCCTCTTTATGAACACCTTGGGATAAGAGTCGACTTATTGCCGTAACGGGAAAAAAATGCCCATAGGAGTTTACATCTTTGGGGGGCTCATAGATAACCCAAACCCAATTTTTAATATTATCTACCAACGGTGTCCTAACTGAATATAAAATCCCTTCTTTATTCGGTTTCTTTCCCCCATTTACAAATTCCGTGTCATACTGGAGAACAACCACCCCCAACCCAAGATTTTCAATTGCTTTTTCAAATATGGTTATTTCTTTTAAAGACACCGGATACTTCCCCTCTAAACAATCAAAATTTACTTTATGGAAATTTTCACCACCGTTACGTGGAAGTCTGTCGAGATTTTTTATTGTTGAATCATAATTTAATGTTTTATGAGCTGCTGCTAAAAATGCATATTTAAAGCATTGCAGCCCCGTGTCAAATTTGAAACCCTAAACCCCTCCTGTAGCTGACAAATCTGGGTGGCATTTTATTTTGTTACTACCCGCCCCACTTAAAATAAAGTTTTTCTTTAATCTACCGAGATTCAGATCCATGTGTTCAATGTATAAAATGGTGGACCCACTCCCCCTCTCGTTAAACGTGTCCAAAGTTGATATCAATTTTTTAACCCAGTTGAAAAAATTACCCTCAAATTCATTTAGACCAGGGTAAAAAGTTTGATTGCCAGTTGAAAATTGAAAATAAAAAATGTCCCCAGATGTCCCCTTTTGTAAATAAACTTTTTGATTTACCGATGCCTTAATCCCCCATGACCCCCCCATTTCTGAATCTGAATCTCAATAAGTGCTCGAATTTGGTCGATGTAGGTATGAAGAACATATACAGGGTCTGTTAAAATGACGCTCCCGTCAACCAGGTTTTCCTCGGGGGGATTCAAATCTACCCTATGTGTTTGCAAGTGACCTAGAGCAGATTCCAAAAAATAAAATTCACATAGTTCCGGGGACGTGACGCTATTTTCATGTCCTGCACCTATTTGCACAGGATCCACTTCACTAATTATAAAGTCATCGTCAAAAATATCCCCGGAAACATTAGGTCCAACAATTTGCATAAGACTGTCCATTTCTTCAGTTGTAAATTGAAAATCCAGGGGGATATTAAATGACGTACCTTCACTAGCATCATCCGGCGAGAAGGGACAACTGCCCATGATATTTTGAAGTCCTGGGCCAGGGAAGGCAGTTGTTTTCGTAGCTTCCCCCTGAAACTAGAAAATGAATGGATTGATTTTTTTTCTTTGACGAAAGTTTTATCACAATTATAGCACACTATTTTTTTTCTTAGTCAGATTTATCAAACAATTTTTTTTTTCTTTGAGGAAAGTTTCATCACAATTATAGCACACTATTTATTTTTTTATTTCTTAGTCGGATTTATCAAACTATTTTTTTTTTCTTTGAGGAAAGTTTTATCACAATTATAGCACACTATTTATTTTATTATTTCTTAGTCGGATTTACCAAACATTTTTTTTCTTTGAGGAAAGTTTTATCACAATTATAGTACACTATTTTTTTCCTAGTCGGATTTATCAAACAACTTATTTATTTTATTTTTTAATTGGATTCGTATTTATCAAACAAATGCATAATAAATTACAAATTTTTTGCTTATAGCATTATTTACAAAACAAATGCATAATAAATTACAAATTTTGTTAATAACCCACACGCACACACACACACGTACACGCACACACACATGCGCACACACTCACACACACACACACACACACACACACACACACACACACACACACACGTATGCGCACACACTCACACACACACACGTATGCGCAAACACGTTCACACACACGCGCACACGCACACACACATGCGCACGCACTCACACACAAACACACACACACGTATGCGCACACAAGTTCACACACACACATGCGCACACACGCGCACACACATCGCAACGTTTGACTAATAGCAATAAAATATGGTAAAAAAAAATCAACTCAATAATTGTCTTAATAGCTCATTAAAAAAAAATTGACTCTTTTTTTTCCTACAAATCCAGTCATCCATAACAAATAGCGATGAGATTCCTTTTCCTACAAATCTACTCGTTTAATGTTGTTTTTTTTCTTAATTGGATTCCTATTTATCAAACAAATGCATAATAAATTACAAGTTTTTTGCTTATAGCATTATTTAGAAAACAAATGCATAATAAATTACAAATTTTGTTAATAACACACACGCACACACACACGTACACGCACACACACTTGCACACACACTCACACACACACACTCACACACACACACACACGTATGCGCACACACTCACACACACACACGTATGCGCACACACGTTCACACACACGCGCACACGCACACACACATGCACACACACTCACACACACACACACACACACGTATGCGCACGTTCACACACACATGCGAGCACACGCGCACACACATCGCAACGGTTGACTAATAGCAATAAAATATGGTAAAAAAAATCAACTCAATAATTGTCTTAATAGCTCATTAAAAAAATGACTCTTTCTTTTCCTACAAATCTAGTCATCCATAAAAAATAGCGATCAGATTCCTTTTCCTACAAATCTATTCGTTTAATGTTGTTTTTGTTTTTTTCTTAATTGGATTCGTATTTATCAAACAAATGCATAATAAATTACAAATTTTTGCTTATAGTATTTACAAAACAAATGCATAATAAATTACAAATTTTGTTGATAACACACACGCACACACACACACGTAGACGCACACACACATGCGCACACACTCACACACACACACACACGTATGCGCACACACTCACACACACACACGTATGCGCACACACGTTCACACACACGCGCACACGCACAAACACATGCGCAAACACTCACACACACACACACACGTATGCGCACACACGTTCACACACATGCGCACACAGGCGCACACACATCGCAACGTTTGACTAATAGCAATAAAATATGGTAAACAAAAAAATCAACTCAATAATTGTCTTAATAGCTCATTAAAAAAAATTGACTCTTTTTTTCCTACAAATCTAGTCATTCATAAAAAATAGCGATCAGATTCCTTTTCCTACAAATCTACTCGTTTAAAAATCTACTATTTGTAATAGAAATAACGTAAAGTACATTAGGTAAAAATACATACATTTCCAAATTCAGACTGCACTTGTGTGTCGGATGGGGCGGTGATGTCTGTTTCTTGCATAGATGAGCCAGTGGGGTTCACCATCCTGTGAGCAGCCGCCCATTCTCTTTTCGGTTTTTGACCAGACTGTATTTGCATGGTTCCCGATGGGCCAGTTATCTCCACTTGTTGCATTGGAGTAATGCCATTAGCCTTAGCCCTCTTTAAAGGAGGAGAGTAACTGTAGGAATTTTCCTCCTTAAAAAAAGAAAATTTAGTATGGAAAAAACAACCCCCTTTTTTACAGAAGAAAAAAATAGTCTGCACAAAAAACCCCCTCCCCTCCCTCCCCCTTACTTTCCATGCGACGAAATAGTTCGTTTTTCACCTCGCAACGAAGGTTTTAGAATTGATACATTGCTCCCCTCCCCCGCCTTATATTTTAAATAAAACCCTCTTAATCATGGAATACAATTGAAAATAGAATATCTCTCGTCTAATTAGGCCAGAATACAATTTCTCTCTTTGTCAAGGAAAACCCTTGCTGCTATCCATAAACATGTGCTATTAATCTGTGATAACACGAGTGTACGAAGTTTGGTTCCAAAAAGGACCCTTTCTGTAATTATAAACACATGTGGTTTTAGACCAGAAAAAAGATTTTTGATAATGGGAAAAGGGACATTTTGAACGAAATAACTAAAACTAATGAAATAAACTCGTAAACATAGGAGGGGGGATGTAGGTTTACATAGTGGAAAAAAGACCGTACTTTAAGTTTTCTAGCGAGTATACTCATCATATTGTAGGGTTTGTATTGTTGGAGGGCAGGGGGAGCTATGTGCCCCTGAAATTTGAATTTACTAGTGGGGTGATAAAATGATTTTATTTGGAAATAAATTAAGAAATTTAGTAAATTGTACTCACATTGTAAATTGATGTATCCATTGCTTCAAAGTTAATAATATTTAATGTACTATCCATAGTATGTTAAATCATAATGAAAATTTAATTGTAAGGCATGAGCATTTTATACAAAATCTCAAGGACGAATAAAAAATCACTCCTTTTATTTTTAACCAATCACCAGTCGAGTTATCGTATATTGAGCAACCTCCAATGTCTCTGATTGGACCCCTAAAAAACAGATGTTGGCTCAAAAAACAGTCTGGTTGAAAAACTTGGAGTTGAAACAAACTTGTGTGGGGAATCCCCACTCATACTGCTCGCTTTTTTGCAATGTGTAGGAACCGGAGGGCAATCCCCGCTCGCTGGAAAGGTACCAAGGGGGCATAAGCAAAACGTGTTTAATCACGTGTAGAGGTCTCATAGTATAACATTGGAAGGAACATAAGGCCTTAGAATAGCATGGGAGGGAACATAAACCCTTGGAATAGCATGGGGGGAACATAAACCCTTAGAATAGCATAGGAAGGAACATCAAGTATGCAAACTCATAGGTACATGCTCTGGAAAGGTGCCAAGGAACGTAAAGTATGCAAATAGCACAGGAAGGAACATAAATTATGCAAAATGGTACTTAGTCCTCTACTCCTTTCAACTAAGATGAACGAAATGCCTATATCAAAATTTTGATCGGACGATTTTGGGAAAAAAATGGTGGGGGAGGGGTCAAGTGGCCCTCCAATGTTTTTGGTCACTTGAAAAGGGGACTAGACCTTTTTATTTCCGCTCAAATGAGCCATCTCACGATATCCTACAACCACTGGGTCAATACGATCACCCTTGGAAAAGAAAAAAAAAACAACAACAAAGAAACAAAAAAACACGCATCCGTGATCTTTCTTCTGACAAAAAATACATAATTCCACAATTTGCATTTAGGAGCTTGAAACCTTTACAATAGGGTCTTCTGATACGCTGAATCTGATGGTGAAATTTTTGTTAACATTCTATGACTTTTAGGGGGTATTTCTCCCTTTTTCAAAAATCTGGCTAATTTTCTCAGGCTCGTAGCCTTTAATGAGTAAAACTAAACTCTATGGAACTTGTATATTTGAAGTCAACACAATAAGACAATTCCTTTTATGTGTCTATTGGTGTCAAAATTCCGATTTTTAGAGTCTCGGTTTCTATTGAGCCGGGTCGCTCCTTACTTACAGTTCGTTACCATGAACAGTTTGACAATTATCCAAATTAGATTAAGCAACTCTGGCCCCTATTTCTCCTAAGGACTCTTGTTTGATAAAATATTAGAACAATTGCAAAAATCTGGCGTTTTATCAAACCTAAGTCTCTTTTGATTTTCCGCAAATATGTTTCTGGAATAATGGCTTCTCATTAACTTTTCTTTTCTATTGCGTAAATGTGCAAAACGAAAAATAAACTAAAGAAAACCAATTCAAAGGAAAGCTGATGAAAATTAAGTCAAAATATATAGAAAGACTATTTCCCGATAGCACGGGAAATAGAACTTTAAATTTCCAATCAGATGAGCCCCCTTCAAAGTTTATACTACCACCCCTCCCATAAAAACCGTATATACCCCCGGGGCATAACCTTCAATACGTGCCACTGGGCTCTAGGGGGTTTTGTTATCTGATCCTCGAACGATTTTGAACAAAATGGCTGTCTCAATCCCCATGTTGTCCGGGGGCAACATTGCAATTTCAATTTTGAATCTTAAAAGGGGCTCTAAACAACAAATTTATGGTAAGGATTATGCTTTAAAAAATGTTTCTTTGATAGTTCACTGAAATTTGAATTTGAAATTGCTCCCATCCCCCCCCCCAAAAAAAACGAAGAGGAAAAGGAATAAGTGTATGTATGCATGTATCCTGTCACATTGAAATGCCTGTATATGGTTTTTATGGAAGGGGTCGTAGTATAAACTTCGGAGGGGGCTCATTTGATTGGAAATTGAAAGTTCTATTTCCCTTTTTAAGAGTCAGAATTCATCGAAGGGCAACTAGACCGCCCCACGCCCTCTTTTTATAGAAGGGGTAAGGGTTATGCTTAAAAAATGCTTATATGATAGTTTAATGAAACTTGAATTTTAATCCCACCCCCCCCCCCCCTAAAAAAAGGAAAAGGAATAAGTGTATGTATGCATATATCTTGTCACAATGAAATGCCGGTATGGTAGCCGGCTGTAACTACACCCCCATGCAATGCTATCGAAAATGGCTTTGGTCTTTTGAAATGGCTTTCATGGCTTTGGTCTAGATAGGCTGTATATGGTCGTAAGTCAGCTTTGGAGCCGTTCTTATTATTCTTAGAGCTACAGTTACAGAAAACTCTTTAACATTCTCCGATTTAGAAGTATCTTGCCTTTCACAATGCAACTTGAAGTCAGTAAAAGTGCTACAGTTCTGAATAAAATCTGGCTGCTTTTATGGTTTTCACCACCATAAAAGCAGCCCCCTCCCCTGATCATTTTCTGTAGAGTGGAATCCTTCTTTAAGTAGTGTCCAATCAATATCATAGTTACAGCTTCTCAACTAAAATGCCAAGAATTACGAACAATCAAATAGAATTTTTTTAATGATGGTAAGGTTCGCAAACTCAAAACAAAGAGGAATCATTCCGTACATAAGGGGACCTGCCCCTCCTTAATACTTTGCCCTTTACTTTAAAGCATTTTAGTGTTTTATAGTGTTAAAGTGTTAAGGGTGGTGTTAGGACCGTTGATCCCAGTTTGTTTCAGATAAATGCCCTTCCCAGATTCTTTTCTTTTGGTCCCTTAATTATTCTCTTTCCCCTAGTAATAATTATTAATTTTCCCTTAATTTTGGCTGCGCCATTTTCTTTCCTTCTTTAATTGCGTAGTTTGTGAAACAAACCACGAGGCATTAATTGCGCAGTAGGGATGATTCACCATAGCTAAAAAGCTACTTCAGAGAACAGGTTTGGTCCGAATTGTCGGGGGGGTGTAAGAAGGGGCATAAAGCCAATTCATTTGAAATAAGACAGTAATTGGTAAGCATTTGGATTGGCTGGAAAAATCCACACACCACCCATCGCAGGCACGTGGCCGGTTGAGCGATCTGGGGAAAAATTAGAAGTGTGATTTTAGTTTCATTTGAGTTCTTTTATAAGCGTGACTGAATACAGTAAGATTTTTTATGCTGTATAATCTTTGACTTTTTATCCTAGGTAGAGTCCAAGGAGATAGTTAGAAATATTAACGATAACCAAGGGCGGGTACCCTTGGCCATAAAGTGGCCCCTTTTACCATTTGATCACGCTATCGTACCCTAAGGCAGGGTATATTGTAAATCGGGCACTGACATACCCGATATTTGCAGAACCGGTGTGGTATACGCGGGCATCCCATTATAATTTCGTGCCGTTAAGGGGCTTCCCCCCTCTAGTAAGTGGTATAGCGCCATTTTTGCGCCATTTTTGCACCAATAAGTGGTGACCCCGTACCTTACCACACCAATAGTGGGGGCATTGTAGCTTACCAGTATAACAGGTGGGTTTGAGGAGGGGGCCGACTCCTCATATATGGGGTAATTTCTGTTCGTTTCAAGTTTAATGATCATTATCTTTTTTTTATTTAAGTTCTGATGGGGAACCACATGATGGGGAACCACACCAAATATTCCTTCATTGCTTGCTTTTAATTTGTATGTATCAATGCTTGTGAATGGATTAATAGCGTTATAGATTAATAGCGTAAAAGTTTGGCTGAGGATTAACACAATTTCTCTGGCACTTAATTTCTTTATGTAGTAACAAGTAACAGAATCAATAAATTACATTTGAAACAAATGAATGGCATAAGACTAGCGAGAATGATTTTGAAACTGAGTTCCAGAATAAAAGACCTAATTTTCAAGAAAAAATGTTGTCCCCTTTTTCGTAAGTGGAGAAAATTTTCTCAGGCTCGTAATTTTTGTGGGTAACTTTAAGCTTAAAAACTTTTTTATTTTTCGAATTACCGTAAATATTCGATTCAGTTAACGTAAACATTGCTCTGGGTCCTATCAAGGATTTTGTTCGGGTGGGACGTATTTTTTGGGATAGGGGGGTTAATCCAAAATAAACTTATATTCATGTTTGTTATGTTTTTACTAATTGGACAAACAAACATTCTGGGGAGGACAGGGGTTCAGACCCCTATCCCTTCCCCTGGATACGGCATGAGCATTTCTACAAAACCCTTTTTTAGTTCTGGTTACTGTAAGAACGAGTCACTCCTCACTTACAGTTGGCTGCCACATAAAAACAACAACAGGTAAAACAATAGGGAGTTTATCTAGGACAGTGAAATTCCTCAAACCAAAACAAATATTTTGGCTCTATATCAAGGGGTCGTCCTCAGCAAAGCAAATATATAAGTAAGATAAGACTTACAATAAAATACGACCGTTAAAACTAAAATCAAAAAATTAGATAGTTCCAGAATCACTATTTCAAAGAAGCAATGGAAGTGCAGTGTGGTAATCCTCGCTTATGGGTGGCCAAATATTTATTTAATATGTGGGAATTGAACATAAAACTGACTATTTCTACTTAGATGTCAATTAAAATAACTGGTAGCCCTTGTCATTCCTCCAGGGAAGTTCCCTCGTGACACTCCAGATGCCTCACTTTTCCATTTTTTGTTTCAGTAAGTACATGAATATAATTTTTTTTTTATTTTACAAAGATAACATCTTTCTGCTTGGTATAATGACGCTTTAAATAAGTGTGTACGGCTTTTATGATTTTTCAGTTGATGGTAACTTTGCCCTCTTTGGATTAAAAGTGCCAAAAATGGTATAAAACGACATTTTGCCTTGAAACCACCTTTTTAGCTACTTAAATAGGGCACTAGAACTTTTAACGAAAGTTCAGTTTGAATGTCATCTCCCAATTCTATAGGGCTAGGGAAAAAAATAATCATAGGCAGCGCAATAGCGCTGCCTAAGTAAAGAATGATGTTGGCACAATGTAATATTTTTTTTCTTGGTCTTAGACCAGGGCACTTCGTATCGAAGGAGTTGACGTAGAAACTTCGAAAAGGGCTCATTCAATTGGAAATTGGAGTGGCTTGTGCCCTTTTTAATAGTCAAAAGTGATTGGAAGGCAACTAACACCCCTTATTGGTTATTTCCCAACTAAATGGGGAAATAACCATTTCCCCAAACAAATCCAATCAAAATTTTGAGATAACCATTTTGTTCAGCGTAGTTGATTTCCGGATTGTAATTATGTTTTTGAGGAGGATACTCCCCCACAATCCTCTGGGCAAAGGTTATAAGTTATGCCCTGGGGGCATATAAGGTTTTTATAGAAAGCGTTGTTGTAGAAACTTTAAAAAAGGCTCGTTCGATTGGAAATTCAAAGGGCTAATGCCCTTTTTAATAGCCGATAGTAATTGGAGGGCAACTAAGCCCCCTCTCACACCCACCTTTTCCCCAAACACATCCAATCAAAATTTTTAGATAGCCATTTTGTTAAACGTAGTTGAAAGTTCCGGAAATTAGGTCTTTGAGGATGACACCCCCCCCCCCCCACAGCCCACAGGACAAGGTGCGTAAGTTATGGCCTGGGGGCATATAAGGTTTTTTATAGAAAGCGTTGTCCTAGAAATTTCAAAAAGAGATCATTTGATTGGAAATGGAAATGGCTAGTGTCCTTTTTAGTAGACGAAAGTGATTGGAAGGCAACTAACCCCTTCCACGCCCACCATTTATCCAAACACATCCAATCATAATTTTGAGATAGCCATTTTGTTCAAAGTAGTTGAAAGGTCCGGAAATTATATCTCTGAGGATGACACTCCCCCCGCAGCCCTCAGGGTAAGGGTTGTAAGTTATGCCCTGGGGGCATATAAGGTTTTATTGAAAGCTTTGTCGTTGAAACTTGAAAAAGGGCTCATTCGATTGGAAATTCAAAGGGCTAGTGCCGTTTTAATAGTCAAAGGTGATTTGAGGGCCAATAGCCCCCCTCTTACGCCCACCTTTTCCCCAAACACATCCAATCAAAAAATTTAGATAGTCATTTTGTTCAACGCAGTTAAAAGTTTTAGAAACTAGATCTTCGAGGATGATAACCCCCGCAGAGCCCTCGGGACAAGGGTTGTAAGTTATGTCCTGGGGGGGGCATATAAGGTTGTTATAGATAGTAATGTTGTAAAAACTTCAAAAAGGGCTCACTGGATTGGAAATTAGAAGGGCTTGTGCCCTTTTTAATGGTCGAAAGTGACTGGAGGATACTTAACACCCCTCTCACACCCACCATTTCCCAAAACACATCCAATCAAAATTTTGAGATAGCCAATTGTTCGACGTAGTCAAAAAGTCTGGAAATTATGTTTTTGTGGATGACACTCCCCCCACAGCCCTCAGGGCAAAGGTTGTAATCTATGCCCTGGGGGCATATAAGGTTTCTTTTTATAAAAAGTGTTGTCGTAGAAAACTTAAAAAAGGAATCATTCGACTGGAAATTGAAACAGCTAGTGACCTTTTTAATAGTAAAAAGTGATTGTATGGCAAGTAGCCCCCCTCTCACGCCCACCATTTCCCCAAACCCATCCAATCAAAATTTTTAGATAGCCATTTTGTTCAACGTAGTTGGAAGGTCCGGAAATTATGTCTTTGAGGATGACAACCCCCTAACAGCCCTCAGGTCAAGGGTTGTAAGTTATGCCCTGGGGCATATAAGGTTTATATAGAAAGCGTTATAGTAGAAACTTCAAAAAGGGCTGATTCGATTGGAAATTGAAAGTACTAGAGCCCTTTTAAATAGTCGGAAGTGATTGGAGGGCTACTAACCTTCCTCTCACGCCCACCATTTCCCCAAACACATCCAGTCAACATTTTGAGATAATAATTTTCTTCAACTTAGTTGAAAGTTCAGGAAATTAGGTCTTTGAGGATGACAACCCCCCCCCGGGCAAGGGTTGTAAGTTATGCCCTGGGGGCATGTAAAGTTTTTATTGAAAATTTTGTGGTAGAAACTTCAAAGGGGCTCATTCGATTGTGATAGGGCTAGTTCCTTTTTTAATAGTTAAAAGTGATTGGAGAGCAACTAACACCCCTCTCGGGCCCACACATCCCCAAACACATTCAATCAAAATTTTGAGATAGCCATTTTGTTTAACGTAGTTGAAAGTTTCGGAAATTAGGTCTTTGAGGATGACAACCCCCTCACAGCCCTCAGGGCAAGGGTTGTAGTTTATGCTCGCGGGGCATATAAGGTGTTTATAGAAAGCGTTGTCGTAGAAACTCAAAAAGGGCTCATTCGATTGGAAATTGAAAGGGTAGAAACCTTTTTAATAGTCGAATGTGATTGGAAGGCTTGGCATTTTTATAGTAAAGATCGATGCGGGTACAATGTACTATTATTATTTTTTTTTTTATTTTTTTTTTTTTTAACCAGGGCACTTCGTATCGAAGGGACTGTCTTAAGAACTTCTAAAAGGGCTCATGAGATTGAAAATGAAAAGGGCTAATGCCCTTTTTGATAGTCGAAAATCATTGGAGGGCAACTAGTCTCCCTCCCACGCCCACTCTCCCGTTTGCACGTTATGTTTAAAAACTAAATGTATCCTTAAGATTAAATCAAAATGCACTGTGTTAATTCTAATTCCCAATAAGGCATCTCAGCAGTATCCCAAGAACGACTGAGGGTATTATGTTCAAACTTCCTGGGCTACTTCTGCTCTTAAGTTTTAACCAAATCAAAATAGCGTAAGTGTATCCAAGCTATCAAAGAAAGTAAACAGATTTTTTTTTGCGAATAGTATCAAGTTTTCTATTTCCGGTCTACTAGAGGAGGTATGAAACTAAATTAAACACTACTATTTGTGTCCAGATTTTTAAAAGGGTGTATGCTGTTAAAAATTGCTGAAAATTTTTCTCCAGCTTACAAATAGCAGGCCAAACTATAAAGTCTTAAAAAAACGAAAAGATTTAAAGTATTATTTTGTTTTTCCCTGAGAAGACTATATCAATATAAGTTTTTCAAAACCAATATAAAGCAACAACAATATAAGTTTTTCACAAAATAAGTTTTTCAAAACCAAGTAAAGAACTCCATTAAACCACAAATGGGCAAAAATAAAATCAAACAATCTACCAAGCGTGAAACTACCACAAATCAGCATCGATAAATAAATGAAACCCAAAACGAACAGAAATTAAAATAAATAACCGAGTCAAACTCAAAACGAGCAGAAATTAACATCAGTAGGGCTCAAAACATCCTATGCCTTCCCAAGGCCAGAACTATAATTTGCACTTTACTGAAAAAAATACAAATGAATGTGCATTGTCAGTTTAATATACATATACTGATATTTAGTAATCAAAATGTTAATATTATTTGATTTCTTAAAGTTATAAAAGTAAAAACATTTATATTTTTTCAGTAAAGTGCAAATTATGTTCTGGCCTTGGGAAGGCATAGGGATTAGGCTAGGCTTCCTAGGCGAGGACGGCCCTGTATAAGAGCAGAGCCCATAAAATCTACTATCATATAAAATCATATAATTTATTATCTAGTGGTAATCTATTCCACTAGGCTAGGAAGGCCCAGTATAAATGCAGACCAGTTATTTTTATCGAAAATTAGTTTTTTTTTTAATTTTTGTCACTATTAGCCTAGCTAGGTCAATTCTTATTTACTGTTCATTGCAAAGAATTGCTTGATATGATCATTTTCTTTGATTAATTAAAAAAACTTTTTCCACAAAATAAGTTTTTCAAAGAAAAGTAAAAAACTCCATTAAACAAAAAGTGAGAAAAACTAAAATCAAATAATCTACCAAACGTAAAACTACCCCAAATCAGCATTGATAAATAAATGAAACCCAAAACGAACAGAAATTACAATAATTAACCGAGTCAAACTCAAAACGAGCAGAAATCAACACAAGTTGGGTGCAAAACCCCTATGCCTTTGACTCGGGTTTATGGCTTTTAGGGGTTTATGCCTTTAAACCCCTTTGACTTGGTTAATTATTGTAATTTCTGTTCGTTTTGGGTTTCATTTATTTATCAATGCTGATTAGTGGTAGTTTTACGCTTGGTAGATTATTTGATTTTAGTTTTGCTAATTTTTTGTTTAATGGAGTTCTTTACTTTTCTTTGAAAAACTTATTTTGCGGAAAAATTTTTTTTAATTAATTTCTTTTCGTTTTATATTGACATAGTCTTTTCAGGGAAAAAGAAAATAATACTTTAAATCTTTTCGTTTTTTAAGACTTTATAGTTCGGCCTGCTATTTGTATGCCAGAGAAAACTTTTCAGCAATTTTTAACAGCATGCACCCTTTTAAAAATCTGGACACAAATAGTACTGTTTAATTTAGTTTCATAACTCCTCTAGTTGACCTGTAATGGAAAACGTGATACAATTCGCAAAACAATCTGTTTACTTTCTTTGATAGCTTGGATACACTTACGCTATTTGAATTTGGTTAAATTTTAAGAGCAGAAGTAGCCCCGAACGTTTGAACATAATACCCTCAGTCGTTCTTGGGATACTGCTGAGATGCCTTATTGGGAATTAGCATTATCACAGTGCAGTTCGATTTAACCTTAAGTCAACATTTAGTTTTAAGACATATAAAAATTGGATCTAAGGAAGACTAAAATCTATTCTATAAATCATATACAACAACTTTCTATATAAACCTTATATGCCCCCAGGGCATAACTTACAACCCTTGCATTGAGGGCTCTGAGGGGGTTATCATCCTAAAGCACCTAATTTCCAGAACTTTCAACTGCGTTGAACAAAATGGATATCTCAAAATTTTGATTGGATGTGTTTGGGAAAATGGTGGGCGTGAGAGGGGCGTTAGTCACTATCCAATCACTTTCAACTATTAAAAAAGGCACTAGCCCTTTCAATTTCCAATTGAATGAGCCCTTTTGAAGTTTCTACGACAACGCTTTCAATAAAAACATTATATGTCCCCAGGGCATAACTTACAACTCCTGCACTGAGGGCCGTGGGGGAGGGGTTGTCATCCTTAAAGACCTAATTTTCAAAACTTTTAACTACGTTGAATAAAATGGCTATCTCAAAATTTTGATTGGACGTGTTTTGGGAAAAGGTGGGCGAGAGAGGGGGGTTAGTTGCCATCAAATCACTTTTGACTATTAAAAATGGTACTAGTCCTTTGAATTTCAAATCAAATGAGCCCTTTTCAAGTTTCTACGACAAAAGATTTCAATAAAAATCTTATATGCCCCCAGGGCATAACTTATAATCCTTGCCCTGAGGGTTGTGGGTGAGTGTCCTCCTTAAAAATATGTTTTCTATCTGGAAATCAACTACCCTGAACAAATAGCTAGCTCAAAATTTTTATTGGATGTGTTTGGGGGAATGATGGTTGTGGGGGGGGGGGGGTCTAGTTGCCCTCCAATCACTTTTGACTATTAAAAAGGGCACCAGCCCTTTGAATTTCTAGTCAAATGAGCTTTTATTGAAGTTTCTACGACAACGCCTTCTTTAAAAACCTTATATACCCTCAGGGCATAACTTAAAACCCTTGCCCTGAGGGATGTGGGGGATTGTCCTCCTCAAAAACATATTTTCTATCTGGAAATCAACTACGCTAAAAAAAATGACTATCTCAAAATTTTGCTTGGATGAGTTTGGGGGAATGAAGGGCCTGAGGGGGGGGGGGGGGGGGGTTAGTTGCACTCAAATCACTTTTGACTATTAAAAAGGGTACTAGCCCTTTAAAATTTCCAATCGAATGAGCCTGTTTTGAAGTTTCTACGACAACACCTTCAATAAAAACTTTATATGCCCCCAGGGCATAACTTAAAATCCTTGCCCTGAGGGTTGTGGGGGAGTGTCCTCCTCAAAAACATATTTTCTATCTGGAAATCAACTACGCTGAACAAAATGGCTATCTCAAAATTTTGATTGGATGTGTTTGGGGGAATGATGGTTATGGGGGAGGGGGCTAGTTGCCCTCCAATCACTATCGACTATTAAAAAGGGTACTAGCGCTTTGAATTTCCAATCAAATTAGCCTGTTGTGAAGTTTCTACGACAACACCTTCTATAAAAACCTCATATGCCCCCAGGGAATAACTTAAAACCCTTGCCCTGAGGGTTGTGGGGGAGTGTCCTCCTCAAAAACATATTTTCTATCTGGAAATCAACTACGCTGAACAAAATGGCTATCTCAAAATTTTGATTGGATGGGTTTGGGGGAATGATGGTTATGGGGGAGGGGGCTAGTTGCCCTCCAATCACTTTCGACAATTAAAAAGGGTACTAGCGCTTTGAATTTCCAATCGAATGAGCCTGTTTTGAACTTTCTTCGACAACGCCTTCTATAAAAACCTCATTTGCCCCCAGGGCATAACTTAAAACCCTTGCCCTGAGGGTTGTGGGGGAGTGTCCTCCTCAAAAACATTTTTTCTATCTGGAAATCAACTACGCTGAACAAAATGGCTATCTAAAAATTTTGATTGGACGTATTTGGCGGAATGATGGGCGTGGGGGGGGGCTAGTTGCCCTCCAATCACTTTCGACTATTAAAAAGACACTAGCCACTCCAATTTCCAATCGAATGAGCCCTTTTCGAAGTTTCTGCGACGACTCCTTCGATACGAAGTGCCCGGGTATGGAGAAAAAAAAACACAAAAAAAAACACATTGTGCCCACATCGTTCTTTACTTAGGCAGCGCTAGCGTGCTGCCTATGATATAACTATTGCCTATTCATGCTATTTCTTTTTAATTTAAATACAAAAAAAGTTTTTTCAACTGAAAGTAAGGAGCAATATTAAAACTCAAAACGAACAGAAATTATTTCGTATATCAAGCAGTTGCCCCCCTTCTTAAATACCTTGCGCTTTACGCTAGAGTTTTCAGCTCTTTTAAAAAAGCTTCCTATTCTAATTAAACGGCACTTGTGTTTCAAGAGTTGTTGTTAAAAAATTGAGACAAATGGTAAAACTTCAGCGTAAAGAGAAAGGTATTGAGGAGGGTATCAAGGTATCTATTATATTCTTATATTCTTTGAATATAATTCGGTTGTATTTTTATTAATGTATTTAGTTCAAATAGGTAATGTGGTTTTACGTCTGATGAGGAAGGGAGGGGCCCTATTGTCAAGGATAATATTTTGTTTTAGGGGCCCTTGCTTGTGCTCAACAGGGAAATGAGAATCGTACTGCATACCAGTGAAGAATGTTTTATTTTTATCATAGAATAGCGTATTTTAGGTTTATTTTATTCCTTTTTTAAAACCCGATTAAAACCTTTCCTCTTGATTCTCTGATTTGGACAGAGATTATGAATAGACCAAAGGGTAGTGGCGCAGCTGGGGTTTTGAGTTTGGAGGGGGATATAAAGAATATGCAAATAGAATCTTCCAGGGTGCCGACAAATGCAGGCACATAAGCTAAATTTACCTAAAACAAAAGCTAAAATATAAGCAATGTTCCTGGGGGGCCCCCCTCCACCTTAGTGGCACCCCTGTCAATTGGCTGCTCATCAGCAATGTTCATTCCTGAGAATTCTGGGGGTGGGGAATTAAATTTATTTTCCAAAATTTACAGCGGTGGGGAGGGGGTGCACTTTTAATTCTTTTAATTTTTCCAATGAAATACCAAAAAAGATATTTTTCACTAGAAATTTCCCAAAAATGTTCTCTTTTAAAATCTAGAAGAAGGTAGTCCCCCACATTGACGCCACTGTTGCTAACTTTTAAAAACTATCTAACCAGAGGACATGCGAAAATCCTGGAAGAGGTGTGCCAAACCTGATGGAAAGTATACCAACTGTGGTAGGAAGAGGGGTGGCATGATAAAATATAACTATACGTGTTGTAAAAAGTGGTATTTTGGAATATACACCTTGTGGTGGAGATTGGGCCACCCCTTTAGTATACCATAAGTATTATTCAAGTCATAATTCCTTGAAAAATATGGTTGCCGGAAGTTTACTTGTATTACTTTTGTCACATGAGTGATAATTTGATGAAGCTGGATCGTCATCAGTAAGTAGAATTAAGAGTACTACTTTCCAAAAGTACACCCCATAAGGACATCTTCTTTAAATATTGCAATACTTTTTAGCTTATGAATTAATCATAAAAGCTACGCAAAAGAATTTAATTTTGTGTTTCTTAGGAGGAAGACATTGTGTATATAGGCCTATTACTGTTACTACAACGGTAGTACTTCTCGAAATTATCACTGCCCTGATAAAATGAATTTAATTAAATATCCTATTTTTAGAGAAAAATAAATAAAAGCGCCTTAAATCTGTGATTCTGATGTTAATTGAAACTGTAAATATCTGCAACTTTGTGTTTGAACATAAATCCAATAGGGTGCTTTAATTCTGTCGAAAAATACCATTTAATGAAATTTGGAAGAGTTTTTTCCAAATTGAGATTAACTTCAGGAATACAAAACGCAAGAGCTAACTTTAAAGGGGTCCAACATCCCCCTTATACCTTTTTTGCCGCCCCATCCTAAAGTCCCCAAGACAGAATTCTGACCGAATTCTGAGATATCTATTTTGCTCGAAGTAATCGAACGCTCCAATTGATATGCACCTTCTAAAGGAATGATAATATAGCTCCTATGGCAAGAGCGCTAAATAATACAAATTGTTATTTGTTTAAACGCAATTTTTAACATATAAAAGGGCATTTTCTCGTCTGTGATCGGCACAGAATTCCAAGGATTATTGTCTGGGTCAGGAGTATAATAGCAATTGTCACAGAAGGCTAGGGCGCTAGGGCCAAGGGTGCCCAATATTGACCAGGAGGCTTTTGTTTTTGACTAGGTGAAACCTTACAGCGGCACGATTTTGGAATAAAAGTAACCTAATTTACAGAAATGCTAATAACATTAAATTTCTCAGAGGAAAAAAAAATTGACCAAAGTGGCTTATATCGACTTATACCCCTAAAGTCCCCAAGTCCAACATTGTTTTTCTTTGATTTGAAAGGGAGTTTCAGCATAAATAGACTGAAATAAGGGTACATTAAGGAAAGCTATGAAGAAAAATATCAGCTCTTAGGATGGGAAAGTCAGCCAATTTAATAACCTGAAAAGGAGTTTCTGGTTTCTGGAGAGACTCCTGTCTCTCCTCCCAAGTCAAAATTTTGTTTTCCCCTGGCTCCCCAACATCTCCAGAATATTTAAACTTGATCCATCCCCCCATCTCTTCTCGATATAATGCAGATACAATATTTTAATAGTTTGGGTAAACATGATTTCTTTTGGCTAAAATTTATTAATGTGAGTGAAGTATATCAATAGCGTCACTTCTATGTATTTTTGCACTCCGTTACTTCTTGCTTCCTCGGCATATCGTGTCATTAATTCAGCGCGTATTTAGGCCTACTTTAAAACATGTGTAAATAAAATAAATGTAGCTGTGTAAATAATCAAGCTATATAAATAGTACTGCTTAATATTCAAATCAACTAGATTATTTTCGAAGTAATCCAGCTTACAACTTTCAATTGTTCAATAATACTGCTAAACGTGCGTTTCCCTCTTTTCAAGAATTGTTGATTTGTTGAATTTGTGCTATTTTCGTTATCTTCAGCTTTACGATGCAGTTTTTCCATTGCTTCGTCTACAAGTTCCACTATTTCTTCTTTATTACGTTCATTATTTTCATTACTGGATTTTTGGTCTCCCTTTGGATACAATGTACTTATATTGTCGTCCTTTATTTCATCAATTTTTCCTTCTTGATGCTTCAATTTATGTTCTGATTCATTATAATAGTGCTCTGCTCTTTCACTATTCAAATAACTAGATTCATGATATCCTTCTTCTGTATGATGTTGAGCTTCTTCCTCTTTCTTTTTGCGATAGAACTCCAACTGTGAAGCCACAGCTGTTTTAAAGTTCAAAACTGTTATAACGGTGTACGCAGCGCCTTCCAAATACCCTAGTGCAACTTCTTTTGCTTGTATATCTTGCTCGAATTCTTCAAACGCAATATCTGATTCGATCAATTCTTCAGGGACTGATTCTATCGGGCTTGTTCGTTTGTTCTGCCGCCTCCCAGAATACATAGGGAAACCCTAAAAAGAAAATATCTAGAAAAATAGTTAAAATAAAAAAAATGTGCTGAAGAAGTGTGGCGAGGAGGATGAAGCCCCTCCAAAGCTATTAACAGTGCACGGAGGGTCCAATGATTGCTGATTTTTCAGTTGCTAGCAGGGTTGCCACCTGCAGCACGAATGTGCTATTTTAGCACAATTTCATACTGTGTAGCATTGTAGCACATTCTACGTTGAATGTAGCACTTTTTCTCTTTTTGACCAAGGTGAAAATATAGACATATAAAATACAAATACAGGATGGTGTTCACATCCAAATATATTTCAGAACTTTTCTTGTGTATGACAATAATCTAAATATATTTAAGTACGGGATATGCGTGTGCGTCTGCATTTTCCCATTCAGTCCTCTGATCAGATACATTTTTTATGGATACATTTTTATTAATCTAATTTAAAAAAGTTAAAAATTTTCCCTAAAAACTAATCTAAATACACTTACAGATACCATGCAGGTGTTGCGTTTCAATCTGCGACATGCGTAAGATTTTTTTGATTATTGCACCGAAAATCACTATTTAGCACGTAAATTCGGGCAATTGTTGCACTTTAGGAACTGACTGTTGAGGCAACCCTTGTTGCCAGATATATTCATAGGTAGAATTGGCAAGTCTAATTCTCAGTCTCGTGGCAGCCATGGTTACAACCGAGGTTACGTTCGTGCCATTTTTAGTACGTTTTTGAATTTATGTTACAGTAGTGTTACGCTTTTGAATAATGGATAAAATATACATTTTCTGAGTAGTCTAGTTTTTTCCTGTGAAGAAATTCTGCTGCTTCAGTTTAATTGCAGTGACATGAGTATCGACATTCTTTAAAATCGTTGACATTTTATCACAAAATCACTCAGTTATTAGTATGAGAAAATACCCATTTCGCTTACTCGCATAGTAAGTTACGATAACATTCTCTTTCATGAGATTATCATTTGCAATGATGTACGAATACTGCGAAAGCAAACAGACTTTATACTCTCTTGTCAATAGTGACCAACTTCTATAAGTTGAATTTGAATTTTGTTGTGTCAACAGCACAGTATATATATATATATATATATATATATATATATATATATATATATATATATATATAATATATATATATATATATATATATATATATATATATATATATACTATATATATATATATATATATATATAATATATATATATATATATATATATATATATATATATATATATATATATATATATATATATATATATATACGAGCACTATAACACAGCATAAATATATATATATACGAATATTCGTATATTTACACTTTGATCAACTGGCATACTGAAATTATATGGAAAAGGAGCAAGCTGAAGTCAGGAAGAAAAATTTATAATAAGAAAATAGGTAAATAATAATAAAAGCTATATTCTTTATAGTGTATTTATGTGATTATAAACTTATATATGTATTGTTCTTTGGGTAACAAACCCGCCCCCTTCCGATTCGTTGGACATAATATCTGGTTATAAACAAAACTTCTTCTTTTTATATGGGATTATGAACAGCTGATATTGACAAAATATTTAGAATTGTTAAAATGCATTTTTGGTTTTATGCTAGACCTTTTCCAAGCATCTTGATCACTTTTTTGACATTATAACCCGCCTCCTCCTCTGAGGTCCCTCATATCGATCTTGAGATGTTAAACACAGAGTGGAGACGTCTTCCTCTGATAATAAGTGAGACAGATTTAGATGTTACTCTGTCTGTAGTAAAATTTTGGAAGTGTGTTGCCAATTTAAAAGATGGAGCTGACAATCCTGATGGAGCTGAGCCTTACAATGCATCCTAATTTTATGCTTACATTGATGTGTCTACCTCATAAAGACCCTACTCCACAATAGACTCAATCCGGAAACTGTTACTGATGTTGTGCACGTCATAAGAGCAATTCCTTGCCCAAGTTCTAGGGAAATCCCGGATACCTTTATAAGGAAAGCAAAAAAGTGGAAAAAGTAAACTCCCAAGTTAACCATGCTCCCAAATTGATTATGTTTGCATCACTGTATAGGTATCTAATATGTTGTGTCTTAGATCTAGACAAAAGTTAAGTTTTAAATTAAGTCCTAAACGATCATCTCTTTGAGTTTTTTAGCTTGATTTTGCTAAATAACAAGATAATCTTTGCTTGTGTTTTTCTTCTAAGTATCCTAAATTACATCCACATAAACGGTAAATTGAGAACAGGCTAAGGCAAAACTTAGGATAAGATAAGATAATATTTATTTTCCAAAGGCTATCACAAGCTCTAATAGAGCCGAATTCGCTTCATATGTCAAAAAGAAATAGACAAAGCAAAACGAAGAAAAAAATAATACAACAAGAAAAGAAACACCAATCAAGCATAAAAATATTCTATAAGAATTTAACAAATGGCTAGAATAGAAACAGAAAAATAGAAGAAGAAGGGGTGGGGGATAAAAGAAAATCACAGTCAAGAAGAAAAACATTGCCGAAATCGTAAAACTTGTCAGTGTTTAAAGTGTTAAACTATTACTATAGTTCTGGCACTTTCCATTCTGGGACGACCCAAACACGTCTTGCAGAGGGACTTCCAGTCAATCAAAATAAATTCATAGCTTTTCTTTTATCAAAACTTACAACTTAAATGCAGTATTTTACATCTAAAAAGGGGACTAAATATTGCCCCCGCCCCACCCGCATGATTTATCTAAATCATGAAATTCCTATAGCTCTTCTATCTAAATGTTCTTTAGGTAATACTGTCTTTTGGTTTCTAAGTAAAATTTATAATATAGAGGCGCATCAAAACGGGTCAAGTCTTAGATGAAGGCAATGAAAAGCTGCAGTGTATTGAATAAAAATCTTACTTATTTATGTACCTATTTATTTATATGCTATTTATATATAAATATATTCCTTATCTCCCCTTGAAACACAGTCAAGGGTAATATTGTTTGCGTTACTCTTTTGGTGCAAACATTTCTTACTCTGCCTACTTTGGAAATTATCATCGTCCTATGTTAATTACATATATGATTTGAATACCAAAACAAATTGAAATTTAAAAATTTTACATGACGAAATGCGGGGGGGGCGATCCTAGAATCTATGAGGAAACTGCCAAATAACTTCTTTATGTCGCTATTTAAGTTAGTTTGATTTACCTGTAGTTGACAACACTTCAATTTTAACAAAAATGTTTACTGAATATTTAAATATGTTAAAATATTGAAATTTTCATGCCTACCAAGCTGTATTCAACCATTCAAACTAAACGAAACATTACAAGGCAAAGAGCTTCTCTTGTAGATATTAAATGTTTACAATAATTTAAAAAGAGTTAATATCTTCCAAACAAAGCAGTAAGGATAATAGGTAAGCATGGTAATTAGTGAAGATTTTGTGGTGTTTTTGGGTCTTTGGGTTTGCTTAAAGTTGGTAAACTACGTGATTATCAAGCTGCAATTTTCGTTTTCCAGTGTACTAATAATCTAGCCCCAAGGGTTTAAGCCGTCCTAGCAAAGTGATTGGCCCGCTGGGCTGGGAATCCTTTGTCCGAGGGGCATGTGTTCGATTCCTGGCGTGGCCGGTTGTTTGGTTTAGGTCGGGGTTAGTGGCGTGAATCTGTAAGCTCAGCGAGAGTCAACAAAGCTCTAAAGGGGTACCTGAAGAAATCTGGGGAAGGTAAGCAGGAAGGGTGTAAAGCATAAGATGGCTGGCCCAAATCCCCCATTGCGCTTCCTGGTGGAAGGGCCACAAATGGATATCACCACCACCAGTTTGGACCTTAAGGGTCTAGTGCCGTCATACTTACTTACTTTAAGAGTTTTACTGTGCTAATAGTGTTTTTGCTGTGAGTTACTAATAGAATTTTTAGCATGCTAATAGTGATATCATTGGGGTAGCTAGATCTTATGTTCCTTCTTTTTTTTCTCTCTCTCTTTTTTTTATTTTTGTTAATTATTATTGTATTAGAGTTGATGAGAATGACTAGTATCTTATTCTGTACGCTGGCAAAAACCTAAGCTTTTTCATTAATGCAGCTTTTGCATTTTGTAAAAATTATTTTTCTTTTTGCCAATTAAAAGAACTAAAACCGAAACCATATAAAAAAACGCAGTGTATACTCATTTTTGATGGCTGGATATTCTTTCCCCTTCCTCCAAACAAAATTTTATTTCCTCAAACATTTCACCTAAAAAATTATCCTGAAATTTTCAACTTAATTCCCCAGTTGTGAGATAATACAGGGTATATTTACCAAATTTATAAATTACCAAATATCAAATTCGTCAACTTTTAATGAAACCTACTGACCAAACTGAATCTATTTCAACTCTATGTTTCATTCGCCAGCCTTCATGCGTAAAAGACAAACTAATATATATATATATATATATATATATATATATATATATATATATATATATATATATATATATATAGATATATATATAATATATATGTATATGTATATATATATATATATATATATATATATATATATATATATATATATATATATATATATATATATATAAATATATAAATATATACTATATATATATATATATATATACTATATATATATATATATATATATATATATATATATATATATATATATAATATATATATATATATATATATATATATATATATATATATATATATATATATATATATATATATATATATATATATATATATATATATATAGCCCGTTTAATCTTTAGAAACCGACTGTCCCGTTAAACAGACACTCAGAAATGGTTCTGGCCCCTCTTGCACCAGCGGCAAAATCTTGATTCGTCCCCCCTCCCTGTCTTAAAAAAGTTTTCAGGCCAAACTTTAACGAAATTTGTATTTATTAACAAAACTGTTTTCAACTTATTAATTGATTAATAATTTATTGTTTAGCATTCTTTCATTCCTTATTTAAATTATTTAATTATTACTAGTTACTTTAATTATTTTTTTTTATTATTTATTTCATTTAATTATTCTCAGTTTTTAATTTGTTTCTATTTCTTCAATTAATTAACAACTTATTAATCCTTTTCATCTATTAACTGTGCCCTCTACTTTACTTTAAAAGGAATAAAATTACAGAAATTACAAAATGATTATAACCATTAAATTGTTTATTTGAAGTTTTGCACCCCTAAAATTTCTGTGCCCAGGACAAGCGCCCTCTAGGCCCCCCCCCCCTGAAACCGTCTGTTCAGACACTTACCAATTGCTTAGGAAGAAATACTTCAATGCCTGTTAATTCATGATGCATAGTCGTAACCATATGAAGTGACGTGAATCGAAAGTGTGGAAACACGCGAATTTTGAAGACTTGGCTTGTAAAGAATACATTTTTGAAGGTATCCATATCATAGCCATGCTTTACACAAAAATAGTGGCCGGACTTAAAGCACCAAATAGCATCTTCTTAATTTGAAATATTACGATTTATCCAGAAGGATGTCCACCTTAAAAACAGTCTCGGGAGGGAGTTCGATTAATTGTTGGGAAACAATAACTATTTCCTACAATCTCCTTGCAACAAATAAAAACTCATTTTTACTTATTGTGGCTACACTCATTAATATTGCCACAATAAGCTATATTGTACTGGCTCATGCATTAAACATATTGCCTCAAATAAGTAAGGTTGATCATGATAATAATTCTATCATATTTGACTTCAGTCACATGAAGTTACATGTCTAGTATGCCTGATGTTTGTCACAATCATATGAAGATCAGTTAAATACATACAAGGAGTTAGTTACAAACAAGGAGAGTCTCAATATTTTACCTCAAGAGAAAAGAGTTTTGAATCCAGTACGAGGTTGCAAACTGACATATTTTATGTCAAAAGGACACATTCCCATGTGAAGGGACACAATGATATAAAAGGGTCAAAAAAGGACACAATTTAGAAATCCAGGACATAAAAGGGAAAGATTTTGTTTCAAGAGAACATAGTTTTGAATTCAGTAGGGTAAATGCGATACCCATGTTTGTTTTACATCAGTGGTTTCCAACCAAAATTGGACCATGTCCCACCTAGGTACTTCTAAAATCCTGATGCCTCCTCGGGATATTCCAATTTTGCCATTCAATATCTTACGCATATTCACCTGAAGAAAGCTTAAAAGACCGTTAATTTGGATTTATTTTTTTGAGGCCGTCTTCTAGGTATATTTTATAGCATGAAAAATATTGTATACAATACAGTGTAGCTGAATACAATACAATTTATACAATTTAAAACTTCATTGCAATGTAATCATGTATCTTTTTTACTCTTCCAACGCATTTAAATTTTACGTTATTCCCATAAAAAATAGTTTTCGTTTTTTAATTTAAGGCTTTAAAGTAGTCAACCAAACTCTGCACGTCATGCCCGTGACTCCCCAAAATATAACTATGCCCCATCGGTCGATACTAGGGCTCACGTTGGGAACCTTGGTTTTACATCATAAAGACGGAGCATTTTTGACATCTCACAAAATATACATCGAAAATAACCAAAGTATTCCAATCTATTACTTAGTTGGGCTACGTGAATTTTACAAAATTTTGAAGCCACTTTCAAAAAGGTCTGACAACATAATATTAATATATGACAACATAATAAATAAGTTAATAAAGTATGCGATTTATGTTATAATATGGATGGTTAAGTAAGCCTTTCTTGAAAGAAATTCCGTCAGCACCGGGAATTCTTTGCTGGTTTAGTCCCTGCCCTTGGTTTCTATGTTTATATGGCCTTGGTAACTGCTCCCTTAAAGTTCCCTGAACTAGAAATTTTTGCATTTTATGCGCTCGTTTTTTTTGTTCTTGTAGTTTTTGCGCTTGACGTGTTTGTTCTAGTCGTCCTTGCAAGTGGTTTCTTGGCTGTTGTGACCTTTGCCTTTGAGTCTTGGTATTTCGCAGTTTCTCGTTTGCACTATCACCCTCATTACTTCCTGCTCTACCCTCTGCACCTCCTTTTCCGTCCTCCGAACTTTCTAATCCACCTTCTAAGCTACTCACTTCGCTTTCTTCCTTCCCTGCTCCATCTTCTTCACTTCTTTCCTCACTTCCCTCTTCATCCTTTTCTCTCTGGAGTCTTGCCTTTTTAACTTTCAGTTCTTTATGTATTCTAATCGCTGACAAGAAGTTGAAAATTGCCAGGCCTAAGTAAGCTCCAGCCTCGCCATAGGTTATAAAAATCTCTTTTTGTTCAAATTTCTCCTCGGGGCTCTCAGCAGCCTTAACTGCTTTAAGAGATCGCCAGAAATCCCCAACTCTATATTGTGCTCTGTCTTCAATTTTACTCGTCTTGTTTGGTAAGGTGCTTGCACTATGATGACGATGAATACAAGATAGCAGAAACGATACTAGCTGCCCCTGAAATTATATGGACTTTGTAATTTTAGAGGATTCAGTGTGTATCTCCAAAATAATATTAGAGGAAAAATCAAATAAAATAACGAGCTACTCTAGTCTTATTTACTTTGGACTTTGTGCTTATGCCTTATGCGGAATAATTTATTTATAACATAGAGAAACAGAATTTTGACCTACAAAACATGCAGCGACTCCAAACCTATTCGTTCTTTTTACTAGCCAAGTAGTTTTCACAAAAAGGCCAATAGGGTTTTAAAAACGAGGTAAAAGTTGACTTTCCAAAAAGTTAATTTTTTTCTAAATTTGTCGCTAAGCTTTAGTTTACCCGATTTGTAAACAATGCCTGCAAAACTACGTCGCAAAAATGGACCAATAGAATCAAAGCACGCTATTTGAAATGGAAGAATACGATATTAGTCATTCTTTTCTCTTCAGGAATAGAGTATCAAACTATTCAAGGTACTGTGCAGCAGTGTTGCCAACGCAGCGCAATTGTATTATTTTTGGTACAATTTGGAGGTCCTAATGGAGTATAGTACATTTGGACATTTAATGTTATATTTCAAAATAACTGGTGCATTACTGTTGGCTGAATTTGCAAGATTAAGTTATGTCTCTTCCAAATTTTGATAGTCCTCAAGTCACCCATTAGGGATTTAAGAAAAAGTAAAGGGAACGCAAATAGAAACGCAAAAAAGAAAGACGTGGCACAGAAAGCAATATCCGTGCATTTCAAGCTAACCATTCCACTGGAAACGCCACTTAAAATTTATTTTTAAGAAAACATGAAGTTATTACTGAAAAAGTCACTTGTGCATCAGTATATTCTATTTTTTTTTTCCTTAGAATCTTTTTCCTAACCTAACAACACATTATATCGCCCCTAGTGAAGTATTACGTATGACACAACAAATAGCACAATACAAATCTAATAAAACTTGATTTCGCTAACATTTCACTAATCAAAAAGATCCAATATTTCATGATTCTCTGAACTGTGTGTAAACCTCATCCGAGGAGGAAGATTCAATAGATAATTCCATGCTTAAAGAATATCAAACAATTATCATTTCTTGTCTGAATGACCAAAAGGGGAAAGCACCAAACGTTTTGTACAAAATACCTATTAGAAGATTTCGGGCCGCAGCCACCGATTTGATTCCAAATACGAGACGAACATTAAAGGGAAAAAACTCAAAGATCGCCACTGATGTTAAAAATATCATAAAATCTTATTTTAAATAGCTCAGTTTCCAGGAATGCACTATATTGAGGTGTGTACTCCCGCAATTACTGTCTTGTGGTGACACATTTCCTCCTTAAGCTTGTCGTTGCTGTCACGAATATAGGTTGCATCCGAAGTTTTTACATTCCTGGGATAGTTGCCAAAAACCGTTTGCTTAGCTGTTCAAAAAGGGAGGATCAACAGGGAGACTTAGAGCAAAAGGATCAAAAATAGCATAAAAAACATTCTTTTGCTGATCTTTCCTTTGAAAGAGCTTAGCTAGTGATGTTTTGGCAATTATCTAAAAAAAATGCCTAGTGATTGTTCAGAAAAAATTGCCAAAAACTGCAGGCTAAGTTGTTAACAAAGGTAGGATTTACAGGGAAATTTAGATCTGAAGTATGAATAACTGGTTGAACATACAACGTTATGCTTATCTTCCTTTTGGAACAGCTTAGCAGGCAAAAGGCTAATTCAAAAGTTTCATCGAAAAAATGCTGTTTCCGGAAAAATATTAAGGCTTTTGTTAAAAGGCCCGTTTTTATGGTGGGAGTACTGTCTGCTTGTATGGTAGGAGTACTGCCCGCTTGTATGGTGGGAGTATTGCCCGCTTAAAAGCAAAGAGGCCATACTACTATCGAATTCAGCATACAAGAGAGCTTTATTGAAGAGTTCTTAAGCTGCTATGTACAAAAGGGTGAAATTTTGAAGTTTTCTCGGAAGAGTGATCATGGATGCATGTTTATTTGTGTTTTCTCCCCTGGCGTAATCATATCGAACCAATTGTCCTAGAAAATCCTGGGGAACCTCACTTGAACGTAAACTAAAAGTTCGAGTGCCCATTTAAAGCACTCAAAAACATTTCACCACAGTTATGTGGCGTTTTCTGAGATTTTTTTGGCACAAAATGAATGCCTCCAAACTTGAAAACTCTTCAACGGCCAATAGATTTAAAAGTATTGAAAACCTCTACATTTAGCAACCACGCTTGACAGCCAGTAATGCAACGATCCTAAATAGTCGCTTAGTCGATACAAACAAACGGTTAATGTAGTTACAGCTCTAGGGGATCATAAAACCTTAATAATACTTTCCAAGATTGCAAAAAGCTAGAACTTTACCTCCAAATATAATAAAATTTCACATTCTTATGTTCTAAGGGGGAGAGAAGCTCCCTACCATACATTTCAAGGATGTTTCGAGGATTTTTTTTAGAAGGAATAATTTTTTAGGGGGAGGGGGTTTTACAATTCTATTTTGAAAAGTATCAAAATTTGTTTATATACATGTTTGTTACGTTTTAGCGATTCAGACAGACAAATCCAGTAACCCTTCCCTTATATAAACCCTTGATACCCTGTTATCCGACTTGTTTTGAATGCACAGGATACTAGGAGAAAACAAGAAAATCTTGAATTCCTTCAACTTCAAAATCTCTCTTTTAATGTTTGATGGCACAAGATTTCAATTCTGTCCTTCCAAGGGCCCTACCTAAACACTCATATCCCCATGCATACGAGTTCGGCCCCACGATATGATATATTATACAATATGAAAGCTATCCTTGTCAACGTCGGTAAACCTCATCACACTATACTACTTAATATAATATCCTACAATTCCTCCCTTTCAAACCATGCCAGACAAATTTCTTCTCACGACCCTTTTGCTCCTTGGAAAAACCAAAAATTTAATAAAATCGTCCTACCCATCCCCACATACCGGGAAAAAATAAGGACTCGTTTTTAACCACACCTTTCACAAATATTCTACTTTATCTCCATGTGTGGATAGATTAAACCAGAAAATAAAGAAAACTATGCGTAATTTTCTAGCTTTATGTTCAACACGAGTTTTATTACCGTTCTTTCCCTATAATAATGAAAACTGTACGTGTCCAGAGGTTTTTGACTTAAAATTTTATTGTTTACGTGGATATGATCGCCTAAAATTATTTTCATTTTGTTTTCTTTTAAGACATAAGTAGCATGTGTTTACAATAAACTTTTGCAACGTAGTAAAACTTTGCACGAGCCGTCATTCAGGATCAAGTTGCACTCAAATTTAAACAAATAAACTAGCTGCCCCTTCTCTCTTACCAAAAAATTTTGGGCTTGGTACAAATAGATTCTCCTGAGGAAGAGAGGCTCAATTCAATTCAATTTATTGAATACTACAATAATTACATAAATAGACTTAGGTGCTAGAGGTCCCGAGAAGCATAGCTTGTGGAGGACCTCGTATCAAACAGTTCGTGGTAACAAACTGTAAGTAAGGAGCGGCCCGGCTCAATGGTAACCGAAACTCTAAAAAACGGAATTTTGATACCAATAGATACATCAAAAGAATCACAATTTAATTCTGATTTCAAATATATAAGTTTCATCAAGTTTAATCTTACCCATCAAAAGCTACGCGCCTGAGAAAATTTGGCTGATTTTCGAAAAAAGGGGGAAAGACCGTCTAAAAGTTATAGAACCTTAATGAAAATTACACCATCATATTCAGCGTATCAGAGAACCCTACTGTAGAGGTTTCAAGCTCCTATCTACAAAAATGTGGAATTTTCCATTTTTTGCCAGAAGAAAGATCACGGATGCGTGTTTATTTGTTTTTTCCCCAGGGGTAATCGTATTGGCCCAGTGGTCCTAGAATATCGTAGGAGGGCTCATTGGAACGGAAATTAAAAGTTCTAGTGCTCTTTTTAAGTGACCAAAAAAATGGAGGGCAACTAGGCCCCCTCCCGCGCTCATTTTTTCCTCAAAGTCACCCAATTAAAATTTTGAGATATCCATTTTGTTCAGCATAGTCGAAAATCTAATAAATATGTCTTTTAGGATGACTTAATCCCCCACAGTTCCCAGGGGAAGGGCTGCAAGTTATGAACTTTGCCCATTGCTTACATATTGTATTGGTTATTGGAAAGTATAGGCCTACCGACATTTTCAGGAAGGATTTTTTTCTGGTGGGGGGGCTGGAGGAGGGGGTTAATCGGGAGAATCTTTCCGTGGAGAATGTTTCTTTGGGGTAAGGGACATTTCTATGAAGGGGCGCCGGATTTCAAAGCATTATTTAAAAAACGATCAAAAATTAAATTAAAAAAAAACAAGTTGTTTCAACTGAAAGTAAAAAGCAACATTAGAACTTAAAAAGAACAGAAATTATTACGTATATGAGGCTCCCCCAAGTCAATACCTCGCTCTTTACGCTACGCTTTTTTTCAGTGCTTTCAAAAGAGCTATCTATTCTAATTAAACGGCCTTTGTGATTCAGGGGTTTGTGAATTAAATTTTTTTTTAACTTTTAACGCAAAGAGCGTAGTATTGACTAAGGGGAGAACCCCCCTCATATACGTAATAACATATAGGTAATAAAAAAAACAATAAAAAAAAAACAAGCGATACGGCTCAATAGTAATCGAAACTTTTAAAAACGGAATTTTGATGTCAATAAATGTATCAAAAGAATGGGCTAATAACGCTGATTCTAAATATATAAATTTTATTAAGTTTAGTACTACTCATCAAAGGCTACGAGCCTGAGAAAATTTATCTGATTTTTTAAAGAGGGGGGGAATATCCCCTTTAAGTGAAAGAATTTTAATGAAAATCACACCGTCAGATTCAGCGTATCAGAAAACCCTATTACAAGGTTTCAAGCTCATATCTGCAAAAATCTGCAGCTTTGTATTTTCTGCCAGAAGAAAAATATACGAATATAGAAGTTCGTTACGAAAGTTAATTTGTAAATTACATCAGAACCAAATTTAGAGACAGCCATTTAGTAAAAAAAAAGTAAAATTTTTATGAAAATTTTGTTTACTTCTTCAATCACGATGAGCCAAAATAAAAGCTGCATTAACTAAAAAACGATCAGAAATTAAATAAAAAAAAACAAGTTTTTTAAACTGAAAGTAAGGAGCGACATTAAAACTTAAAACGAACAGAAATTATTCCGTAAATGAAAGGGGCTGTCCCCTCCTCAACGCCTCGCTCTTTACGCTAAAGTTTGACTCTGTCTCACAACTTTATTTTTTAAAGCAATAAAAAACTTTAGCGTAAAGAGCGAGGCGTTGAGAAGGGGACAGCCCCTTTCATGTACGGAATAATTTCTGTTCGTTTTAAGTTTTAATGTCGCTCCTTACTTTCAGTTTAAAAAACTTGTTTTTTTTTATTTAATCAAACACAAAATCCATACAAAACAGGACAAATCAGAGAAGGCAAAAAAATACAACAATATCTCCAAAATATAACAACAATACGAGAGAGAAAAAAAAACAAAAAAAAAAACAACTGCTACACAATAACCTTAGAATTAATTTTCTCCAAACTGAAAATTTCCAGTAATTTAAATAAATTCCAAACCATTAATAATAATATTAGAAGGCGAGGTTCCAATCTGATCCAACATAATAAGGGAAGAAAAAAGAATAGAAAATACAAAAAAAACTAGATAAAGTAAAGCGGAAAAAAAATTAGATAAAGCAAAATGAATAAAAAAATAAAGAAAACAAAAATACTTCAATGCTTACAGAATATTTTTCTGCAAAGGGAAGAAGAGTTTTTAATAAGAGAAAGTTCACTGGTAAGAGTTTTAAAGAACAATTGCTCTATAAATTGGTGACCTCTGAGCAGCTGAGGATACCCTTTTAGGCAGCCAAAATTGGTGAACAGAGCTCCGAAGCAAAGTCTGGCACTAGCGTATTGATGCTTGATCAAAGTAGGATATGATGTTTGGAGAAAGCGGGAAATTGAATGCTCGATGAGCTAGTTTTAGGTTCTGCTTCTTGATAACCACATCTAAGGCATCTAGACCTGTATCAAACAGTTCGTGGTAACGAACTGTAAGTAAGGAGCGACCCGGCTCAATGGTAACCGAAACTCTAGAAAACGGGTTTTTGATACCAATAGATACGTCAAAAGAATAAGATTTCAATGCTGATTTCAAATATATGACTTTCATCAAGTTTAGTGCTACCTTTCAAAAGTTACGCGCCTGAGAAAATTTGGTTGATTTTCAAAAAAAGGAAGAAAGACCCCCTAAAAGTTATAGAACCTTAATGAAAATCACACCATCATATTCAGCGTATCAGAGAACCCTACTGTAGAAGTTTCAAGCTCCTATCTACAAAAATGTGGAATTTTGCATTTTTTGCCAGAAGAAAGATCACGAATGCGTGTTTATTTGTTTTTTTTTGTTTTTTTTCCCAGGGGTGATTGTATTGACCCAGTGGTCCTAGAATATCGTGGGAGGGCTCATTGGAACGAAAATTAAAATTTCCAGTGCCCTTTTTAAGTGACCAAAAAAAATGGAGGGCAACTAGGCCCCCTCCCACGCTTATTTTTTTCCCAAAGTCACCCGATCAAAATTTTGAGATAGCCATTTTGTTCAGCATGGTCGAAAATATGATAAATATGTATTTTAGGATGACTTAATCCCCCGAAGTCCCCAGGGGGAGGGCTAAAAGTTATGAACTTTACCCAATGTTAACATATAGTATTGGTTATTGGGAAGTATACAGAAGTTTTCTGGAGGTTTTTTTTCTGGTAGTGGGGGTAGGGTCGGGGGTTATGTTGGAGAATCTGTCCATGAAGGAAGTTTTCATGGGGGAAGGGAAATTGCCATGAAGGGGGCGCCGGACTTGCCAGCATTATTTATTGGTTATTGGGAAGCATACAGACATTTTCAGGAAGGATTTTTTTTCTGGAGGGGGGGCTAGAGGAGAGGGTTACTCTGGAGAATCTTTCCGTGGAGGATGTTTCTTTGGGGTAAGGGACATTTCTATGAAGGGGGCGCCGGATTTCCAAGCATTAGTAGAGATGCCTCATGAGCTCGTGACGGGAGTCCATATATGGGCATAGAGTCATTAGGGAGAATGATTGCGTAATCGGTCAATGACCTCTTTCTCCAGGTGTGTTTTTGGCACACTAGGGGAGAATGTTATGATCCAGGAAAGAGTATTTGTTGTTGTTGGCACGCTAGGGGAGAATGTTATGATCTAGGAAAGAGTATTTGTTGTTTATGGCTAAGTGCCCGCTAGGGGAGAATGTTATGATCTAGGAAAGAGTATTTGTTGTAGTTGTTGTAAGTGCACGCTCTCAGCGAATGTCAAGGTCGATGTTGGTGTTGTTGTTGTTTTGGCTATGTGCATGGAGTCATTAGGGAGAACACGTGGTTATTTAATTTCTCCACGTTTAAGTTAAGTTAGATTAGGTTAGCTTATCATGAGCGCTCATGATAAGCTAACCTAATCTAACCTAACTTAAACGTTGAGAAACCTAACCTCTAACCTAACCTAATCTAACCTATGGTTATGGTATTTCTATGCAATTTTGTGGAATTTTATGGTTATGCTAGTTTAGACTAAACTTCAACTCTAACTAAATCTCTAAGCTAAGATTCTAGGCTAAACCTCTAAGCTATAACTCTTAACTAAAACTAAACTAAACAATAACTCTAACTAAAACTCTAAGCTAAGACTCTAAGCTAAAACTATAAACTCTTAACTATAACTAGACTATACGAAACTTCAACCCTAACTAAAACTCTAATCTAAGACTTTAAGGTAAAACTCTTAACTAAAACTAAACTAGAACTCTAAACTCTAAGCTATGACTTTAAGGTAAAAACTCTAAACTCTTAACTAAAACTAAACCAAGCTAGAACTCTAACTAAAACTCTAAGCTAAGACTCCAAGCTAAAACTCTAAACCCTTAACTATAACTAAACTAAACTTCAACTCTAAGTAAAACTGTAAGCTAAGACTCTATAGTAGAACTCTAAACTCTTAACTAAACTAAACTAGAACTTCAACAAAAACTCTAAGCTAAGACTCTAAGCTAAAAACTCTAAACTCTTAACTAAAACTAAACTAAACTAGAACTCTAATTAAAACTCTAAGCTAAGACTCTAAGCTAAAAACTCTAAATTCTTAACTATGACTAACTAAACTTCAACTTCAACAAAAACTCTAAGCTATGACTCTATGATAAAACTCTAAACTCTTAACTAAACTAAACTAAAACTCTAACAAAAACTCTAAACTACGACTCTAAGCTAAAAACTCTAAATTCTTAACTATAACTAAAATAAACTATAACTCTAACAAAAACTCTAGGCTAAGACTCTAAGCTAAATTTCTAAACTCTTAACTAAAAGTAAACTAACTAAAACTCTAACAAAAACTCTAAGCTAAGACTCTAAGCTAAAACTAAAAACTCCTAACTAAAACTAAACTAGACTAGAGCCTCAACAAAAAACTCTAAGCTAAGACTCTGAGCTAATAACTCTAAACTTTTAACTAAAACTTAACTAAACTAGAACTCTAACAAAAAACTCTAAGCTAAGACTCTAAGCTGAGACTCTAAGCTAAAAAACTCTAAACTCTTAACTAAAACTAAACTAAACTAAAACTCTAAGCTATGACTCTAAGGTAAAACACCAAACTCTTAACTAAAACTAAACTAAACTAGAACTCTAACAAAAACTCTAAGCTAAAACTCTAAGCTAAAAAAACTCTAAACTCTTAACTAAAACTAAACTAAACTAAAACTCTAAGCTAAGTCTCGAGGGTAAAACTCCAAACACTTAACTATATCTAAACTAAACTAGAACTCTAACAAAAACTCTAAGCTAGGACTCTAAGCAAAAACTCTAAAATCTTAACTATTACTAAACTAAAGTTCAACTCTAACAAAAACTCTAAGCTAAGACTCTAAGCTAAAACTCTAAACTATTAACTAAAACTAAACTAAACTAGAACTTCAACAAAAACTCTAAGCTAAGACTCTAAGCTAAAAACTCTAAACTCTTAACTAAAACTAAAATAAACTAGAACTCTAGCAAAAACTCTAGGCTAAGACTCTAAGCTAAATTTCTAAACTCTTAACTAAAACTAAACTAAACTAGAACTCTAACTAAAACTCTAAGCTAAGACTCTATGGTAAAACACCAAACTCTTAACTAAAAGTAAAATAAACTAGAACTCTAACTGAAACTCAAAGGTAAAACATCAAACTCTTAACTAAAATTAAACTAAACTAGAACTCTAACATAAACTCTAAGCTAAGACTCTAAGCTAAAACTCTAAACTCTTAACTAAAACTAAACTAAACTAGGACTCTAACAAAAACTCTAAGCTAAGACTCAGCTAAAACTCGAAACTCTTAACTAAAACTTAACCAAACTGTAACTTTAAGTAAAACTCTAAGCTATGACTCTAAGCTAAAACTCTAAATTCTTAACTGTAACTAAACTAAACTTTAACTCTAAGTAAAACTCTAAGCTAAGACTCTATGGTAAAACTCTAAACTCTTAACTAAAACTAAACTAAACTAGAACTCTAAATAAAACTAAGCTAAGACTCTAAGCTAAAAACTCTAAACTCTTAACTAAAACTAAACTAAACTAGAACTCTAATTAAAACTCTAAGTCTAAGGTAAAACCCTAAACTCTAACTAAACTAAACTAGAACTCTAACAAAAACTCTAAGCTAAGACTCTAAGCTAAAACTCTAAACTCTTAACTAAAACTAAACTAAAACTCTAACAAAAACTCTAAGCTAAGACTCTAAGCTAAAACTCTAAACTCTTAAGTAAACTAAACTAAACTAAAACTCTAAGATAAGTCTCTACGGTAAAACTCCAAACTCTTAACTGTAACTAAACTAAACTAGAACTCTAACAAAAACTAGAAGCTAAGACTCTAAGCTAAAACTCTAAACTCTTAACTAAAACTAAACTAAAACTCTAAACTAAAACTCTAAACTCTTAACTAAAACTAAACTAAACTAGAACTCTAATTAAAACTCTAAGTCTAAGGTAAAACCCTAAACTCCTAACTATTACTAAACTAAACTAGAACTCTAAGACAAACTATAAGCTAAGACTCTAAGCTAAAACTCGAAACTCTTAACTAGAAGTAAACTAAACTAGAACACTAACAGAAACTCTAAGCTAAGACTCCAAGCTAAAAACTCGAGACTCTTAACTATAACTAAACTAAACTAGAACTCTAACACAAACTATAAGCTAAGACTCTAAGCTAAAACTCTAAACTCTTAACTAAAACTAAACTGAATCAGAACTCTAACTAAAACTCTAAGCTATGACTCTAAGGTAAAACTCTAAACTCTTTACTATAACTTTACTAAACTATAACTTTAACCAAAACTCTAAGCTATGACTCTAAGCTAAAACTCTAAATTCTTAACTATAACTAAACTAAACTAGAACTCTAACTAAAACTCTAACTAAGACTTTAAGGTAAAACTCTAAACTCTTAACTAAAACTAAACTAAACTAGAACTCTAACGAAACTCTAAGGTAAGACTCTAAGCTAAAACTCGAAACTCTTATTTAAAACTTAACTAAACTACAACTTTAAGTAAAACTCTAAGCTATGATTCTAAGCTAAAACTCTAAATTCTTAACTGTAACTAAACTAAACTTCAACTCTAACTAAAACTCTAAGCTAAGGCTCTATGTTAAAACTCTAAACTCTTAACTAAAACTAAACTAAACTAGAGCTCTAACTAAAACTCTAAGCTAAGACTCTAAGCTAAAAAACTCTAAACTCTTAACTAAAACTAAACTAAAACTCTAAGCTAAGTCTCTAAGGTAAAACTCCAAACTCTTAACTATATCTAAACTAAACTAGAACTCTAACAAAAACTCTAAGCTAAGACTCTATGCTAAAACTCTAAACTCTTAACTATTACTAAACTAAACTTCAACTTTAACAAAAACTCTAAGCCAAGACTCTAAGCTAAAACTCTAAACTCTTAACTAAAACCAAACTAAACTAGAACTTCAACAAAAACAATAAGCTAAGACTCTAAGCTAAAACTCTAAACTCTTAACTAAAACTAAACTAAACTAGAACTCTAACAAAAACTCTAAGCTAAGACTCTATGCTAAAAACTCTAAACTCTTAACTAAAACTAAACTAAAACTCTAGCTAAAACTCTAAGCTAAGTCTCTAAGGTAAAACTCCAAACTCTTAACTTTATCTAAACTAAACTAGAACTCTAACAAAAACTCTAAGCTAAGACTCTAAGCTAAAACTCTAAACTCTTAATTATTACTAAACTAAACTTCAACTCTAACAAAAACTCTAAGCTAAGACTCTAAGCTAAAACTCTAAACTATTAACTAAAACTAAAATAAACAAAACTCAAAGATAAAACGTCAAACTCTTAACTCAAATAAAACTAAACTAGAACTCTAACTAAAACTCTAAGCTAAGAGTCTAAGGTAAAACACCAAACTCTTAACTAAAACTAAACTAAACTAGAACTCTAACAAAAACTCTAAGCTAAGACTCTAAACTCTTAACTAAAACTAAACTAAACTAAAACTCTGAATAAAACTCTAAGCTAAGACTCTAAGCTAAAAACTCTAAACTCTTAACTAAAACTAAACTAAACCAGAGCTCTAACAAAAACTCTAAGCTAAGACTCTAAGCTAAAAAACTCTAAACTTTTAACTAAAACTAAACCAAACTAGAACTCTAACAAAAACTCTAAGCTAGGACTCTAAGCTAAAAACTCTAAACTCTTAACTAAAACTAAACTAAACTGAAACTAACAAAAACTCTAAGCTAAGACTCTAAGCTGAAAAACTCTAAACTTTTAACTAAAACTAAACCAAACTAGAACTCTAACAAAAACTCTAAACTCTTAACTTTATCTAAAATAAACTAGAACTCTAACAAAAACTCTAAGCTAGGACTCTAAGCTAAAACTCTAAACTCTTAATTATTACTAAACTAAACTTCAACTCTAACAAAAACTCTAAGCTAAGACTCTAAGCTAAAACTCTAAACTATTAACTAAAACTAAAATAAACTAGAACTCTAACAAAAACTCAAAGATAAAACGTCAAACTCTTAACTAAAATTAAACTCAACTAGAACTCTAACTGAAACTCAAAGGTGAAAAATCAAACTCTTAACTAAAATTAAACTAAACTAGAACTCTAACAAAAACTCTAAGCTAAGATTCTAACCTAAAAAACTCTAAACTCTTAACTAAAACTAAACTAAAACTCTAAGCTAAGTCTCTAAGGTAGAACTCCAAACTGTTAACTTTATCTAAACTAAACTAGAACTCTAACAAAAACTCTAAGCTAAGACTCTAAGCTAAAACTCTAAACTCTTAATTATTACTAAACTAAACTTCAACTTTAACAAAAACTCTAAGCTAAGACTCTAAGCTAAAACTCTAAACAATTAACTAAAACTAAAATAAACTAGAACCCTAACAAAAACTCAAAGATAAAACTTAAAACTCTTAAGTAAAATTAAACTAAACTAGAACTCTAACTAAAACTCTAAGCTAAGACTCTAAGGTAAAACACCAAACTCTTAACTAAAACTAAACTAAACTAGAACTCTAACAAAAACTCTAAACTCTTAACTATATCTAAACTAAACTAGAACTCTAACAAAAACTCTAAGCTAAGACTCTAAGCTAAAACTCCAAACTCTTAATTATTACTAAACTAAACTTCAACTCTAACAAAAACTCTAAGCTAAGACTCTAAGCTAAAACTCTAAACTATTAACTAAAACTAAAATAAACTAGAACTCTAACAAAAACTCAAAGATAAAATGTCAAACTCTTAACTAAAATTAAACTAAACTAGAACTCTAACTGAAACTCAAAGGTGAAAAATCAAACTCTTAACTAAATTAAACTAAACTAGAACTCTAACAAAAACTCTAAGCTAAGATTCTAAGCTAAAAAAAACTCTAAACTCTTAACTAAAACTAAACTAAAACTCTAAGCTAAGTCTCTAAGGTAAAACTCCAAACTCTTAACTTTATCTAAACTAAACTAGAACTCTAACAAAAACTCTAAGCTAAGACTCTAAGCTAAAACTCTAAACTCTTAATTATTACTAAACTAAACTTCAACTCTAACAAAAACTCTAAGCTAAGACTCTAAGCTAAAACTCTAAACTATTAACTAAAACTAAAATAAACTAGAACCCTAACAAAAACTCAAAGATAAAACGTCAAACTCTTAACTAAAATTAAACTAAACTAGAACTCTAACTAAAACTCTAAGCTAAGACTCTAAGGTAAAACACCAAACTCTTAACTAAAACTAAACTAAACTAGAACTCTAACAAAAACTCTAAGCTAAGACTCTAAACTCTTAACTAAAACTAAACTAAACTAAAACTCTGAATAAAACTCTAAGCTAAGACTCTAAGCTAAAAACTCTAAACTCTTAACTAAAACTAAACTAAACTAGAACTCTAACAAAACTCTAAGCTAAGACTCTAAGCTAAAAAACTCTAAACTTTTAACTAAAACATAACCAAACTAGAACTCTATCAAAAACTCTAAGCTAGGACTCTAAGCTAAAAACTCTAAACTCTTAACTAAAACTAAACTAAACTGGAACTAACAAAAACTCTAAGCTAAGACTCTAAGCTATAAAAATCTAAACTTTTAACTAAAACTAAACCAAACTAGAACTCAAACAAAAACTCTACGCTAGGACTCTAAGGTAAAACTTAAAACTCTTACCTATAACTAAGGTGTGGGTGAAAAAGATAAATACTTCAAGTTGGAAAATGGGTTTAGGAGGGACATAAAGAAAGGAACTTAATCTGAAATGCCTTTTGAAAAGTATTTCTTGGTGTTGGGGTATCCAAAAAGCTGTAAAGTATAGTTGTGGGTGAAAAAGATAAGTACTTCAAGTTGGAAAATGGGTTTAGGAGGGACATTAAGAAAGTAACTTGCTTGTCTTAGTCGATTACGTCATTCTATGCCCATAAATGAATTCCCGTCATGACCTTCTGATAGGGTTCTACCGATTATGTAATCAATTTCTCAGAAATCCATTTGTCCTAGTTGATTACGTCATTCTATGCCAATAAATGGATTCCCGTCATGACCTTCTGATAGGGTTCTACCGATTATGTAATCAGTTTCTCAGAAATCCAATTGTCCTAGTTGATTACGTCATTCTATGTCCATAAATTGATTCCCGTCATGACCTTCTGATAGGGTTCTACCGATTATGTAATCAGTTTCTCAGAAATCCATTTGTCCTAGTTGATTACGTCATTCTATGCCCATAAATGGATTCCCGTAACGAGCTCCTGATAGGGTTCTACCGATTATGTAATCATTTTCTCGGGAATTCTCTCCCTTCGATTACGCAATCAATATATCTCTTCCCCACCTTCCCCTTAGAAACAATAAATTAATTCCCCTTTCTTGAATCAATAATTCCCCTTAGAAACAACAAATTAATTCCCATTTCGTGATATATCAATCAATCTTGACATCACCTGTCAGACATTATTAAACTTCGCCTGGAAACAATTTGATTAATGATTGACAGTACCTGTCAGACATTATTAAACTTTGTCCGGAAACAATTTGATTGATGACTGACAGCACAGGTGTTCCAAATTCCCAATCGTTTTAATTAACCACGTGTTCTCCCTAATGACTCCATGCACATGGCCAAAACAACAACAACAACAACATCGACCTTGACATTCGCTGAGAGCGTGCACTTACAACAACAACAACAAATACTCTTTCCTAGATCATAACATTCTCCCCTAGCGGGCACTTAGCCAAAAACAACAAATACTCTTTCCTAGATCATAACATTCTCCTCTAGCGTGCCAACAACAACAAATACTCTTTCCTGGATCATAACATTCTCCCCTAGTGTGCCAAAAACACACCTGGAGAAAGAGGTCATTGACCGATTACGCAATCATTCTCCCTAATGACTCTGTGCCCATATATGGACTCCCGTCACGAGCTCATGAGGCATCTCTACTAGCATTATTTAAAAAACGATCAGAAATTAAATAAAAAAAAACAAGTTTTTTCAACTGAAAGTAAGAAGCAACATTAGGACTTAAAACGAACAGAAATTATAACGTATTTGAGGGGGGTTCTCCCCCAAGTCAATACCTCGCTCTTTACGCTACAGTTTTTTTTAGTGCTTTCAAAAGAGCTATCTATTCTAATTAAACGGCCTTTGTGATTCAGGGGTTTGTGAATCAAATTTTTTTTTACTTTTAGCGTAAAGAGCGTGGTATTGACTAAGGGGAGAACCCCCTCATATACTTAATAACATATACGTAATAAAAAAAACAATAAAAAAAACAAGCGATACGGCTCAATAGTAATCGAAACTCTTAAAAACGGAATTTTGATGTCAATAAATGTATCAAAAGAATGTGTTTATAATGCTGATTCTAAATACATAAATTTTATTAAGTTTAGTATTACTCATCAAAGGCTACGAGCCTGAGAAAATTTACCTGATTTTTGAAAGAGGAGGGAAACATCCCCTACAAGTGAAAGAATTTTAATGAAAATCACACCGTCAGATTCAGCGTATCAGAAAACCCTATTACATAGGTTTCAAGCTTATATCTGCAAAAATCTGCAACTTTGTATTTTTTGCCAGAAGAAACATATACGAATATAGAAGTTAGATACTTAAGTTAATTTGTAAATTACGTAATAACCAAATTTAGAGCTATCCATATAGCAAAAGAAAAGTAAAATTTTTATGTTTACTTTTACAAATTTTGTTTACTTATTCAATGACAGTGAACCAAATAAAAGCTGCATTAACTAAAAAACGGTCAGAAATTAAATAAAAAAACAAGTTTTTTAAACTGAAAGTAAGGAGCGACATTAAAACTTAAAAACGAACAGAATTTATTCCGTATATGAAAGGGGCTGTCCCCTCCTCAACACCTCGCTCTTTACGCTAAAGTTTGACTCTGTCTCACAACTTTATTTTTTAAAACAATAAAAAACTTTAGCGTAAAGAGCGAAGCGTTGAGGAGGGGACAGCCCCTTTCATATATGGAATAATTTCTGTTCGTTTTAAGTTTTAATGTCGCTCCTTAATTTCAGTTTAAAAAACTTGCTTTTTTTATTTAATCACTGTAAAGATCAGTTGTAGGATAGTGTCGGGGAAGGCTAAAAGTTGCCTTCACCGCTCTATTCTGTGTTGTTCGGAGTTGCAGAAGGGAAGAATAGTTAGTATTGCCCCGTACAGTGCAGTAATAAGAAAGATAAGGAAGGACAAATGCGTAGTAAAGAGAAAGCATTACATCTGGAGGAAGAAATTGATTGGCACGATGAAGCATAGATACTTTATGAGAAATTATAGAATGTGTATAGGAAATATGAGTTTTGAAAGAAAGAAAACAACCAACGTACACACCAAGAAGTTTAACACAAGAGCACTGGGGAATTATATCAGTACCATAAAAACAAAAACTGTTGGGGAAGGTTCAGACATGTGGTATGGGGTTCGAATATGACTAATGCTACTCTTAGAGCTATTCAACAACATCCCGTTCTGCTCACACCATTCACACACATGGTTGAGCAGGAGCTGCCGGTAAATTTGGCTCAATCTCCATTAAATATTCCCCCTTACGGAAAGCTCCTCCATAGAAAATTTCCACCGCTTAAAATACACCCCACCCTTAAAATTTCCCTCAAGACAGCTCCATCCTAACTGAGAATCCCCGCCTCCTCGTAAAATTCCTTACGGACGATTCAGCCTGAAAATTTCTCCTTAGAGAAAAAAATTCTATTTGTTTTCTTGATCACTCCGGATATCTTCCCTTCTGTAGTAATTTTTTCCTGGAAATCCAAACAAGCTGAAAATAGCCCCACGGAACATTTCCGCATGTGAAACTTAGTTGGCATAGATAAAGTTTGAAAAATAAAAAGAATTTCGTAGAGGAATTCTGTCAAATCCCTCCAGTGTAAAATTTCTCCTGGAAAATTCCTCCCTGGACCCCCCCCCCCTAAAGAAAGTTCTCCCTATGGAACATAACTCACAGGTTTTTTTCCCACGGGCTGTGGGGTTCATTTTACCCTTAAAGACACAGTTATTGGATCTTTCAACTATACTGAACAAACTGGCTATCTCAAAATTTTGAGCGATTAAATTTGCGTTAAAAAGGGTCGTGGGAGGGGGGCTAGTTGCTCTCAATCTTTTTGGTCACTTAAAAAGAGCAGTAGAACTATATATTCTGTTTCAATGTACCCTCTCCCGAACTTTCAGGACCATTATTTCGATATGATCACCCCTGGAAAAAAATGAATAAGAAAGTATACACGCATCCGTGATCTTTCTTCTGACAAAAAAAAAAAAAAAAAAAAAAAAAAAAAAAAAAAAAAAAAAAAAAGATGCAAAATTCCACATTCTTGTATAATCTGATGGTGTGATTTTTATTTGGGTGTGATTTTCTTTGACTTTTAGGGTGTGTTTCCCCATTTTTGAATATCAGGCAAATTTTCTCGGGCTCGTATCCTTTGATGGGTAACACTAAAATTAATGAACTTATATATTTGAAATCAGCATAATAAGCCAATTCTGTTGATATATCTATCGGTACCAAAATTCCTTTTATAGTTTCTCTTACTATTGAGATGTGTCACTCTTTACGTACAGTTCATTAACGTGGACTGTTTGATTATTTATATATTTTACCAAAGTCACTTCAAATGAAAGGGCTGATAATGAAACTTCGATGGGAGTCCATTCAATTGTAATTTCAAAGTTCGAGGATGCTCTTTCAAAGAGTTCGTGGTAGCAAACTATATAGTAAGAGTGACTCATCTCAATAGTAACTGACACTCTAAAAAACGAAAATTTAATATCCATAGATACATCAAAAGAATCGGATTCTTATGTTGATTTTAAATATTTAAGTTTAATCAAGTTTAGTCTAACTCATCAAAAGTTATGAGCCTTAGAAAATCTACCCTATTTTCGAAAAAGGGGAAAAACCCTCTAAAAGTCATAGAATCTAAATGAAAATCACGCCATCAGTTTCAGAGTATCAGAAAACCTTGATGTAGAGGTTTCAAGCTCTTATCTGCAAAAATACGGAATTTGGTATTTTTTGGCAGAAGAAAGATCACGGATGCATGTTAATTTATTTGTTTTTTTCTTTTCCCGAGGTGTGATCGTATCGAAGCAGTGTTCCTAGAATGTCTCGAGAGGGCTCATTCGAACGAAAATTAAAAGCTCTAGGGCTTTTTTAATTAAAAAACAAAAAACTTTAATTATGGATACTCATTTTACAAAAAGAAGAGTCAAAAGTGATTGGAGGGCAACCAGCACCCCCCCCCCAAGCCTTTTCCCCTGAATATGTCTAATCAAAATTTTGAGATAGCCATCTTGCTCAAACTTCCAAAGCTCAAGTAAACATGCCTTAAGGGTTAACAACCTTTTGAGATAGCCATCTTACTCAAATTCCAAATTTCAAGTAAACATACCTTCAGGGTTAACAAGTTGTAAATTGTTAAAATATAATGTTTTTAGGGAAGTGGTCGCATAAATTTTAAAGTAGCCTCAATGAATTGAAAATTGACAGTTCCAGTACCCTTTTAAGATTCAAATGTAAACAGAAAACAGCCGCCCCCTTCCTTGACTTTTATTTCCCTCCCTATTTCAAAAATCAGGTAAATTTCACCAGGCTTGTAACTTTTGATGGGTAACACTAAACCTGATGAATCTCTTGTAACTGATATCAGCATAATAAACTGATTCTTTTGGTATATTCATTGATATCAAAATTTCTTTTTTAGAGCTCCGGTTTAGAGTCGAGTTGCTCTTTACTTACAGTTCTGTACCACGAGCTGTTTGATCGACCCGCATATTGTTTTCTAAGGAAAAATATTTTAAATACTTTCAAGTATGACTTTTTTCGTTGACGATTGAAGTGTTTCACTACCGTTGCTTCATAGTTGAACTGGGAAAAACTGTCAGAAATCACCATCAGCAACTAGAGTCTTCCATCTAGATGGCAAGTTTGGACTTGTAATGAACCACAACAACTGATTCATATTTTATAAACCCATTTGGGTAGCATCAGTGCTCCATCAAGAAGAGAAAATTCCACTCGAATTAATTCTAAAGCTTTGTTTGAACCAGGTCTTAACTAGAAATTGAATCTGATGTAAGCAGAACTTTGAAGTCAAAGGCCATGTGTGTTGTTAGTCTAAATGGCAATAAAGTCTAAGCTATTTCTGTATAAGCCATATATTTTATTTGGCAATTTTTGCCACACAGAATGTGATCCAAGGCCTTATAAACAAATTTTTTACCGGTGCCACCTGGTCAATCTATGGAAAATATTTTTTCTCAATACAATTAGGATCTTTGACAGTAGCAGTAGAACCATTGGCAGCAATGACTCCAGCAGCAGCTGACTCACTAGAATTTAGAAATTCCAAGATTTGGTCATCTTTAGTTCTCAAAGTTGTTCATTATATATTGGTCCACCCAAAAACTATAATTTCAACCTTCTATTGCCATCGTATTTAAAATACGTAGTATTGGTTTTTAAGTACGGGTGTCGCCACTTATTGATGCAAAAATGGCGCAAAAAGGTTGCTATGCCACTTACTCGAAGGAGAGAATCCCTTGTCGGCCCAAATGTTAGTGGGATTCCCGCTCTTACCCCAACGGTTCCGTAAATATCGGATTTACTGATAGGACCTTTTCTGGCTCCCACCAATGTTCGTGGCGTTTAGCCACTGGCAGTAATACCGGTAGGCCACAACACCACTGGCGTGGTAATGTACGGGTGTCATCACTTATTAGAGGGGAAAGTCCCGGCCCCAAATTATAATGTGGTTCCCGCGTCTACCACACCGGTTCTGCAAATATCGGGTTTGGTACTACCCGATTTATAGTATACCCTGTCCCAGGGTATGATAATGCGATCGAGTGGTCAAATGGCCACTTTCTAAAGCCAATTGTACCCGCCTTGGGTTACGGCTAGAAAATCTCTTAACTCTCTCCTTGGAGGTAACAAACCTCCCTGTCAATATAATAATGACGGTACCTCGTAGCTCTATTCCTACCCTGCCTGGGCTACGGAAACTAGTACACAGTTTGTAGAAAATACCTTACTTGTATTCTTCCAAAAGGGTCACAATAATCCCACATAAACAAATCTCCCCGAACGGGGTCTAACGCAGACTAAAACAAAATAATATTTTTCACACCACTGTTCATAGGGGTGGACCGTCACTTGGCCCAGCCAATCAGCTACATCCCCATTCAAACCCAATTCTACCTCTTAGATTTATCTTTGAATGACTCCCAAACCAGGAAGTACAAAAATAAACTTGGTTCAAAGCTTACTTATTGCGACACGTCTAACTTAGCAACGAGAATTTAACCTATCTTTTGAAATTATACTATAAGCAAATGTAATTAAGAAAAAGAAAACAGGTCATTTATCTGAAAGAAAAAGAAACAGGGGTGGAACCCCAACACGTAGTATTGCAATAATAAAATTGTAGATGCAACAATGCAATAACAACACTTAATTGATGGATTCGTGATTACCGTGTACTTGTTTTTCCATTCCATTTAAAATGTTCGGACATTTCCCAATAATAGGGAAATTCCTCGTTTTTCATCTATGTCAACGCCTTGTTGTGTAGAAAAAACAGTTCCAGTAGTGAGCACTGTTATCCAATATCTGCCAAATTTTTCTGGACTTGGCTGATATCTTGCATTCGATATTGTCCAGGTAAATAAATTTTCAAACGTTTAACGACATGACTCTGTTTTTCGATATCGTAGCCAAATAGTCGCCAGCAGGCTTCAGTTGGTGTAATGCAGCGTCTGTCCAAATAGGTGTCTGCTTCATTCTTTAACCAAATACCATTGATTTTTGGCAATCTTTATTGAAACAATATCATGTCCTTTTTAAATTTGTTTATATAAATACTTTGCTTAACCTATACTGCCAACATATTCGGCACTGATATGACATTGAAATTTTTATGACATTGAAATTATTTTAATAAAAGGATTATAGCCTACATGGCGACATGACGATTTCATCAGTAAATCGGTGATTATTGAAGTTTCTTCGAAAACAGCACGGTCATGTGGAATTTATTTCATTTAATTTGGGATCATAAAGATGACAATACTTTGGTTTTCCATCATCTGCTTTAGCTTTAACTGAATTCTAGTGCATTGGAAAATTGAACCGGCACTGCAATCTTCCATTTTTATTGATCGTACAACTCGCATTTGGACTTAACTCACCACGTGGATTATGAATCATGTGCTTTAAGACTAATTCTCTTAGTAAAGGATCGTTGGCATTTGGAATTTCAGCCAAAATATGATCATCAATTTTGAAATGATTTCGGATTCAATCACAAGGAATCATGATCAATACCAAATGTATATGCTGTAATGTGCGTCTTTGACATTCAATTGTATATACGTTTTCTGCCACCTTTCGAAATATCTGTCTTATAAGAATATCATTGATTTTTTTCCCCAAATTTTAGTTTCGCTGTCCAAGCAATTAGATCGAGACGATCTTGATTGGACTTGTCTATGATAAAGTTATTATCATCAAATATAATACGTGCTACTTCTTGAATTTCGGCTCAATCACGATTGCAAGTAATAGTTATAAATAAATCAGGGGGAGAGAAGGCGTCAAACAATAGCCAAGATATCTTCGAAATGTTCAGCAAAGCAGAATGTTGATCCGATGAATGTGAAGGTTAATATTACTCTTGTGCCAATGACTGTATTCCATTTCAAAGCTAAGTCGTTGAGAAGTCGTGTAACAGCTACGTAGTTATCGGCCATAATATTTTTTTGTTTAATTTTATTCGTTGGAAGAGGCCGCCCTTAACGCAAATATCTGCATCGACAATTGAAAAAAATTTCAATTGAAATGCAAAGCATTAAAATCAATCTAACGCTGGTCGGGTGTTACAGCTTGCAGAAAAAGTCTATTGGCATGTTCAGCTCGAAAAGCAATGCGTCCAATTGCTAACAACGATTTCTACTAAGGTTCAATCTTTTGGTGTTATTTTTTAAGGTTTCTGAATTGTTGCAATCCCTTGTTAAACTATATACAAATAGTTTTGTAATACCAGTTTTTTGCTTTTTTCTCAATTAAATGTTTTTTTTTTATACTGTAGTCTATTCAAAGATATTTGATTGTTACAGCATGTTCGATTTCTAACAACGATTTCTACTAAGCTTCAAAATTTTAGTTTTATTTTTAAAGGTTTATGAATTGTTGTAATCCCTTGTTAAAATATATACTAATATTTTTGCAATTACTCGTTTTTTGCTCTTTCCGCAATCCAATGTCTTTTCATACTGCAGTCTATTCAAAGATATTGGATTATTACAGCAACTCCGATTTATTTCAACGATTTCTACTAAGCTTCAAACGTTCGGTTACATTGTTTAAGTTTAATGTGTAATCCCTTGTTAAAATATATACTAATATTTTTGCAATTACTCGTTTTTTGCTCTTTCCGCAATCCAATGTCTTTCCATACTGCCGTCCATTCAAAGATATTTGATTATTACAGCAGGTCCAATTTCTAACAACGATTTCTACTAAGCTCTGAACTCTTGGGTTTTCTTTTTTAAGGTTTTTGAGTTGTTGTAATTCCTTCTTAAAATATATACATATGTATATGCAATTGCTAGTTTTTTGCTCTTTAAAGAATTTAATGACTTTCATACATCATTCTTTACAAAGATATTTGATTATTGAAGCTATTCCAATTTCTAACAACAAAATAGTTATCTTAAAATTCTTATTGGATGCATTTGGAAAACGAGGTTGTGGGGGGGGGGGGGAAGCTGTCTACCCTCCAATATCTTTTGACGCTTAAAAAGTGAACTAGAATTTTCAATTTCCTATCAAATGAGTCCTCTCTGAAGTTTAAATAAGTATTCCTTCCATAAGAACCACATATGCCCCCAGGGCAAAACTTATAACCCTTGCCCCTGAAGATTGTGGGGAGAGTGTCCTGCTCAAACATATAATTTCCAGAACTTTCAACTACGTTGAACAAAATGACTATATCAAAATTTTGATTGGATGTGTTTGGGGCAATGGTGGGCGTGGAAGGGGTGTTAGTTGCCTTAGAATAACTTTCGACTATTAAAAAAGGAACTAGCCATTTAAATTTCCAATCGAATGAACTCTTTATGAATTTTCTACGACTACGCTGTCCATACAAAACCATATATGCCCCCAGAGTCTAACTTACAAACCTTGACCTGAGGGCTGAGGGGGGGGGGGTTGTCATCCTCAAAGACCTAATTTCCAGAACTTAAAACTACGTTGAATAAAATGGCTATATAAAAATTTTCATTGGATGTGTTTGGGGAAAAGGTGGGCGTGAGAGGGGGTTAGTTGGCCTCCAATTTCTTTTGACTATTAAAAAGGGCGCTAGCTCTTTGAATTTCCAACTGAATGAGCCTTTTTTGAAGTTTCTGCGACAACGCCTTCTATAAAAACCTTATATGCCTCCAGGGCATAACTTACAACCCTTGCCCTGAAGGCTGTGGGGGAGTGTCCTCCTCAAAAACATAATTTCTGTCTGGAAATCAACTACGGTGAACAAAATGGCTATCTCAAAATATTGATTGGATGTGTTTCGGGAAACGGTGGGCGTGGAACGGGTGTTAGTGCAATCCAATCACTTTCGACTATTAAAAAGGGCACAAGCCACTCCAATTTCCAATTTAATGAGCCCTTTTTGAAGTTTCTACGACAACTTCTTCGATACGAAGTGCCCTGCTCTAAAGGAAAAAATAATAAATAATACATTGTGCCAACATTGTTCTTATATGGCCCCCGGGGATAACTTAAAACCCTTGCCCTGACGGTTGTGGGGGAGTGTCCTCCTCAAAAACATATTTTCTATCTGGAAATCAACTACGCTGAACAAAATGGCTATCTCAAAATTTTGATTGGATGTGTTTGGGGGAATGACTTCTTTGAAGATTCTACGACGATCCCTTCTATATGAAGTGCCTCTGGGAAAAATAAATAAATAAGTAATAATAAAACGTTGGAGCCGTATGGCCTTTACTATAGGCAACGCTATAGCGTTACCTCTGATTTGATTATCAAAGCAAGTCCAAATTCTAACAACAATTTCTACTAAAATTCAAACTTTTGGTTTTCTTTCTCAAGGTTTTTGAATTGTTGTAAAAATATATTTTTGAAATGTTGTTAAAATATATACCAATATTTTTGCAATTACCAGTTTTTAGCTCTTTACTCAATTAAATTTTTTTTCATACTACAATCTATCCAAAGGTATTTCATTGTTACAGCATGTCCGATTTCTAAGAACAATTTCTACCAAGCTTAAAACTTTGATTTTATTTTTCAAGTTTTTTTTTTATGCTTTGTAATCCCTTGTTAAAATATATACACTATTTTGCAACTACCACTTTCTTTGTTCTTTAGGGAACTTAATGTCTTTTCATACTGAATCTATTCATAAATATTTGATTATTACAGAAAGTCTGATTTCGAACAATGATTTTGACTATGCTTCAAACTTTTGTTTTCTACTTTAAGCTTTTGAAATTGTTTTAATCCCTTATCAAAATATACACAAATATATTTGCAATTTCCAATTTTTAGCTGTTTAAGCAATTTAATGTACTTCTCCATACATGAAAATCTTCAATTTTTACTTATAAGTGTGATGCCGCCGGGCCCCGACACTCGGCACGCGGCAGGCTTCTATATATAGATTCTCACGGTCACTATCTTCTAAACGCAGACAATTTGAGCCTTTTCTTGATGTCATGACATCCAAATAGACCTTGAATTAGAAGTGGTGCCTTTGTAAAACTACATTTTTTATTGGACCTTTAAATTCTGCCTCGGCTTGTCTTTTGTCATTATGAAAAACATGTTGCCGAACCTCTGTTTCTTTTCATTTTTCAAGTCGTGGGACAAAAAATTTTTTTCCAACAATTTATCTAGTCCAGGTTTTTGATTTTCAAAAGCCTTGACTACCACTTTTGTTTCTTTTAATTGTTCAGGAGGTGGGACAAAAAATTATTTTCTTCCAACAATTTATCTAGTCCAGGTTTTTGGTTTTCAAAGTATGGAAGGTATTGACTATCATCTTAACTAGTCCATATTTTTATTTTCAATGGTAAGGTAGATCCAAAACCCAATCATCATCGCTATACCAGTTTTTTTTTCTTCAGGCAATTTAATGTCTTTTGATACTGAATCTATTCAAAAATATTTTAGAAAGTACAATTTCTAATAGGGATTTCTACTAAGATTCATTATTTAGGTTTTCTTTTTTAAGGTTTTGAAACTGTTGGAATTCCTTTGAAAAAATTGATTCAAATGTTTTTGCAATTACCATTTTTTTGTTCTTTTATGCAATTTAATGTACTACTCCATGCCCAAAAATCTTTAATATTTCCTCATAAGCGTGACAAGTGTGACAACATCATTGCAATACCGATGTGTATAAGAATGATTTCACTCACATAAATAGTTTTTTTTATTCCAAAATTAAGGCTCTTAAAGAATTTTCTCAAACTTCTTACCTATCTAAGTTGGTCTTTAGGCCAGAATATACCAGGAAGCCAATTTGTAATTTCTTAAATTACGAAAAGATTTTTAACCTAATCAATATCACTTAAAATGAGCCATTAAACAGCTCTCTACGATGTTCCAGTGTCAAGCTATCTGAGGAGAATGAAAGAAAGAGAAAAGATGCAACATACACTAAATATCTAGGTTTCAGCCACTTTTTTTACTTTCTAGCCAATATATTTTTTCTTTTTTCAAGCCAAGAGGTGGTAAGTTTCCTATATAGTGGTAAGTTCCCTAGATTTCTAGCTACCACTGCAGCCCGGAAATGAATGATATCATATGATGTCATGAAGTATTTTCTATTAGGCCTACATGACGTCATTTGCAATACATGACGTCATCATATGATGCCTGAAAAGACAGAAAATGAGCTTAATAAACACCTAGCTAGCATTGTGCAGACCTCCCCCTTCTCTCGGAAAATCAGCTAATCGCTGAAACTCCAAAACATATAATCCCAGAAATTTCGGCGAAACAAATAATTAAATAAATACAGAAACAGAAAAAAACTAGTATTTGTCCCATTGATATCCCAATTGATCTAATAAAAGCTTTTCCCGATAAACTATCAACGCCCCTTGTTAGTATTTTTAATGAAATTAGTAATTCCGGATGTTACCCGTCGTGTTGGAAGCTGGGCTATATTACTCCAATCCAAAAGAAGGGAGGCGTGAACGATTTTACTGGAGTTCGACCAATCACCTTAACCCCAGTTTTTTCCAGCATGCATGAGGGTTTCATAGCTAAAGGCAGAGATTCTTGAACTTATTGACTTACAACAATTTGGAAACCTGAAGGAGATATCTACTTCACACTTTCAATTCAATTCAGTTCAATTTATTTTATTTATAACCTGTCAAAACAAAAAAGGGCGCAAGTCCCCTAAATGACAGAGTACATAAGACAAACAAATGAAAAAAGACAAGAAAAGTTGAACACTGAACAAAAATAAGTAGTTTTTACAATCATAATAATCATAAACATAATCACAAATCATATATCATAATCACAAGATAAGACATAAATCAAAAGACATAAAAAAACTAATAAAAATAAAGAGGACCAATCACGATTTAGTTTACTGGCGGAAGATTTGAAATCTTTTACTCTTTTATCAATAATTGTCGAAGGGAAAATGAGCTTAAATTTTTGGGACAAAAAAGATTTACTAGTGCAAGGGGGCATATGTAAAAGGAATTTAGCAAATTCGATATAAATCCGATGAACAAGTTTTTTTTTGAAGCAGGAAAAAATTGCCAAATAGGAGAAAGAGCAAGAAGATGAGGCACAGTTAGACTATTATAAAGTTTAGAAAGATAGAAACGACTAAGGTGTGTAACATTAGAGACAAGTGACGCATAAGCTAACCTTGTCTTTTTTTCAAGATTTCGAATGGCAAGCTTAATAGTTTCCTTAATTGAATTTCCAATGGGCATTCCCAGGTAAATAAGGCTTTTAGAGAGGGGGATTCAAGTTTCAGTAAGTTGGAGGGATTTATCAGAGTACCCTTTGAGGTTGAAACCGACAGCTACAGTTTTATCCACATAAAACTTAAACCAAGCTGCTGATATTCTAGTTTTAACTTCGAGAAAGTGCTCTCACAACCAGAGAAAGTGTGACTCAGATTTAGGATATCATTAGCATACGTAAGTAAAGAGACGTCTAAACCCCCGTAAATACAGGTGGACTCAAAAGAACTGTGGGCTGAAATGACTGTATTATTAAAAAGAATGACTGCTTCATTTTGGCACGAAGATGTTTATACATGTATCGAAGACGCCTTATAACTGAGAAGTTAACCCCTCTCTTTAGAGCTTCTACCAAAATCTGGGCAAAAATACACAAATCAAATGCTCTGGCAATGTCCAGTGCAGATATAATAATAAAATCCCCGGAACCTTCCACATCTGCAAGAAAAAAGAGCATGCTCACGACTAAGTTCTTTCTGAAAACCGAACTGATGCGCAGGCACAGAACACTTTTGGGAAATACCTCTAAGAGTAATAGACTCAAATATTTTAAAAGTAGTGCTTGAGACGGTTATAGGCCGATACGATCGACAATCATCAAGCTCCTTTTTCCCTTTTTTCGGTATAGGCGTTATCTGGCCAATACAAAACTTTTGAGGCACAATACCAGAAGAAATAGACATTTGAAAAAGTAACGAAAGGTGCTGCAAAAAAAAAGACTACTACAATGTTCAAAGTGTTTAGCAGATATTAAATCAACACCGGCAGAAGATTTTTCTTAATTTTTTCTAGATGAAACACAATATGAGACGGCGTCACTATAAAAGCAGAACGAATAGAATTAGCAAGCAAACGGTTAAGCTCTTTTTCATATTTACTTTCTGCGACAAAGTCAGGAGACGAAAACTCACTTTTATAATAATCAATCCAGCTTTTTTCTGGAATACTACCGACAGAAGTCCGGTCACTGCGTTTACAACTTTTCCACAAAAGTGAAGGATCACTAGCTATCTTATCAACATTTTTTTGAATCAACATTATTTTGTGGTCTTTAAGGGCTCTTTTGAACTTTCTTTTTGTCTTCAGACGCAATTCGTTTATTGTACCGGAGCGCGTTTTATCGGATTCGTTCCAGATTTGGAGCCACAATTTAGCTGAATTACAAGCTGCAACAAGACTTTTATTTTTAGACCAGTCGGTGATTTCCGTCTTTTTGCGAACGCGTCTAGATGGGACTGCACACTTTTTTGCGCATCGAAGCGCGTGGTTTATTTCTGCAAGATAAATCGTGAGCTGTATTTCGATCTTCTACTCACTAATACAAGACCTGCATTCTGAACTAAGTAGATGAAAAGGAACTTTAATTTTGTTGAGTAACGTGTCACACTCGGACATAAATAACTGACGATCAACGTGACTCCGTTCTTGAACATAAAACTACTTTTCCTCTTGCGGGGTTTTGCTTTCGACATTGCACTCAATTGTCGCACAAATAGGTAAGGGGTCAGAGTAGTAGCCTTCACGAAGTAAAGTGGCTTGTTTGATCGAAAAGAAAGAAACAACATGATAGAGGTTCTAAGTTGAACTATCTTGTTAGTCTTCTTGACACCATTCTTAAAACCTTGAAAACCCCGATACTTGGTTGAATCTTTTATTAATTGATCTCCAGAAAGCGCTCGACCTAATTGACCACAATATCCTCTTAAATAAACTGCTGACGGAGTCTCAAGTGAGTTGCTTTCTAGTTAAAATTGTTGCCTCCTTTTTAACAAATAATTTTCAAGGGCTTAAATATAAAAATGTTTATTTTGATCCCCTTCCTATCTTCTGTGGAGTACCCCAGGGAACTCTGATGGGTCCCATTTTATTTTTATAATGATTAATAGCCTCATGACTGACCACACAGGGCGATGGAAGCATGTGGAAGACTTGTCTGCACTTGAGGTTTGTCGACGAAATATTAAAAGCTTAATTATGACATTACTTGACGATGTCACCCAGGAGGCTTCTTTGTCGAAGATGAAAGTTAACGCTAATAAATCGTCAGTTATGACAGTTAATTTTTTAAAATCACTCCCTTTTTTCACAAACCCCATTCCTCCCAAAATCTCTGTCACATGCATTAAACTACTTGGGGTGACAATAACCGCTGACTTGAAGTGGGATGCCCATGTTCAAAATATCCTAAAATAGCCTTCCCTTTTAAGACTTTTGTTAAAATTTTCTTGCCTCCCTATGGATCTTCTCAAACTTTATTGTTCTTTTATTCGGCCAATACTAGAGTTTGCTTGTCCACTGTGGCATTTTGGTCTTTCTCCAGAGCATATTTATAAGATTGAAAATGTCAAAAACGAGAACTTAGAATCATAAATGGTGAAGGGAAGGTTCCATATCATTGTCTTCTAGGTAAGTTCAATCTCACCACGTTGGCCGAGAGAAGGAACCTCCTATACCTTCGGTTTGGTACCAAGACCCTGTCTGTTCCTCGATTACGTTCCATCATCCCCTAACCCAACCTTCCTGCCCGCAACAGTCCTTCCCGTGTAAAATCCCAAAAAGTCCCCAGACTGACTCCCATCCCCGCTAGACATGAAAGGTATCGGAAGAGTTTTGTTACGAGTTTTGTTGAGTTGTACAATAGCCAGGAGAATTAGTCTTTAAGTTTATTGTTATGGTTATCTATTTTTTTTTTTCTTTTTGACTTTTTAACAAAATTTTTGGCTAATCATATTTTTTATGTATTTTCATTAATTTTATTGTTGTCTACTTTGTTTTTATTTTTGACTTTTTAATGAAGTGTTGACCATTTTCATATATTTTTTTACAATGAATTATGTTTGACGTGAACGTCACGTTCTTTTGATGATATATATATATATATATATATATATATATATATATATATATATATATATATATATATATATATATATATATAAATATATATATATATATATATATATATATATATATATATATATATATATATATATATATATATATATATATATATATATATATGTATATATTATATATATATATATATATATATATATATATATATATATATATATATATATATATACATATATATATATATATATATATATATATATGTATATTTATATATATATATATATATATATATATATATATATATATATATATATGTATATATATATATATATATATATATATATATATATATATATATATATATATATATATATATATATATATATATATATATATTTATGTACATGTGTGTATATTGTTTGTGCCCTTGCATCAGTTCTCCTAGTCTAACATTTATTTCAGTGTACCAATTTTATGCATTTATGTAGTGGTTGATGTAACGCTCAGTGTAAGGTTGCACAGTAAAGTTAACATAAAACCAAAACTCTGCTGTAGTTCAACGATATAATTTTGACACTCCTTATTATTAAGTTTATTCTACTTCCGTGTATGATTATTGACACTACAGTTTCGACACACAAAATACTATTATTCACTTTTGACAATAGCGGCATGAAATTCACGGAAATAAAGCGTTCTTGTTACATATAGACGTAGTCTAAAGACCGTCTACATTTGTCTACCTCATTTCATATTCGGCAAATATTTGAGTTGAAAATCATACCAGTGAGTAGACTAAACATTAACCATCTGTAAGCCATTTTGACAGATCCGGTAAAATAAATAATCCAAAAAAAGGAGGCTAATTATTGTCTTTTATTCAAATCAAAAAAAAAACTTTTTTTTAACTGAAAGTAAGGAGCAACAGAAATTTTTATTAACAAAAATTATTCCTTATACAAGGGGGCTGTCGTCTCCGCAATACTTTAAAAAACCTTCTTATTCTAATTATAAGGCCCTTGTATTTCAGAATTCATTCTTAAAGAAATGGAAAAAGTCAAACTATAGTGTACTGAGCGAGGCATTGAGGAGAGGGAAGCCCCCTAATATATGGAATAATTTCTGTTCCTTTTGATTGTTAATATTGGCCCTTAATTTCAGTTGATGTAAAAAAAATCTCAGTTTTTTTTGTTTAACCTCTAATCGTTGACAAATAATGCCGGAAAATCCACTTTTCCCCTACGTGGAAATTCCCCTCCCCCAGGAAAAATTCTTCTATGGAAAGCTCTTCTCTTCTAAAATCCCACCTCCTTAGCCTGCTTCCATTTGAAAAAAGACTTTCTTTTTTAATCTCTGATTGCTTTTCAAAAATGGTAGAAATCTCCCCCTCCATGCAAAATTTGATCACGGAAATCCTTCCCCAATGGAAAGTTTTCCCGCGAAAAAAACCCCATGAAAATTTCTCCCGAAGAAAATTCCGCAATAATGAATTTCTTCCGTGGATTATCCCCCCCCCCTCACGGAAAAATTCCTCCAAACAAACTAAGCCCACTAAGAATTTCTCCTAGACAATTTCCTGCAACATCTCCACGTGTAAAATTGAGTTGCCAAAAGTAGGACAAATGAAAAGAATTATGCAAAGAAGTATCGTCAAATTCCCTCCGTATAAAATTTCTTCCGGGAAGTATATATATATATATATATATATATATATATATATATAATATATATATATATATATATATATATATATATATATATATATATATATATATATATATATATATATATATATATATATATATATATATATATATATATATATATATATATATATATATATATATATATATTATATATATATATATATATATATATATATATATATATATATATATATATATATGTCAATAGCAAATATTGTATGTAAACAATGGGCATATTTCATAATTTATAGCTATTTACCAAGAATCTCTGGGAGATCATGCCATCCCCAGAGGCATAGCTACTGGATCTTTCAGCTATATTGAGAAAGGTAGCTATCTCAAAATTTTATCAGATGACCTCGAGAGAGAAAGGGCTGGTTGTCCTCCAATATTTTCGGTCACTTAAAAAGGGCACTAGAACTTTTTATTTCTTTTATGATGAGCCCCCTTCCAATCTTCTAGGATTATTGGTTCGATAAGATCACTCCTTGTGAAAACAGAGAAAAAAATTTCGAAAAAAAAAATCAAATAAACTTGGTGATCTTTCTTCTGGTAAGAGATACAAAATTTCAGACTTTACAGATGGGAGATTGAAACCTCCATAATAAAGTTCTCTAATATACAGACTCTGATGATGCAATTTCCATTAAGATTCCTTGACTTTTTGTTGGTTTTCCCTCTAATTCAAAATCATAAAAAGTATCTCAGACTCCTAGCTTTGAAGGGTAGCAATAAACTTAATGAATTTTATGTATTTCGAATCGACATAAAAATCTAATTATTTGATGTATCTAGAGTACGATTTTATATATCTATTGATATCAAAATTTTGTTGTTTTAAGTTTTCAGTTACCATTGCACCGAGTTTTTCAAGCCTTAGAAATAGGGAAAGAGAATAGGTAAGAGCTGGAAAGCATGTCTTTGGGGCTTAATTGGTTTTCTGAATTCATTCCCAAAAGTTTTTTTCTTCAACTCAAATTCTTTCTTAGATAGCTAAGATATCCCTAGAACTCTAGAACTTCACCAAGTATATATCTGATTGTTTTTGGATTTACTTTCTCTCCGTTGGGAAGAAGAACCTTCAATACTTAGTATGGTAGAGGCCATTGTTTCTGAAGAAATTGTATGGAAATCTATAAGCAATCAGAAACTAAAATGTCGTGTCCACTTTCCGGGGCTGACATCAAGGCTGTATCCGGGGGGAGAAGAACTGGGAAGTTTGACCCCCCCCCCCCCAAAAAAAAAAAATGTTTGTCCGACTCGAAAACGTAAAAAAAAATGAATATAAACAAACTTTTGATGCATTTTTAAAAGTTTTTTTTGTAACCAACCCTTCCAGAAATAAAAACTTGAATACGACACTGGCTCACATACAGTTTAATAGGTTTGGGAATTATATTTGTCATAATGTTTATACCAATCAGTTGAAAATTCAAATTTGAAGCGAGAAAATGCTTCTCGCTTCTTAGGGCTAAAATGCATTTGCTGAGTTGTAATCCTTTGAAAATTTTACGAAATTGGCATCTCCCACTTTTAATCTATTCATTTTTTTTCTTGGTCATGGTCAAACTACAACACACAGCAATGATTGTTTTTTAACAAAACAATTCCAAAATTTCCAAAACAATTTATAAATCTGAATAGAAGGATGAAAGGCTTTTAAATTAGCCCATTTTGTCTAAAATTACGTTACATCGAGGTAGAACTACAACTGTGTTAGAAGACTACTTTTTTATATTATGTTTTAAATACTTACTAAATTTACTTTTAATTTGCCCAAAGCTTTCCATATTATTAATTTAACCTAAAATAATACTTATCATCAGATGATGTCTTTGTTTATTTTGTACATATCTTTGTTTTTTTCTTCTTACAATATATATGTTTCTCCTATTTAAAATGGGAGCCCACATACTTTGAACACCATCTTTTCAAAAACGCAAATGTCCCACACTGGTCCCAGAAAATCAAATTTACTCACGTCTGAGAGCAACGGGCCCAGGGATAGGAAAACCGAAACATAAATATACAAGTCCATGCTCTGCTGCTTTCACAAACAAAATGATTGGAATAGCTGGATAGCGCAATACTCAAAAGAGGAAATCCTTTTGGTAACACACCCTTCAGCTGCCGCCTCCGCCTTTCCCGAATCAGCCACGGCTATTGCAGATTTGACGTTTCTTTAGTCTCAAGTCTTAGTAGTTGTGAAAGGAAAATAGATTAATCCACGCTGCAATAAAGTACACATCCAAAGGCCCAAGATCAATTAATTGGGTTGCCATCAGAATCCCAGGATATCTTGAAAGTCGTCGGGGATCGTGAACTTCTCAAAAAAAAAAAAAAAAAAAACAGATACCCGAAGAAAATATATTCTTGCCCCACTTCGAAGTTTCAATCCCATAGCTGCTTAACAACTATTTTATCTGACCTTATATAAAAGTGTCCAGAACTCTCCCTCCATATTCATAATTAGAAAACTATCACGTGATGTTAATACCTGATTCTGATGTTTTTCCAGAGTACTTTTAGAATCCGAGTCTGGTGGTTTCTGAAGTCAGAGGAGGTAAACAGTTTTATTTTTTCGTTTTTGTGGCTGAAGTCTTAAGGTAAACGACCACTGTAAAGTGTTTAAAGAAATTGAACATTGCAAGTAGCTTCTATTAAAAGGGGACAAATTTAGTGTTTTTCCAAAGCAAACCAACCTTCGTTACAAAAACGCTGAGGAAGCAGAAAAAAATCTCTAGGACACCCAGTAAAAGCCAATCTTTGCTCCCTTGATGCCTTCATCCACCATAGAACACAATGGACCTCGCTGGTGGATCTAGAACGAAATCTTGAGGGCATGGACCAAGGGAACCAATGTCACTCAAGCACAATTTAAGGTGTTGTCGATATCACTTTTGTCAGACTAGTTGGTTCGGTTTAAGCGTTTACCTTCCTCCAGAAAATGATCCTCCATAAAACACCCTCCCACAGAAAACGACCCCCCCAAGGAAATAATGGTTTTCCAAATTTTATAATTTTATTTGAGTTGCAGATTTTTTGGATATGGATTACCACGGGATTATTGAGTTTGGATGTGGGAAAGAATTTTTAAATTAAAAAGATTCCAAATCCCCTGGCCTTCTTCCGATATATTAGTCCTTTAAAGAGAGGACATCACAAGTGTGCTACCCTCACTCATTATGGCTCGGCTGCTCATGAGTCATTTAAGCACGTTCAAACTGGATAATACCATGAAGTATCCGTATTTGCTCATAAATACTGAATGTACTCATAGCTTGACGCTTAAAAAGTTACTTAAGCTTTAAATTTTTGTTCGAATTAGCCCTCTGCCGATTTTCTAGGACCCGTATTTTGATACAATCACCCCCGGAAAAAAGTTTGCCTATTAAAACGTACTCCATTCAGTATCCCACCATCCCCCTCCCTAAACGAAGATCAACCATCTTTCCTTTATAATAGGTCACTGTGTTATGAAGCAAATCAATTCAATTAATTAAAGCTCTTATAAACGCCAGAAACTTTTTTTTTGCAATAAGAAAGGCATTATGATAATCCAAATGGTTATCTCAGAGTTTCGTTCGGATAGCTTTGGGGGGAAAAGGGATAAGAGTAGAGTTTTTTTTTGCCCTCCATTCTGTTTGGTCACTGATAAAGGCACAAAATATTTATTATGTTCACATCAGAACTGTGGTTTTCCCCTATGAAGTACCTGTACCTTTACGAAGTATATATACATTTATTTTTAGTATGATTCAAAGAGCATTTATTCTAACTAAAATATATCGGTTATTATGCTGAAATGAAAAAATTATCTACTTTAAAGGACATGCTTTACTACGTAATTTGAAGGGGACTATTTTTTTATGTAATTTAAAGAACATTAGTTTACCTAAAAAATATTGGGTGTTATGCCGGAATAAAAGAACTAGCTACTTTAAGGGGCATATTTTGTTGAAGTTTTTTTTTAATGTAAATTAAAGAATATTAGTCTAACTAAAAACATTGGGTATTATGCCAAAATAAAAGATCCAGCTACTTTAAGGGGCATGTTTTTTTTTCAAAAAAAGATTTAAAAGCATTAAGTCTAACTAAACTTTTTTGGGTATTGTGTCAAAATAAAAGAACTATCTACATTAAGACACATATTTTCTCCGTTTGTTTTTTACATCATTTAAAAAACATTATTCTAACTAAAAAATATTGGACAATATGCCAAAATAAAAGAACTATCTACTACCTTTGTACAATTATATTATCTGTGGTATATTAGCCTACCTCTTCCTAGTCGGAATGGAATCTCAGTTGCCACGATTTTTGGGCGCTGCTCTATGCATTCGGCTATGACAAGGTGCTATCTACTTTAAAGGGCATATTTCTTTTTTTTTAATTAAATAAAACAACAAGTTTTTTCAACTGAAAGTAAGGAGCAACATTAAAACTTAAAACGAACAGAAATTCCTACGTATATGAGGGGGGTTGCCCCCTCCTCAACGCCTTTCTCTTTATGCCAAGGTTTTTTTGTACTTAAAAAAATGCTTCTTATTGTTCTAATTAAACAACCCTTGTGTTTCCGGAGTCTTTCTTAAAGAATTGGGACAAAATGTTGCTCCTTATTTCAGTTGAAATTTTTTTATTTATGTAATATCTGATCGTTTTTTAAATAGCGCCAGAAAATCTGGCTGCACCTCCATGGAGAAATACGCCGCCCCACAGAATTATCCCCTAGACAATTCAATCCCAGTGAAAATTTACCCCGGACAATTGCCCGTAACATCTCCTCGCGTAAAATTGAGACGGAAAGAGAAAGCAGGACATAATAACCATTGTGAATAAGAATTATCGCATATTAGCCCACTGAAAAACTTCACCTGAAAATTTCACCTCCCTGGAAACTTTTTTCCCCTTGAAAAATTTCCCCTTAAAAAAACAGAGATTTTGACCCCGGCCCCCACCTTTAAATGTATACTTACTTCTCAATAATAAATACTATGTGTAAATAATAGACGAATTTTATAACTTAAGGATCTTTTTCCTAGGACCGGGAGGGGGAGTAGTGTTATATTCAAAAGCATGTTTATTTGGCCTTTCAACTATGATGAACAAAATCGTTGCATCAAAACTTTGATCAGCCTAGTTGCCCTCGAATCTTTTTGGTCACTTAAAAATAGCACTAGAACTTTTAAATTTTTTTCAAATAAGCCCTATCCCAATATTCTAGACCTCTGGGTCCATACGATCGCCCCTGAAAAGGCTAAACAAATAAATACACATTCGTACCATTTCTTATGGCAAAAGAAAAACAGAAATTATCACAGTTTCATAGATTGGATGTTGAAACATTAACATCAAGGTTCTCTGATACGCTGAATCTGATAGTGTGATTTTCATTAAGATTCTTCGACTTCTAATTACTGTTTTCCCCTTTTTCGAAAATTAGGCAAATTTTCTCAGGCTCGTAGGGTTTGATGGGTAACGCTAAATTTAATGAGACGTGTATATTTGGAATCAGCGTAAAAATTCCATTCTTTTGATAGATCTATTGGTACTAAAATTCCGATTTTCGAGATTTTTGGTTACTGTTGAGCCGCGTCGTTCCTTACTTACAATTCGCTACCAGGAACTGTTTGGTAGTTTAAAGAACATATTGTTCTGTTTTTGTAAAAAAAGAAAACTGAGCAAAAAGAAAGAAAAGGCAATAGGTCTAGTATTGTATCAGATTCAGTCTCCGAGCTTTTTTTTATGACAAACGAATCAATGACATCTTCTGTTTTTTGGCAGTTCGTTCCTGTATGTTTGAACAAACAACAGCGCTTCCAACCTCTCCTCTGATACTGTGCTTCTTATTGAAGAACACGGCCTGTCCACCTTGGAGAACTTTCTTTCTGCCTCGCATGTCAAAACTGGAAGTGTTGAAAGGATTGTGATCAAAACAAAGATGTTTGGGATTATCTGCTCCTGATAGTTGTTGAGAGCCAGATTGGTTGAATTCGGCTTCTCCGTTGCAACATTTGACCAGTGGGTCCTCCAGATCTGGAACTACAGTTTCAAGACTTTTTGTGTGCCACTGAGAACGTTCTTGTACTTTTCGTGGCCACCCTAGAGATCGTCCCAATTCTTGCCATGAACAGCTGCTGGGATTAATGATGACAGTTTTGCAGCTTTAGCAAAATGGAAGCCGAATCTCCCCGCAAAATTAAGACTTCCAGCATGGCATCCAGGGCTGGGATGAACCCCGCTATCCTGTAATAGCCTTCCAGATCCATATTCGGAACTCCTATTTGGTAGACAGAGCACAAGGCTCTGCGTGGTTGGACGACTTTCATAGCAACATGAATTTTCTGCCATATTCTCCACTTCCTTATAGAGAGACCGAAACTCGGTTGTGCATGGTCTGACATTTCCTCTAATATTGCTTTTACACTTTATATGAGTCCTAAGGCTCTGAAAAAAAAATCCCCGTCATTTTGTTGAAGTGACTCTGCCAAAGCATTGCCAATTCAAAAAGACCAGTCTGATCAGCGTCTCTTATTTCTCAATACATAAACGTGGTATATGTGCTTTCCTGCTGGCCTCCTGTTCCTACGAACCTTGCATCTACTCCAGAACAGAATAATCAACGAGAAGGTATCCAAGACCCGACTAATTACCTCATATCTCTCTAATAATCTTGCGGTACAAAGACTAATGAGAGCCTCAGCCATAACATTGTCTGATATCAGATAATCCTTCATAACCCGTTTTTGTTTGGTACTCGAGCTGAAATGAGATATTTTTCATGTTACACATCTTGCATACTCTGTAGAATTGTTACGGAAACTTTTTTCAAGCACGAAGGATTAGAGGCATGGCGCACACAATAAAAATAACCAGCTAGTTACTTTGACAAAGTCTACAACAATTAATAAGTTTCTGCTTTTTTACAACATAATAAAGATCATTTACATAAATCAAAAATAGCACAGACCCTAAAACTGATCCCTGGGGGACACCAAAATTGACTTGCGAGGGTGACCGGAAAAGAGGATCAACAGATATTAACCTATCCTTCAAATAAGACTAGAACCAAAAAAATACACTTCCCCTTATGCCAAAATGAGACATCTTTGATAGAAGAATTTCATGGGTTAAGGAATCGAAAGCCTTACGAATATCCAGGAATACAGCAGCCGGAATCAATCCCGATTCTAACGCAGAATGAATAAAATCCAAAAGGGTCATACAGGCATGTTCAGTGGTTTGCTTCATTCGGAAACCAAATTGAAAATCATGAAGAAAATTTTTAGATTTTAAGAAAGTAAGGAGACGAGAAAGCATAGCCTTTTCAAATATTTTACTAAATACTGATAAAATTGAAATTGGTCGATAATTTGCCGGATCATTTTTTGGTCCACCGAGCACTTATATGCTTATATGCTCAACTCTAAAAACAGAATCTCTAAACAGAGTTTCAACGCAGACTCTCAGCAAAGAGACTCTAAAAGCAGACTCTCAAAGCAGACTGAAATAAAATCCCCGCTTCTGAACAAAAAAAACTTTGCGTAGGGGTGGACCATAGATTGGCCCTGGCCAATCCTATAAATGACAGATTTAAAACCAAACACTCTTTTAGCCCCACTGAATTTCAATGGCCAAGCCCAGGAAGATAGAAATATGTTTTAGCTTGAAGGTTTACTGATTACAAAACTACTAGCTTAGGAACGGGACTTCGACTTGTCCTTGAAAATTATATTATAGACAAATCTAAGCAAATGTAATTACGAAAAGGAAAACAGGTCATCTATCTGAAAAAGGAAAGAAAGAGGGGTTGAACCCAAACAGTGGGCGTGGGAGGGAGGGGCGTAGTTGCCCTTCAATGATTTTCGACCCTTAAAAAGGGCGTGGCAGGGAGGGGCGTAGTTGCCCTTCAATGATTTTCGACCATTAAAAAGGGCACTAGCCCTCTCAATTTTCAATTGAATGAGCCCTTTTTGAATTTAATACGACAACTCATTCTGTACGAAGTGCCCTGGTCTAAGAGAAACAAAAAAAAATAAATAAACAAAGTGCCAGCATCGCTCTTTACTTAGGCAGCACAATTACGCTGCCTTAGATTTCAGTTACAATGAGCTAGCGTTCGTTCTTTATTATAAAAACTTTTTAAAAGATGATTTTATTATATTAAAATTAGTTACTATATGCAATATTATATGAACAATTAGTTACTATAGTTCCGATCCATAAGGGATCGGAACTATACCAATCCCTTATGAAGTTAAAAATGAAATCCCATTTTGTTCTTCCTGTGCAAGATGATGTTAATAACATTTGTTGCTCAAGTGCTATGCGAAATATTGATTTTATTTAATAAATTATTTTTGTTAATTGCAAAATGTTTCTAAATATAGCAATTTCCTTTAAACTGAGCCATTAAACAACTCTCTATGTTGTTTCAGTGCGCCACTGGATAAGGACGGAAAAACAATCGCTAAGGGCTGAAAAACGGAAAAAAATACGTCTTCCATGCAGAATATCGTGGTTGCAGCCATTTTTATTCATTTACAAACCAATGAATTTTCTTATTGTTCAAGCCAAGGGAGCGTAAGCTTCCTGTGTTTGGGAACGGAACTGGCGGTTCTTATATTGTGCTTTTTGTTTTGATCTGAAAATACTAACGTTTCTTACTAGGTTGCGAGCTAGCGCTGCAACCTTGATTACTATGGAACATGTTCATCTCTTACTAGGTAGCGGCCAGCTTTTAGAGTTTGTTCTTTACTATGATAATTGCAATGAGTTATATTGATCCTTTATGTAAAGTTTCCCATATAGGAGTTTCGGAAAAGGTCATTCTAATAGTATACTTTATGTTTTGATCTCACATTACTATTGGCTATAGTTTGTTCTTTAATTGATAATAGCTAACATCATAATATTGCATTTACTTTTACGCCATGTAGGGTTACGACCTATGATTATGACGTCATACTCTAATCTTGTGCATGAAAATACAGTTTTTCATACGTAATTGATTCTATTTTTAAAATTATTTTTGTTAATTACGAAAGTTTTATAACGTAGATAATTTCGGAGACCCGCTGCCTTTCCTTGATGATAAATAAAAATTCAAATAGAGAGAAAATCCTTCTGATAGGCAGTATTTCACCAACAGTGATAAAATTTCACAAAAATACTAAATATTTTGGTCACATATGCAGTGACTGTCATAGTAGTGAAACTCTACTGATGATGGTCACTGCATATGGGACCGAAATATTTAGTATTTTTGTGAAATTTTATCAATGTTTTTGAAACATCTGTCAATTAAAAGGATTTTATCCCTTTCCGAACTTTTTTTTATCATAAAGGCTTATAAATTCATTAATTTAATTTCAAATGAGCCATTAAACAGCTCTCTATGATATTCCAGTGCCCCGCTAGCAGCGGAAAAAAAATATAAAAAAAATGCCGTCGATGCAGAATATCGTAGTTCAAGCAAATTTTCTTGTTTTTCAAGCCAACATATTTTCTTTGTTGTTCAAGCAAGGGGACAGTTAAGTTTCTTATATAGGGGTTTTGAACAAGGCGGTTCTAATAGTGTACTTGATTCTGGTCTGATTTTAGTTTTAGGCTTTTATGGGCTATTTTATCTTTTACTATTGGGCGTGATGGTCTCTTACTAGGTTTCTCGCTAACGCTGCAACCCGAATTTTATGTAGTCCTGTATATGGTTTTCAACCATGCTGATTCCAATGGAGCATTTTCGATTTGACACCGACTTCAAGGGATTTTCTTAAAAACTTTTATTATTTTAGACTAACGGAAATAACAGTTACCACTTCTGAATCGGCGTCAAATGGCGATTTTTCTCATTTGACAATTTTTTCCAAATTGCCTATTTTTAACTTTTGGTCATTATGGGCTGTGGTTAATCTAATTAACTCGCTCAGTTGAAACCATAATACCGACTAAGCAATGTATTCTAACACCCAATTATATCCTAACGATATAACGTCGTAACATACTGACGTCATCACAGCTAGCTTCATAATATAGCGTTTAGTTTTTACGTCATATATGATTCTGTCCTATGATTGGGACCAAATTTGCTATTTTGTATATGAAAGTGTAGTTTTTTTGTTAAAATATCGATTTGATTCAATTTTTGTTTTTTGTTAGTTATTAAAGGCACTAGATATGGTAATTTCCTTTTAAAATGAACCAATATACAGCTCTCTACGATGTTCCATTGCCCAGCTACCTGGGGAGAAGGAAAGGGAAAGAACAGACCTTCCCGTCGATGCAAAATACTGTGGTTTCAGCCACTTTCCTTGTTTTTGAGTCAGATGATTTCCCTAGTTGTTCAAGCCTGGGGTTTGTAAGTTTCCTTTATAATGATTTTGGACAATGAATTTGTAATGGTCTACTTTGTATGCGGTTATGGGCTGTTTTTTTTTCCTAGTATAGGACGGGATCTTTTCTTACTTGTATGCCACTATCGCTGCAACCCTGATGACATAATTTGGAAGAACAGAATGGGAAGTACTCTGTGGTGGCACAGTCGATTGATCTCTGCTTGGGAATACGTAGTCTGGAGTTTGGTCCCACAGGACCTGAAATTGTAAGGACATCAGCACCTCCAAATAACCAAATAAGACGAAGAAGAATGATATTATAGCTTCTTAAGATACATAATCATATAGCTAAAGAATAGTACATTTTGACCACCAGCCTGTAGTAAATCTTTTTGGCTGATTACGAGGTAGTTGCCTGGTAGTCTGGCAATATTGTAATTGGCAAACATTTAATCTCTGCGTTTTTGTATCTATTTTGGAGCTAATGTCCCTAGTCAAAGTAAGAAAAGCATCTTCAACGTTTGTAGATGCTTTGGCTGAAGTTTCTATAAATTTCACCCCTTTTTCAGTTGCTAATTCCCTTCCACTCTCCATAGTCACCTCTCTTTGCTCGTCCATGTCACATTTATTTCCTATAATTATTTTTTCAGTGTCGTAAGAGTTATGTTCAGCGATGCACTTGATCCAGTAAGCGATATTTGTGAAACTCTTTTTATTCGCGATATCGTAGACAAACATGATACCATGCACGCCCCTGTAATATTTGTGTGCCATTGACCAGAACCGTTCTTGGCCAGCAGTATCCCAAATTTGTAGTTTAATTTTTTTGCCATCAATTTCTAGCATTTTTACTTTGAAATCGATGCCTAAAGTTTCTCGATATGACAAACTAAAACAATCGTCTGAAAATCTTTGCAATAGACTTGTTTTCCCTACGCTATAGTCACCTATCAGAAGTATTTTGAATAAGTGATCATACATTTTAGTTCTGTTTTAATGATTGTCTGGAAGTTCTTTGACCTACTTTATTCCATGTTTTACAACATGATAGACAACATGTTTTTATGGTTAAATCACAGAGAAAGAGAGAGATTACTTTTAAAAAATATTGCTATTGAGAATTTTTTTGCTATTTTTACTTGCTTAAATTTTTTAGTCGCTCAAAATTTGACATAGCACTAACAGCTAAATGGCTATTTCAATGGCACAGTTTTATTTTAGATCGCTCAATCACTTTCGGGGTTCAAGATGTTTTTCGAAACTCCCATAAATCTGTTTTCCCAGTTAGCCAATACCATTAAGGCCAATTGAAATAAGAGATACCATTCCAGAGTAAAATGAAGGCAACCATGATAAGCTTCATGAATATCGCGTTTCGCTAATTGAAAAGTGATGAATTTTGAATCTCATTTTTAAAAAGGAATTATACGAAATTAATCTCTCTTTTTCTCTTTGGTAATGTAATAATACAAAGGAAGGTATTAACCTCCAATTTGGTGACCTTTTATTCCCTTTTTATGAGTCTCCTTTCGTGACTTACATTGTGCCACAGTAGAGTGCCTCCAATTCCATCCAACAAATTTACGTTATTTTATAATTCTATAATGTTCTTCTATTTACTATTCTGTAACAGTGCATCTTTTAAAAACAAAATGAATGTCAGACTCCTAAGCAACTTCCTGGCAATCAGCCAAAAAGATTGAGCACTAACCGGTGGTCAAGATCATCTCCAAATGCAACTCGGTCTCCAATTATGTCACGTTTTGCAGATGATAGTTTCTTGGCACAGTTTTAAGATTGAGAGAAAAAGTTAAATCTTTGTACAGAATGGGGTGCATGGGAGAGCAGGCACAGTTGTTCTGGCCGTAACTTTAGCCACACGGTGGCACCACTAAGGCAACTTGAGGATGCAATGAGGTGTTAAAATTAGTAATTTTATCTAGAACGGGTATAGACCCCAACCTCAAAGATATCAAGTGTCCCCCTTTGAGGGTACTAAGTAAAGAACGACATTGCCTTTATGTATTCTTTTTTCCCTTAGCCCCTTCGTGTAGAAGGGATGGTATGAAAAAATTAGGAGAGGGCCAATTCGATGAGAAAGTAAAAGTTGTAGTGCCCCTTTTAAGAGTCAAAAGTAACTGGATAAAAGTAAGAGGCAATTTCTCAAAAAACATGCACTTTTTGATAACTTTCGCGTATTATTATCGATATGATGCCATGAACATCATGCTGTATTCTAGTAAAAATAGTGGTTCGCTCTTTACAGGCCCAGGATTTAGCCAAAATCATGCTTGCCCCAGTAGGGGCAACCTAGTGAAGAACGGGCCACAGCCCATAGTAACCAAAAATTCAAAAATGCTTTTTGAAAAGAAGACTATCAGGTGAGGAAGAATTGAATTTTGAAGCTGATCCGAGAAGGGAAATTATTATTTGGATTAATCTGAATGATAAGTTTATAACAAAAACAAATTTATGGCAATTTTTAAAGATACCCTGAAAACGGTCAAAAATGGTATCGGATCAAAACGAAAACTGTATTAGAATTGTCATTGTCGAAAACCCCTTAAAAGAAAGTTACAACTCCCAATTTCCAGCCGCAAGAAAATCATTTTATTGCATGGATAGCACTGATGTGTCTTCTTTTTTTTCTTTTCCTTTAATTCTTGGTTTTCATTCTTCATCACTAGCAGGGCACTGGAGGCACTCAGGGCACTCAGGGCACATCACTCAGGGCACTGGAACAGCATAGAGAGCTGTTTAAATGTTCATTTGAAATAAAGTTACAACATCTATTGCCTTTTGTAATTAACAAAAGATAATATCACAATAAGATTCAATTTTTTCCAAAAAAAACACATCTTCATATACAAGATGATATACCACACGGGAAAGATACATATAACACACATATCTTTAGAAAAGTTGCTTCTCTGGGATATGAATTTATATTTGACTGACTCTGCTGTCTGATTCCCTGGGATTCGATGTTTAGTAGATCCAGGTAAGTAAAAAGACGAAGCTTTTTTCCTGTGTTTGATGTATGGTTACAACACCCCCCCCCCTCCCAAAACAAAGAAACTCAGAAATGATAACGATGTTGGCAACTCTGAACTTCCTTTATTTTTCCACGGTTACTGTAGGAAGCGAGGTTAATAGTTGATTTGGTTTGGAAACAGAAGTTAAGCAAGATTGTGTCCTATCCTCATTTACATGAATTACTTTAGTAGATTCTACGTTAAGGAATGGGATTCTGCCCTCAGGATTTTAACGAAATTACGCCACTGTTTCAAACAGTTCGTGGTAACGAACTGTAAAGTAAGAGCGACTCGTCTCATTAGTAACCGATTCTCTAAAAACGGAGTTTTGATACCAAAAGATACATCAAAAGAATTGGATTTTATCCCGATTTTAAATTTATCTTTACCCTAAGGAATGGGAGATGGCACCAAAAGGAATGGCACCAAGGGGGAAGATAAAACTCTCCTAGATTAAGATTATGAAGAAATATCTAATAGTTGTAGATAAATGTTATCAGAATGAGTTAATATACAGGGTTTCAGGGGCTAAGAACGCAGGAACAGGTCAGGAAATCAATATTATGAGGACTAAGTCACTTAAATTAGGACTAAGGACTAAGGACTAAGTCACTTAAATTAGGAAATGTGAGACTTGTGAGAGTGAGTCTTTAACTTGTCTTAGTTAAGCAGGGTTGTATCCTATCCTCATTTATATGGGTTACTTTGGTAGATTCTGCCTTAAGGAATGGGATAATGTCCCCAGGATTTTGTCGAAATTACACCACTGTTCTATCCTAAGGAATGGAAGATGGCACCAAAAGGAATAGCACCAAGATGGAAACTGAAAATCTCCTAGATCTTGTCCCAGAAACTTGTTCCTCTCTCTTAGAACTTGTTCCTGAAGTATGAACACAAGCTAAAACTAATCGGATTATTTCTTCAAGTTATAAGCATAAACTATTACGAAACTGTGGAAGATTGAATTGCCTTAGCTAGCCCGAAGAACGCTGCTTGGAAAAACAATTTCGGATAATAATTTTCGACTGATTGTAATTGCTGAAAGTGGGCCCTGAGTAATATCTCGATATTACGAATTACGGGCCCTTGCCAGTAAGTCTCGTTTCATGATTTTTTAAGTCTATTTTGGAATTGTGCGGCATTGTTGTTGAATAATTTAGAGATGAATGCATCACTTACAAAAGAACATTTTGACCGATGAATGGATGAATTAACTGCTACGATTTCGATGCTACCACAAGAAAATAAGGTTTTGTAGACAGAAAATAAACTGTCAAAATCAGAATTGATTAAGCTGATATCATCTGCAGTTCGAGTGCATTTACATACATGGAGAAATAAAATTCTGCTTCACGGGACCGATACACCAAATGGATCCAAGAATCTTCGTGATACAGTAAAAAATTTCATCGGAATGAAACTTGGAATTGCGGATCCTGATCAGACAGGTATTACTGTCGTGCATAGAGTAAACAAAATCCACTATGTCTGATGCTGGTGATGGCCCTAGTATGCGAAACGGTCGGAAAGAAACAGCGGGGCCTATATTAGATGCGGCTCAATAATTATGATCGCTTGATGATTCTTAAAGATTGTGATAAACTAAAAAGAACGGGCTACAGCGTGTCAACTGATTTACCTGCCAAACTAGGAAAACGAAAAAAGGAAAAATTGGCTCTTGGTTACTGAAAAATGCAAAGGGAGCAGAGAAGGTAAGCGAGGCTCGTATGGTCTAGCGTAACGTGAAAGAGTATGTGAAGAAATACGATGATGACTGTTCGGATCAGCTAAAACTATTTGTCAAAAATGGATAAGAGCAAGTTGATTCCGATCAGTAATTTTTGTCACTTTTTGTCCGATATTTATTTTTCTCTATGTAATATCACGTGATGTTTTTGAAATATTGTTGAAGCCAAGACAGTAATTCTATTCTCAATTTTTATGGTGGAGAACGATGTAAAACATAACTTTTTGGTCTCTTTTTTTCCTGCATTTTTGTTCAATGTTTTTCACTTTTTGTACATTTTTTCAAAATTCAAGGTGTTTAATTTTGTTTTTTTCCTTTCAGTGTTCCAAGAAGTTCAACAAAAGAAGAAAAAAAATTGTTCCAAGAAGATCAAAGAAGTTCAATTGGGCATGTTCATTGTTTTGACTCCTCGCTCTTCTGGAATGCTCACGACGGACCGCCGATTGCAGTAAATAAGTCATGACTCGTCCTTCAGCTTCGTCCCGAATGGTATCAGAGATTTTGATATAGATAGATTAAAGAATTTAGAAAAGTATTATTTTAATCTTATTTATTGAGGCTTAAAGAATCTTAGGCTTAATTTTGATCAAGAAATTGGTTGAGAAAATGATTTCTATATGTTTGATGATAATAATTTTCGTAGAAGTGCATACGAAATTTCTAATTTAATAACTAAGAGGTCTCCTGATTCTCGTTTTTTCGGTAATTCATCTGAATTGCCAAAGATTATGTTCCTCAATCAATTAGTTCGTGGTAATGAACTGTAAGTAAAGAGCGACCCGGCTCAATGGTAACCGAAACTCTAAAAAACGGAATTTTGAAACCAATAGATACATCAAAAGAATAAGATTTTAATTCTGATTTCAAATATATAAGTTTCATCAAGTTTAGTCTTACCCATAAAAAGTTATGTGCCTGAGAAAATTTGGCTGATTTTAGAAAAAAGGGAGAAAGACCCCCTAAAAGTTATAGAACCTTGATGAAAATCACACCATCATATTCAGCATATCAGAGAACCCTACAGTTGAGGTTTCAAGCACTTATCTACAAAAATGTGGAATTTTACATTTTTTGCCAGAAGAAAGATCACGGATGCGTGTTTTTTTTTCAGGGGTAATCGTATCGACCCAGTGGTCCTAGAATATCGTAGGAGGGCTCATTGAAACGGAAATTAAAAGTTCTAGTGCCCTTTTTAAGTGACCAAAAAATAGAGGTCAACAAGGCCCCCTCCCACGCTCATTTTTTCCCAAAGTCACCCGATCAAATTTTGAGATGGCCATTTTGTTCAGCATGGTCGAAAATATGATAACTATGTCTTTTAGGATGACTTAATCCCCCAAAATTCTCGGGGGGAGGGCTGAAAGTTACGAACTTTACCAAATGTTAACATATAGCATTGGTTATTGCGGAGTATACAGACGTTTTCAGGGGGAATTTATTTCTGGTAGATGGGGGGTAGGTGGGTCGGGGGTTATATGGGAGAATCATTCCATGAAGGAAGTTTTCATGGGGGAAGGGACATTGCTATGAAGGGGGCGCCGGATTTCCCAGCATTATTAAAGAAAAAGATCAGAAATTAAATAAAAATAAAACAAGTTTTCAACTGAAAGTAAGGAGCAACATCAAAACTTAAAACAAACAGAAAATATTACGTTTATGATTGGGTTCACCCCCTAGTCAATACCTCCCTCTTTAAGCCAAAGATTTTTTAGTACTTTCATATTTATTCTAATTAACGGCCTTTGTGATTAAGGGGTCATTTCTAAAGAATTGGAACAAAGTTCGAACTTAAGCTTAAAGAGCAAGGTATTGACTAGGGGCGAACCCCCAAATATACGTATAAAAAATCAATGAATATAGATGTTCGTTACGTAAGTTAATTAGTAAGTTACGTATATTTATAAGAGGCAACGCTGTAGCGTTGCCTATAGTAAAGGCCATACGGCTCCAATGTTTTATTATTATTTATTATTTATTTTTTTCTTCCCAGAGGCACTTCATATGGAAGGGGTCGTCGTAGAAGCTTCAAAGGGGGCTCATTCAATTGGAAATCGAGAGTTCTAGTGCCCTTTTTAATAGTCGAAAATGATTTGAGGGCAACTAGCCCCCCCCCCACCCACGCCCATCATTCCCCCAAACACATCCAATCAAAATTTTGAGATAGCCATTTTGTTCAGCGTAATTGATTTCCAGATAGAAAATATATTTTTGAGGAGGATACTCCCCCACAACCCTCAGGGCAAGGGTTTTAAGTTACGCCCTGGGGGCATATAAGGTTTTTATAGAAGGCGTTGTCGTAGAAACTTCAAAACAGGCTCATTCGATTGGAAATTAAAGGGCTAGTGCCCTTTTTAATAGTCGAAAATGATTGGAGGGAAACTAGCCCCCCCCACGCCCATCATTCCCCCAAACACATCCAATCAAAATTTTGAGATAGCCATTTTGTTCAGCGAAGTTGATTTCCAGATAGAAAATATATTTTTGAGGAAGATACTCCCCCACAACCCTCAAGGCAAGGGTTTTAAGTTATGCCCTGGGGGCATATAAGGTTTTTATAGAAGGCGTTGTCGTAGAAACTTCAAAACAGGCTCATTCGATTGGAAATTAAAGAGCTAGTGCCCTTTTTAATAGTCAAAAGTGATTGGAGTGTAACTAGCCCCCCTCCCCCCCACGCCCATCATTTCCCCAAACACATCAAATCAAAGTTTTCAGATAGCCATTTTGTTCAGCGTAGTTGATTTCCAGATAGAAAATATATTTTTGAGGAGGACACTCCCCCGAAACCCTCAGGGCAAGGGTTTTAAGTTATGCCCTGGGGGCATATAAGGTTTTTATAGAAGACGTTGTCGTAGAAACTTCAAAGCAGGCTCATTCGATTGGAAATTAAAGGGCTAGTGTCCTTTTTAATAGTCGAAAATGATTGGAGGGCAACTAGCCCCCCCCACGCCCATCATTCCCCCAAACACATCCAATCAAAATTTTGAGATAGCCATTTTGTTCAGCGTAGTTGATTATCCAGATATAAAATATATTTTTGAGGAGGATACTCCCCCAAAACCCTCAGGGCAAGGGTTTTAAGTTATGCCCTGGGGGCATATAAGATTTTTATAGAAGGCGTTGTCGTAGAAACTTCAAAACAGGCTCATTCGATTGGAAATTAAAGGGCTAGTGCCCTTTTTAATAGTCGAAAGTAATCGGAGTGTAACTAGCCCCCCTCCCCCCCCCCCCACGCCGATCATTTCTCCAAACACATCCAATTAAATTTTGAGATAGCCGTTTTGTTCAGCATAGTTGATTTCCAGATAGAAAATATGTTTTTGAGGAGGACACTCCCCCACAACCTTCAGGCCAACGGTTTTAAGATATGACCTGGGGGCATATAAGGTTTTTATAGAAGGCGTTGTCGTAGAAACTTCAAAACAGGCTTATCCGATTGGAAATTAAAGAGCTAGTGCCCTTTTTAATAGTCGAAAGTGATTGGAGTGTAACTAGCCCCCCCCCACGCCCATCATTTCCCCAAACACATCAAATCAAAATTTTCAGATAGCGATTTTGTTCAGCGTAGTTGATTCCCAGATAGAAAATATATTTTTAAGGAGGATACTCCCCCACAACCCTCAGGGCAAGGGTTTTAAGTTATGCCCTGGGGGCATATAAGGTTTTTATAGAAGGCGTTGTCGTAGAAACTTCAAAACAGGCTCATCCGATTGGAAATTAAAGAGCTAGTGCCCTTTTTAATAGTCGAAAGTGATTGGAGTGTAACTAGCCCCCTTCATCCCCCCCCACCCCCACGCCCATCATTTCCCCAAACACATCAAATCAAAATTTTGAGATAACCATTTTGTTCAGCGTAGTTGATTTCCAGATAGAAAATATGTTTTTGAGGAGGACACTCCCCCACAACCTTCAGGGCAAGAGTTTTAAGATATGACCTGGGGGCATATAAGGTTTTTATAGAAGGCATTGTCGTAGAAACTTCAAAAAAGGCTCATTCGATTAGAAATTCAAAGGGATACTGCCCTTTTTAATAGTCGAAAGTGATTGGAGGGCAACTAGCACCCCCCCCCCCCCAACCCGCCCATCATTCCCCCAAACATATCCAATCAAAATTTTGAGATAGCCATTTCGTTCAGCATAGTTGATTTCCAGATAGAAAATATATTTTTGAGGAGGACAGTCCCCCACAACCCTCAGGGCAAGGGTTTTAAGTTATGCTCTGGGGGCATATAGGCTAAGGTTTTTACAGAAAGCGGTGTCGTAGAAACTTCAAAAAAGGCTCATTCGATTGGAAATTCAAAGGGCTAGTGCCCTTTTTAATAGTCGAAAGTAATTTGAGGGCATACTAACCCCCCTCTCACGCCCACCTTTTCCCCAAACACATCCAATCAAAATTTTGAGACAGCCATTTTATTAAACGTAGTTTTAAGTTCTGGAAATTAGGTCTTTGAGGATGACAACTCCCCCACAGCCCTCAGGGCAAGAGTTGTAATTTAAGGATTCTCCGAATCCTTCCCATTATTTCTTATGGAAGGGATGCTCGTATAAACTTTGGAGAGGTCTCATTTGACTGAAAATTGAAAGTTCTTGTTCACTTTTTAAGATTCAAAAGAGATTGGAGGGTGAGTATCCCCCCCCTCCTCCACGCCCTAAATGCATCAGATAAAAATTTTCAGATAGACTTTTGTTAAAATAGTTCAAAGTTCTGATAACAAAAAACTCCGGTGTCGACACAGCCCACCAGGGCCCGGGGGTAGGCATTGTAAGTTATGCCGTGGGGCACAACTTATTAAAGGGGGTTTATAACTTATGGGAAGGGGTTTTGTATGGGAAGAACACATAGGAAATCTATTATAATTATCCAATTATAAGGTTAAAATACATACTCTAAGATAGATGTAAAATTGCTTTGGCACACAAAATCCTATTAAGGTCAATTTCAAACAGTCGTGATCCCTTTGTGTCAGCAAGTGAAATGGTCTAAACCCCCTTATTGGAGCTATTTTTTCAATCCATTCATTGTTGTCAATCGCTGTCCACAAGTTATGCAAGCTGTCTATTGTTCATATATAAGGTATTTATCAAAGAGGTAATCGTATAGACTTTGAAAAAAGCCTCATTCAATTTAAATTGAAAGTTCTAGATCCGTTTTTTAAAGTCAAGAATAATCGGACAGTAAGCACCCCCTCCCCATGCCATAAAAACTTGAAACTTTTTGCAATCAAAAACGAACAAAAATTAATTAAAAAAACTTTCCGAAAAATAAGTTTTCAAAGAAAAGTAAAGGCCATTTTAAACTTAAGCTCAGGAGATACAAATACCTGTTAAAATTCAAACTCAAAACGACCAGAAATTACTATTAAAGAATAAATGAAACCCAAAACGAACAGAAATTAAATAAACAATCATAGCAAAAAACATACAACAAGTAATAATATAAATGAATAATAGATCTTAAAGCGAGTAATGCTTAAATTGAATATGAAAATCAAGCTTAAAACGAAAACAAATATTTTGCTATTAAAGTATAAATGAAACTTAAAACGAACAGAAATTAAATAACAATCAATGCAAACAAACATACAATATTTATTAATGTAAATGAATAAATAAATCTTAAAATGAGTGAAACTTAAATTGAATATGCAAATCAAGTTTGAATCGAATAAAAATAACTACAAACAAGAGTTTGGGTATTGCCTCACTGCAGAAGCCTAAAACCTACTGCGTCATTGGCGCTTTACTGAAAACGAATTATATTACAAATGTTTTCTTTTGTGCTTAATATTGAAAATAAATATTAAAATTACAGTAAAATTTTGAACTGATGAGCTTTTAGCAATTAATATCATTATGCATCAAATATTCAGTTTAATTTATTAGTTCTTTTCAAGATTAGTCAAGACAAATATAGTGAAAACGAATTACTCGTATATTACAAATTTATTATTTTCCAGTTCTTACAGCATTGAAAATGAAAATAAAATTACAGTGAAAAAAATATCTTGAACTGATGGATCTTTCAACAATTAATATCATTATATATCTAATATTCAATTTGATTTTGTTTATACTTTCCAAGACTGTTCAAGACTCATATAGTTTTGCCATTTTTTTTAACTCTGCCATTTTTTCTAACTAATCATGTTGGTTTGTTATGAAAACATTCTATGGCTTCTAGGCATTTCTATTTGAGCGGAAAACTGCACCTCAAACTTTGTGGAACATGCATTTTCTTGCATGAAACACCAAAATATAATAAAATGTCAAGTTTCGGAGTGTTCCACCACTCGCAAGCAAGTGCCATTGGTATTTTGAATCCGCATGGTCAATTTAGGGGGTGGTGGGTAGGCTAATTCTCGTAGCAGCCCCATTCCGTCGTGGTATGATTCACACTTTCAACACCTGGCGTCCGGACTATCATATAATCTACCAAGCATACAACTACCCCAAATCAGTATCAATAAATAAAAGAAACCCAAAACGAACAAATGTTAAAATAAATATTAGAGTCAAACTCAAAACGAGCATAAATTAATATGAGTAGGGTTCAAAACCCCTATGCTATCTAAAAGCCAGAATATAATTTGTATTTTACTGAAAAAAAAATTGAAATGAATTTACTGAAAAAAAATGTGCATTGTCAATTTAATATACATATGCTGATATTTATTCCCTAAAATCTTAATTAATGAAAGAATTGTTTTCAGTAAAGCGCCAATGACGCAGTAGGTTTTAGGCTTCTGCAGTGACGCGATACCCAAACTCTTGTTTGTAGTTATTTTTATTCGATTCAAACTTGATTTGCATATTCAATTTAAGTTTCACTCGTTTTAAGATTTATTTATTCATTTACATTAATAAATATTGTATGTTTGTTTGCATTGATTGTTATTTAATTTCTGTTGGTTTTAAGTTTCATTTATACTTTAATAGCAAAATATTTGTTTTCGTTTTAAGATTGATTTTCATATTCAATCTAAGCATTACTCGCTTTAAGATCTATTTATTCATTTATATTATTACTTGTTGTATGTTTTTTGCTATGATTGTTTATTTAATTTCTGTTCGTTTTGGGTTTCATTTATTCTTTAATAGTAATTTCTGGTCGTTTTGAGTTTGAATTTTAACAGGTATTTGTATCTCCTGAGCTTAAGTTTAAAATGGCCTATACTTTTCTTTGAAAAACTAATTTTTCCGAAAGTTTTTTTTAATTAATCACTAATAAAAACGTTCGTAAATTAAATTAAACAAGTTTCGAGAAAGCCATTTAACCAAAAAAAAAGTAAAATCAATATGCAAATTTTGTTTTAATTATTCATGTACGGTGAGCCAAAATCAAAACCTGCATTAATTCAAAAACATTCAAAAATTAAATAAAAAAAACAAGTTTTTTTAAATGAAAGTAAGGAACGACGTTAAAACTTGAAACGAATAGAAATTATTTCGTATATGAAAGGGGCTGTGTCCTCCTCAACGCTTCGCTCTTTACGCTAAAGTTTGACTTTGTCACAACTCTATTTTTTAAACAATAAAAAACTTTAGCGTAAAGAGCGAGGCGTTGAGGAGGGCACAGCCCCTTTCATATACGGAATAATTTCTGTTCGTTTTAAGTTTTAACGTCATTCCTTACTTTCAGTTAAAATACACTTGTTTTTTTTATTTAATTTCTACCTAGAGTCGACATGCCGACAGCTCAGACCAGATGTTATAGGCCTATATGAAACATTCATTACACATAAACCAAAAGCCTTTTGGATATTTCAGGTTACACTAGCCATTTTCTTCACAGAAAACAGATGAAAAGGGGTGGTATAATAATATATATTCCCGACACACACGGTTCAAACTAGGCATGACCTTACATGGAATATTGAAGGAAATTTTTGAGTCTTTGTTCCTAGAGGTATGGCTGTCCCCAAATAAAACAGTTATTGTGGGTGCAATTTACCGTCACCGTCGGGGTCAACGTCACAGTTTATGGAACATATGGTTCAAGCCCTGGAGCTAGCAGGGTGAAAAAAATGAACTTATTTTCATGGGAGATTTTAATATTAACCTCAGTACTCCGCTAACGACCAAAGCAGTAGATGTACTAAATAATATGGCAGGTTCAAGCCTATACCCTGCTGAATTACGATCCTGACACGGATTACTGAGAGTACACATACACTTATCGACGACATATTCAGCTCCCTGAGTCTGCGGCCACCCGAAATGCATGAAAACAATGGCAGTGAGTCCTGTAACACCTGGTGATCTTGAATTACTCGTAAAAAATTTGAAGGGCTCTTCTGCTTCTGGATTGAACCTTGTCCACACAAAGGCACTGAAAGCATTACTGACGACCATTGCTGAGCCTCTAACTTACCTTGTAAATCTTTCATTAGATAAATGATTTTTTCCTGAAGTGTTAACAGCTCAGGAAATCCTCTTCACAAAGGTGGATGTCATTTTGACACAGGAAATTATAGACGAATATCATATTTACCATTATTCTCGAAAGTCTTTGAAACGCAAATGAAAGACTCTTTTTACCAATATTTAGAGGCAAAAGGCTATTTTAACAGCCACCAATCCGAGTTATGGGCTGGCCATTCAACCGAAAACGCCCTCACTCCACTAAGTATATTCGTAAACAGAATCCAAGATTCGGGTGCTTTACCTGCAGCTGTGTTTTTAGATATTCAGATATTATTTGACAGCACAGAAATCATTTATTGTACCACGAAATACTACTAGAGAAGCTTCATCATATTGGAGTTAGTGGCGAAGTTCTAGATTGGTTTAAGTCTTACCTAGTACATTGCTAATTTACACAAGAATTGACATTACAAATGATGTCGTAGTTAACTACAAGGTGCCACAGGACTCTATACTGGGACCGGTATTGTTTCTTGTGCATGTAAATGATCTTCAGCCTGTATTGACTCCTGCAATCATAGCCTATATTGCTGCAAGCTATGTCAAACAGTTCGTGGTAACGAACTGTAAGTAAGGAGCGACCCGGCTCAATGGTGACCGAAACTCTAGAAAATAGTATTTTGATACAAATAGATACATCAAAAGAATCACATTTTAATGCTGATTTCAAATATATAAATTTAATCAAGTTTAATCCTACCCATCAAAAGTTAGGCGCCTGAGAAAATTTTGCTGATTTTCGAAAAAGGGGGAAAGACCCCCTAAAAGTTATAGAACCTTAATGAAAATCACACCATCATATTCCGCGTATCAGAGAACCCTACTGTAGAGGTTTCAAGCTCCCATCTACAAAAATGTGGAATTTTGCATTTTTTGCCAGAAGAAAGATCACGGGTGCGTGTTTATTTGTTTGTTTGTTTGTTTTTTTTTGTTTTTTTTCCCAGGGGTGATCGTATCGAACCAGTTGTCCTAGAATATCGTGGAAGGGCTCATTAGAATGGAAATTGAAAGTTCTAGTGCCCTTTTTAAGTGACCAAAAAAAATGGAGGGCAACTAGGCCCCCTCCCACGCTCATTTTTTTTCCCAAAGTCACCTGATCAAAATTTTGAGATAGCCATTTTGTTCAGCATGTTCGAAAATATTATAAGTATGTCTTTTAGGATGACTTAATCCCCCGAAGTTCCCGGGGGGAGGGCTGAAAGTTATGAACTTTACCCAATGTTAACATATAGTATTGGTTATTTGGAAGTATACAGACGTTTTCAGGGGAGATTTTTCCTGGTAGTGGGGGGGCGGGTCAGGGGTTATGTGGGAGGATCTTTCCATGAAGGAAGTTTTCATGGGGGAAGGGACATTGCTATGAAGGGGACGCCGGACTTCCCAGCATTATTTAAAAAAAGATCATAAATTTAATATAAAAAAACAAGTATTTCAACTGCAACAGCAGCAACATCGAAACTTTAAACGAATAGAAATATTACATATATAATTGGGTTCACCCCGTAGTCAATGCCTCGCTCTTTAAGCCAAAGATTTTTTAGTACTTTCATAAGAGCTATTTATTCTAATTAACGGCCTTTGTGATTAAGCGGTCATTTCTAAAGAATTGGAACAAAATTTGAACTTTCGCTTAAAGAGCAAGTATTGACTAGGGGGCGAACCCCCTAATAAATGTATTAAAAATATATGAACATAGAAGTTCGTTACGTAAGTTAATTCGTAAGTTACGTATATTTATTACTAATAAAAACGTCGTAAATAAAATTAAACAAGTTTCGAGAAAGCCATTTAACTTAATAAAAGTAAATTAATATGAAAATTTTGTTTTAATTATTCATGTACGGTGAGCCAAGATCAAAACCTGCATTTATTCAAAAACGTTCAAAAATTAAATAAAAAAAACAAGTTTTTTTAAACTGAAAGTAAGGAGCGACATTAAAACTTAAAACGAACAGAAATTATTCTGTATATGAAAGAGACTGTCCCCTCCTCAACGCCTCGCTCTTTACGCTAAAGTTTGACTCTGTCTCACAACTTTATTTTTTAAAACAATAAAAAACTTTAGCGTAAAGAGCGAGGCGTTGAGGAGGGGACAGTCTCTTTCATATACAGAATAATTTCTGTTCGTTTTAAGTTTTAATGTCGCTCCTTACTTTCAGTTTAAAAAAACTTGTTTTTTTTATTTAATCACCCACAAACAGCGCCAGAGTCTATAGTAGAAGCCGAGGGCAAACCAACGGCATTTGCAGATGATTCTTTTATGGCCAGGTGTGATTAGAATATCCATTCTCTCAAAACGAAGCTACAAGACATTCTTGAAGAAACGTACTTGTGGATGGACACAAATCGTCTAGTCATCGAGGTTGACAAATTGCGTTTTATTTTTTTCTCATAGAGACTCACTGGCTCCTGATTTGATTGGCACTGAAACATCTCGTTGACTTCTTGGAGACCAGAAAAAGAACCCGTTCGATACCTAGGGGATTTTAATCAACCAAAATACCTCGTTAGACACCAAATAGCAAGGGTCAAGGCGAAGCTTTCAAGAAGCCTTGGAATCTGGAGAAAACTAAGTAACCGATTCCTTATAAAAAAAAAAATTATGATTCTGATTTACGATTCACTTATGAAGCCTCACATTCAATGTTGTTCTACAGTTTGGCAATCCACTTTCAAGACCCATTTGCAGAGATTAAACTCACTTCACTATAAAGCACTTCAAATTTCTTATCCAACACCAAACAGACTATGAATGGCACCAGATGTAGATGTCTAGATGGCATCTAACCATCAGAAAATGTAGATGGCATTAGAAGACGTAGATGATTAGATGGCATCTAGTCATCAGAGATGTATATGGCATTAGAAGATGTAGATGTTATGAAATGACTCTCAATCGGAAGAGTTTGAAACTGTACAAATCACTCTACAGACTCTCTTGCACTGTTTCTTTGTTTCAATTATTGTTCAAGAAAACTCATATTAGCATTTAAAGGTTTATTTATATTAACTTCACAGATCCAAATTTTAAATACTCGATCTTCAACAGAAATTTACATACCCCCGACACAGACAGCTAGGTCAGAAATTTCTCTTGCGTGTGCTAGCAAGTGGAATGAACTTCCAAATGACCTAAAATCATGTAGGTCTGTCAACTCCTTAAAAAATAATGTTAAAAAATATCTAAAGGACTATATATTCATGTTTTTATATTTATTTATTTTATTATTATGTTTTTGAATATTTTGATTGTATTGCTATTTATTATATCTGTTTGATACTTTAAGGGGTGTGACTGGAGGAAGACTCGTATTAAATTTATTGGTAATTGATGACGGTTCAAGACTGAAAATTGAGAAGACAGAGGGCCATGCTGTATTTAGAGTATGTGTTATCTAATGGCTCAAACATGCATCAATGCATAAGAATTGTGTTAAGTGTATTTTTATTTGTTTTGAAATCAAAACTCACATTGAACTGAACTGAACTTCAGTTGATGTTACCTAATGAGAAGTTCCTATGAGGTGATAACGTCACTTACCTCGAGGTTATTATTTGTAAGGATGGTGGATGCACTGAAGACGTAAAATAACGAACGCCCGTAAACCCTACTAACGAAGGGAAACATCTGCTTTTTCCTAGGATCTCAAAAGCATTCCGCGTGGAGCATTCCATAGAGCACCAAGTATGAAACAAATTAGACTATTTTGTTAAATATTATAAGTATTATAAATGTTATAAGATATGACTACAGAATTCAAGCATCCACAGAAACAGATCAGTTTTCTTTAGTATATCTTTACCCTTATGGTACTATATGGTTCATTTTTCACTGTCATTTTCACTTGACTTCTTTCATCATTTTCAACTGGAAAATTGGAGGGCAACTTGGCCCCCTTCCACGCTTATTTTTCTCCCGAAGTCACCCATTCAAAACTTTGAGATAGCCATTTTGTTCAGCATAGTCGAAAATCTAATAATTTTATTAGTTAAAAAATCTAATAATTTTGATATAAAATTAAAAAGAATTTTATCAAGAACATTTTCACAGTTTGGAATAAGAATAAAAAACATCGAAAAGTATATTATATACATATATAAAACAAATATTATAAAAAGATTACGGACAATCTTTTTATGGAAAGATTTGAGAAATGATAAGGCAAATGCGATGGCTAATATAATTTATAAGTTTTTGTGTTTATTAGTGTATTTTTGGGAATCTTTTATTTTTTTCAACTGGGAATCTAGGATAAGATATTCAAGCTTTAAATTCCTAGTCGAAATTATCACCAATCTTCTTTGATTTATGATTTTAATTCTACGTATCTGATGATGTGTTGGATATTATTACCAACTAGATATTTTAGGTTTCAATATGATTCTATTTTTATATTCTGTGTTTTTATTACTAACTATACATTATAGTTATATTATTATAACATATTACTATTAACTATATATTCTAGATTTAAATATGATTCTATTTTTAAATTTTTTTTTACTAACTATATATTATAGTTATATTATTATAGGATATTACTACTAACTATATATTCTAGGTTTCAATATTATTCTATTTTTATATTCTATGTTTAGCATTCTGTAGTACAGTCTTAATTTCGAATACCCCTCCCTGGTATTCAATTAAGTAGTTATTAGTTTAGCTAAATATTTAGTCTAGTTAGTTATTTCGTATTTATTTGGTTAAGTAATGTGATTTGTTAAATTTAGCCAATTACTCAATTTGTTATTTAGTATTTAGCAGAGTTGCGCTCTTTCCCTATTTATATGGATCTTTTCAAAAAATTTATAAAAAAAAGATGGTTTATCAGCTCCATGTAAGACTATTTCAGTTACTTTCCATGAAAAAATTACTGTAAAGTCAAAAACAAAAAGTCTCGTGTGAGCGGGACAAACTTTATAGTTCATATCTTCATTAAAAAAAACTATTGACACCGAATAAGGCGTGTTTAACTTTAATAAGGACCTAATAAGCTAATTTAATAAGCTAATTTTCCGAAAGCTAATTAGGTTTCGGTTTTCCGAAAGCTAATTTTCCACTCAAATTGGTTGCACTATTTTATTTTGGTTGCACTTTTAGAAAATTTCTAATTGAGATACGACCTTGCTATCAAGGAATGATTTTATGAACTTTGTCCTAAGCAGCACAGCAAAGACAATAGACGAACACGGAATCCAATGGGGGAGTAAACTCTCTTAGACTTAGATTATACTGATTATTTAAGCATCCTACATGAAAATGTTAGTAAAATGAATGAACTTTTTGACGTTTTGCGAGTTTCTTTTTTTGAAAATAAATGTTTAGAAGACGATAAAATAAAATTTCAAAATAGGGATAAAATCCTTTTTAATAGACAGTGTATAATAAATTTCACAAAAAATACCAGATATTTCGGTCACATATACAGTGACCGTCATCAGCAGTAAAACTGTTTTACTACTGATGACGGTCACTGTATATGTGACTGAAATATCTGGTATTTCTGTGAAATTTATTATACACTGTCTATTAAAAACGATTTTATCCCTATTTTGAAATTTTATTTTATCGCCATGGAAAGGCAGTGTGGTCTCCGAAATTATCTATGTTTAGAAGACTAAGTTGCTAATACTATGAAGAAGTGTAGGTGAAAAGGTGGTATTGAGTAACGAGAAGATAGTTCAAGTGGACAGCAGTGAAGATGTTAAAACTAGAATAGCCAAGGACCAGAGCTGGTTTTTTTATTGTTTTTTTTTTTTAAGAATAGGAGGGTAAGTCTGCAAACCAAGCTTAGAATATTGGAAGCTACAGTGATAAAAGTGGGGAATATGGTTCTGAACCGCAGGCGCTCCAAAAAACAGAGGATTTGCTAGATATTTTCTCGAGAAATTGCCTACAGATTGTGTTGGGTATCCGACCGACCGACTGAATCACAAACAGTAAGCTAAACATAAATATGGTTCAATCCTGCTTTCCATGGCTATAATGAGAGCAAGGTTGAGATCGCTGAGACACATTCTGCGAATGAAGGATGACAGATTGCCAAAGGTTGTCCTTGTCGGCCATCTACGGTCAAACGAAAAGCAGGTTATCCCCGAATGGGGTGGGAGAATGTCATAAGGACAGATTTAAAAGAAATGGGAACTTCTTGGAAGGGTTTGAAGAGCGAAGCTTTAACAGACTGGGATGGAGGAGCGTGCGTCGCTCTGGTGGCCTCAGGCGATTTGCTACTGAGTGAGTTGTTTGTAGTAGCAGAAGTAGTAGTATTTATTTAGTAAGTTATAATCTTAGCTAGTTAAGTTATGTCAATTTGCTAGTTATTTAGTTAAGTTAGCTAAAATTAGTTAGTTGTTTAAAGTTTCTGGGGTTAATTAGTTTCTCAAATAAGAGGAAGAGGCATTGTAATGTATGAATCCATAAACTTGTGAGCAGGAGTAACAGTGTGAGCAGCAAAATCCGATTTTGCTGCCCCTATCCCGGCAAGCGTGAAATACATCATAGCACTGCTTTTCACCGACTGGATTTTTGCTTTATACATTCCAATCATCTTTTTAGCATAATAATAAGAGAATGGGGTGCTACCATTTCGACTAACCGTCACAAGCACTAACCGTCATAACATCGACAAAAAATTTATAAGTTTATATAATAGTAATAAGTATATAATAGTTTAAAAACAAATTTCGGCTATATATTTGCACATTAGGGGGGTAGGGGTAAAGCATAGCATATATTAAATGTGTAACCTAACTTAACCTAGGTACCTTCCCCCCCCCCCTAAACCCCCCAAAAATAAGAGTTGCAGGAAAAGATATACAGGAAAATGAAAAAGTTTGTGATACCTTGGATGTGAAGGAAGATTTGTTTTGTAAGGAGGAATTAGCGACAGTACTAAAAGGATTAAAAAATAATAAGGCTCCATGTGCTGATAGGGTGGTCAATGAGATTCTCAAATATGGTGGCTCTGAGGTTAGAAATAAGTTACTGAAGATTATGAATATGAGTTTTGAAAAAGGGGAAGTGCCTAACGATTTTAGGAGAACCTTAATTAAGCCACTTTATAAGAAAGGTGATAAAAGTGAGTGTGGTAATTATCGAGGCATTAGTCTGGTCTCTGTAGGTAGTAAATTACTTAGTAATATGATACTTTTTAGACTGAGAGATGCCGTAGACAAAGTTTTAAGAGAAGAACAGTGTGGTTTTAGAAAAGGTAGAGGATGTGTCGACCCAATTTTCACTCTTAGGCTAATAATTGAGAAGTGCCTGAGTTTTCAAACACCTTTGGTCCTCAGTTTTAAAGATTATGAGCAAGCGTTTGATTATGTTGATAGAAGAGCTTTAGTAAAGGTTTTATCCTTGTATGGTATACCAGACAAATAGATTAAAGTGATTAGTGTTATGTACGAGAATAACACTGCTGCGGTTAAGGTAGGAAATGAGGTTAGCAGCTGGTTTATTAAATCAGGAGTCAAGCAGGGTTGTGTTCTATCCCCCTTTATATGGATTATTTTGATGGACTTTGTCTTAAGGAGCACAGGAAAGGCAATGGGAGCCCACGGAATCAAATGGGGAGAAAAAGTCTCCTGGACTTAGATTATGCTGATGATTTAAGCATCTTAGATGAAAGTGTGAGCAAAATGAATGAGGTTTTAGAGGTTTTGTGAGTTCAGGGTGCTAGAATAGGTTTGAAAATTAATGTTAAGAAGACTAAGTCACTAAGGCTAAAATAATTAAAGATGAAAAGGTGACGTTGGATAATGAAAATATTGATCAGGTGGGCAGCTTCACTTACCTTGGTAGTATTATTAGTAAACATGTTGGGAGCAGTGACGATGTTAAAAGTAGAATAGCAAAGGCTCTGGGTGTTTTTTCACAGTTAAAAAAAGTCTGGAAGAATAGGAAGATAAGTCTGCAATCCAAGATTAGAATATTAGAAGCCACGGTGATGACAGTGATCAAATATGGCTCTGAAGCATGGGCGCTCCGAAAACCGGATGAAGATTTGCTAGACGTTTTCCAGAGAAATTGCTTAAGGACTGTTCTGGGTACCCGGCTGACTGACCGTATTTCAAACAATAGGCTATACGAGAAATGTGGTTCAATACACATGGCTCTCTAGGGGTATAATGAAAGAAAGGCTGAGATGGCTAGGGCACGTTGTGCGGATGAACGATGACAGATTGCAGAAGATTGTTCTTTTCGGCCAACCGTCTAGGGCTAAACGGAAAGCAGGTCGCCCCTTCTGGGGTGGGAGGACGTAATGAAAGATTTAAAGGAAATGGGAACTTCGTGGGCGGGTGAAAAAGGGAGGCTTTGAATAGATTGGGATGGAGGAGGAGCGTACCTAGCTGCGTTGGCCTCAGGCGGCTTGGTGATGCGGTGAGTTGTTAGTAGTAGTAGTAGTAGTAGTAATCCATAAACCTTTGAGCAGGAGTAACGGTGTGAGCAGCAAAATCCTATTTTGCTTTCCCTATCCCGGCAAGCGTGAAATACATCATAGCACTGCTTTTCACCAACTGTATTTCTGCTTCATACATTCCAAAAATCTTTTTAGCATAATAATAAGAGAATGGGGTGCTACCATTTCGACTAACTGTCACAAGCACTAAACGTCTCACAACATCTAACCGTCAGAACCACTAACCGTCATAACATCGAAAAAAATTTATAAGTTTATATAATAGTAATAAGTATATAATAGTTTAGAAACAAATTTCGGCTATATATTTGCACATTAGGGGGATGGGGTAAAGCATAGCATATATTAAATATGTAACCTAACCTAGGTACCTTTTCCCCTTAAAACCCAAAAAACTAAAGTTTTAAAATTTTAGATATTATGACGGTTAGTGGTTCTGACGGATTTTTTGTCGATGTCCTGACGTTAGTGCTCCTGACGGTTAGATGTTATGATGCCTTCCCTAAGAGTATATATAAGACCAGGTCGCCTTCCTCTATTTGTTCCAGCCCCCTTGCAAATGTAGCCCCACTTTGCTCGGGCCTTCAACCCTTTCACAGTTTACATAGTGTTTCAGTATCATCTTCTACTTGATGTATGACGGTTCACAAAGTTTACAGACATACCCAACAACTATATTGACTTAAACCTTTCTATTAAATTATTTAAATTGAATATTGCATTGAATATATTAAAGACGGCAATACATTATTTGTTTCTAAATTATTTGAGAAATACCTAAAAATAAGTACAATTCTAAGATCGGGCACAGAAAAAAAATAGGGAATAACTTGTGAGAAACCCTGATGCTGAAAAACTTTTCTTTCTTTTTATTGGCTTAAAATTTCATACAGGAGGTTTCAAAGCCAATCAGGTTCTAAAAGGGTGGAGTTCTAGTCTCTCCTAAACTGAGGAGCAATATAATTGGCTTACAAAAATACGATGTAAACCAATGAAACTAAAGCAAACTTTTTAATGTGGAATACTACAAAGTAATCTCTTTTCCTCTCTTTGGTAATAAAATATTTTTTCTACTGATATAACAAAAAGGTAAAAATTGAACATTCACAAGTTTGGGATTATCCATTGTCATATATAAACTACCTACATCACAAATATAAGCCTAAATAATCGTGCAATTGCTACATAATCCGTAGACGACGAACCTCTTGCGAAATTATAAACACGGTTGACCACACAGAAGCGACACGCATCCAAACTTCTGAAAAAATTAAAAACCAATTTAAACGTGTTGATACGAGGCAAAATCGCGTAATTTGAACAAAACCAGGCATTTTGAACCAACTACCAATTTGGGGTAACATGAACCACTCTGGTGAATACTTATTCCCCACTTTGCTATCGACATGACTAAAAATTGATAAATACACGGACAATTTCAAACGATTCAGCTTACCAAAATGTAAATATACTATAAATGTACAATCCTGACGAATTATGACGCAAGATAAATTATAATAATACATGACAAATTATTGTATCCTAATATGCTATTAATATTAACAGAAATGATAAATAAATGGACACGAGAGTTCAGTTTACCCAAATGGATGTAGACTCACGGAGTCTACACAACTACTAATTGCTCATGACAAGATAATCTCAAAAATTTGTCAAAACCAAATAAAAAAATTCAATCAGGAATTACATCTTTTCCTGGCGAAATAAAACAAACAACTCCTGAAAATTTATGGCATTCATAACTTAAGGATACCGTTCCTAAATGGAATATGGTAAATTCCAACTTGTTTCCTCATTCTGTGTAAGAGACTTGATACCACTGATTCCTTATTATAGGGAAATCTAAAAAATAAAAATAAACAACTTATGAAAATTTAGCATCTTAAGTAGACATTACCAGTATTTAAACAAAATAAAAAAAAATCATGGAATTCCCCTTTTCTTGAGGAAATAAAACAACAACTCCCAAAAACCTGCTAGAACTTAAAAAGGTATTCTATTTAATAATTTTGTTGGCTTATTTACCCAGTAGTTGGAATATGAAAATTCCAAAATTCGGAATTATAAATAGAATATTATGTACGACCTATGTTTGAGAATTATCAAGTCTCAACCATCCCTAATTACTATTTAATTCCTCAGAAAATCCCTCTTTTCTTGAAGAATAACTATGATTATTTATGAAAATAATTTTAATTATAAAGAATTAATTCCTTAAGAAATTTAATTTAAGGAATTAATATTAAAATTATTTAGGAATTACAACAGAGAGCCTATGAAAATTTATGCTTGTTAGAATTCCAAAAGATGTTATCTACCCTTCTCGGTATTGCAGATTGAATTTTAGCATGGACAGCAACGTATTTTTTAGTGAACTCAGGGCCCTTTCCACTTCCTTAAAAAAAATTAAAAAAAGCTTACGAGAGGGATCTAGAGGTGCAGAGAAACTTCTCATCTTGAAGCTTAGGGTTTTTACATTCAAAACGGCCCGTAATAAATCTAACAAATCAGCTATAAGTTCAATAATTTAAAACAAATAGTTGCAAAAATGTATAGACAAATATGTATATATGTATATATATTGAATTAACATATATTATAATATATTTTGAATTGATAATATATTTATATATATATATATATATATATTATATATATTATATATATTATATATATATATATATATATATATATATATATATAATATATATATATATATATATATATATATATTGAATTGAAATAATAATATATATTGAATTGAAAATCAAGTATTTTGCAGTAGGCATCAAGACATGGCAAATTGTAGAAAGAAAAAGCCAAGACAGATAGTCCAAGTAATTGAGAGGCAAATGATTAAATGGCTGCACGTACGGGTAATGGCGGAAGCAAGTATATATATATATATATATATATATAGATATATATATATATATATATATATATATATATATATATATATATATATATATATATATATATATATATATATATATATATATTACTGGTGGATGGATTTAAAATGGGGGCTATCATAAATGTGTATATATCTGAATTCTACACAGTAAAAGAAGTTGGTTGTATTTGAAAATATCGGATTTCCAGTCACCAATAAAATACCTGTCACCAGTCTCTAAGCATATTTTTTTTATTTTTAAAATGTTATCTTGACTCAACATCTCAGAACAAAACCGCAAGAAAATTCAAAACAAAGCACTAAATATGCATTTTAGAGAAAAAAATACTCACTATAGGGATCTTGAATTACGTATAAAAGCGACGAAACAAAATATAGCTTTCCAGCTGAATACAGTTTTCCATTTATAAATAATAATTAGGGGAAAAAAACCCACAAATTCTGATTAAAAAAAACACTGGCCCACGAAATTCAATATCTGCCTGTCACAGTAATTGCCGAAAAAGGCGATTTGAGTTGCTTTGTCAAGCAATTTATTGATCTGAAAAAATTAATACTATCATCAACTATCATCAACTTGGCTCAAGATTTCATTGGCACTAATAACATCAATTTGCTGATGCCCATTGGTCACTTTGGGTCTCGACTTGGAGTGGCAAAGATGCTGCCAACCCCAAATATTTGTACACGGAAATGAGGTGTGTGGCTTATTATATTAACAAACAAATCCGTTGTCATAACAATTCTATCTTGTCCTTAGGATCAGTTTTCAGCTATTCAAAGAATATGCAATTTTTCATTTCTAATTTGACAGGATTTGGAAGAGTTGATTAATTGAATTGCGATGTTTCTTTGTAAAATGCTTATTTGAAGTCAGTGAGGCGTGTGTCATTTAAAACAATTTTATGTTGGAATTTCCTCCAGTGGATGTATTTAAATATTTAGGTATTTTCAACTTGTGGATTAAAGCACATATTAGTAAACTCGTGGTAATAGTGACCAGGAATCTCGGTTGTTTGCATTGATTGAAGTTTCTGTTTTTGTAACAGATCATAAGGACTTTATATTTTTCATTAGTTAAATGCTATATTCAATATTGCCCGAGGGTTTCAATGCTGACTTTCTCTTTGGATTTGCGAGGACTCCAAACTGTTCAAAATAAATCAATAAGAATCATGAACAATTTTTTAACACACCCAAGAAAGACAGAAAAATAATTTGAAACTTTTATTTCTAGATATTCTTGATTTCCTGCAAATTTCTCACCTTGATTTGAGAATATGGTTTTTTAAACATTCAGTGTAGTGATCATTTTTGTTAAGAATGTTCTTAAGAATGAGAGATCAAGACTAAGTCTGAGATATCAACTTCCCCGGATTACGAGCAAATATAAGCTATTTGATATATATATATATGTATGTATATGTATATGTGTATATATATATATATATATATATATATATATATATATGTATATATGTATGTGTGTATGTGTATATATATATATATATATATATATATATATATATATGTAGGGTACCTCCATAGGAGGCATGGACCAAGGGGGGACCTTGTCCCTGGGGGTCCATAATAGAATCTGGGGCACCCTTGCCCGGGGTCATAAATACAGGCGGAGGAGGAAGAAGGCCCCTCAAATGTACACTCAAAAGGGCCCACTTGTTTATCCACAGGTTCCATGAGTTGCAAACCTTCTCCCAGCAATGGGTTAAATTGCATGGTGATGCAGAACACCATCGCGGGAGGATCCTCTATAGGAGGACAACTGTGGCAGGGCGTAAGATCCAGATCTATGGACAACGGCCTCTGCAAAGGGCTGCCTCGACCTTTTCGGGGTACCTGCAAGACTGGGGACCTTGCGGTCAACTCTATTCCCACTTGAGGAGTGGCGCCCCTCGAGGAAATTATAGCCTAGTAAACGACACAGCATTCGCATGGGATTCTGACTAATGGACAATTCTTCTGGGATTGGTATGTTTTGATGGGCGTCTTTGGGCTGAAAAACCTCTTCCTAGCTAATTTATCTATTACGGGTTGCCTCCCCGTAGTAGCATAATATTTGTAGGCATGAATATATAATGAGTCGGAGGTAATAGGCTTGAGATTGTCTGTGCAGGATTTCGACTCTTGTTGATAGAAGAGCATCGCCAAGCGCTGAAAACCATGTTGTGACCAAGATGGGCCCAGGATTGCACAAAGCCTCCATTCATGGAGGTCCCAGGGACTTCTTGCTGTCCGGTTCTAAGCCGGCTTAAGCACTTTGGTGTAGACTTGAGAAGATATGTGATCCCCGTCCTGCACTGGTATCCGGGATCATTGCTTTTCCTGAGGCGAAAAAAATTTCAATGATTTAAAGAACATGAAAATTGGAACTTGGAATGTTACGACATTAAAAAATGACTATCGTATCGACATTTTGACTGACGAATTCAGACGATTCGATCTGGATCTATTAGGAGTTTCAGAAACTCATATCCCAGGGGTAGGAAGCATGAAATTAGGTGATATAGAATTTGTTTACTCAGGAAGGAAGGATGGGTTACATAGACAGGGAGTAGGGCTCATGATGAATAAGGAAGCGGCTAAGTCTTGTTTAGGCTGGGAAGGTATTAATAATAGAATACTAATTGCTCATTTTATGACTAGAAAGTTCAAGGTATCAGTTATAGTAGTATACGCCCCTGTAGAACCGACTGATGGAGATACTAGTGATTCAGATGAATTCTACTTACAGTTACAGGAGCAAATAGACAAGGTCCCAGGTAGAAATATGATGTTATTGCTGGGAGATTTTAACGCCCAGGTTGGTAGAAATAAGGATAGATGGTATCCCAGCTTAGGTAAATTTGGTGTAGGAAAAGAAAACAGTAATGGATACAGACTTTTGCAATTTTGTAGGTATAACAACCTAGTTATAACCAATACGGTGTTTGGTCATAAAATGGCTCATAAGCTAACATGGTATTCACGTGATGGTAAGACAGCAAACCTTATTGATTATGTTATAGTAAATCGAAGACTGGCAGGATCAATACAAGATACTAGGGTATATAGGAGTGCTGTTATTGATGTTAAAAGTAAAGATCACCATCTAGTACTGTCAAGGGTTAATTTAAAGCTGAAATATCGGAAGGGTAATTACCTCCCGGGAAGTTATGATGTTAGTAGACTCCAGGATGAGAATTTGAGAGAAACTTTCCAGGAACAGTTGAATACTAAACTTGAGAGTTTAAAATTTGATAATGTGGAAGATGGTTGGAATAATTTTAGAAAAATAATGTGTGAAGTTGCTGAAGGTGTATTAGGGAAGAAAGCTAGAACTGCAGCTAAGAATATTAGTGAAAAAGCTTTAAGTTTAATAGAAAGGAGAAAGGACTTGTACAAGAATTATCTGAGTGATAGATCACATGAAAACAAAAGAAATGTAAAGAAAGTGGAGAAAGCATTGAAATATGAACTAAGGAGGTGTGAAGTGGAGGCCATGGATAAAATTGCCGAGGATTTAGAAGATGCAGCTAGACGGCATAATAGTAAAATATTGTACTGGCACGTTAACAAATTGAGAGGTAGTAGTCAATCCGGACTTGTCCCAGTTAAAGATAGGAATGGGGTGGCAATTAGCGATAAGACAAAAGCTAAAGCGAGATGGGCCGAACATTTTGAGAATTTGCTTAACCGAGATAGAGTTGCAGGAAAAAATATAGAGGAAAATGAAAAAGTTTGTGATACCTTGGATGTGAAGGAAGATTTGTTTTGTGAGGAGGAATTAGAAACAGTACTAAAAGGATTAAAGAATAATAAGGCTCCAGGTGCTGATAGGGTAGTAAATGAGTTTCTTAAATATGGTGGCTCTGAGGTTAGAAATAAGTTATTGGAGATTATGAATATGATTTTTGAAAAAGGGGAAGTACCTAACGATTTTAGGAAAACCTTAATTAAGCCACTTTATAAGAAAGGTGATAAAAGTGAGTGTGGTAATTATCGAGGCATTAGTCTGGTCTCTGTAGGTAGCAAATTGCTTAGTAATATGATACTTTTTAGACTGAGAGATGCCGTAGACAAAGTTTTAAGAGAAGAGCAGTGCGGTTTTAGAAAAGGTAGAGGATGTGTTGACCAAATTTTCACTCTTAGGTTAATAATTGAGAAGTGCCTAAGTTTTCAAACACCTTTGGTCCTCAGTTTTATAGATTATGAGCAAGCGTTCGATTCTGTTGATAGAGGAGCTTTAGTAAAGGTTTTATCCTTGTATGGTATACCAGACAAATACATTAAAGTGATTAGTGCTATGTACGAGAATAACACTGCTGCGGTTAAGGTAGGAAATGAGGTTAGCAGCTGGTTTTGTATTAAATCAGGAGTTAAGCAGGGTTGTGTTCTATCCCCCTTTATATGGATTATTTTGATGGACTTTGTTTTAAGGAGCACAGGAAAGGCAATGGGAGACCACGGAATCAAATGGGGAGGAAAAAGTCTCCTGGACTTGGATTATGCTGATGATTTAAGCATCCTAGATGAAAGTGTGAGCAAAATGAATGAAGTTTTAGAGGTTTTGCGAGTTCAGGGTGCTAGTATTGGTTTGAAAATTAATGTTAGGAAGACCAAGTCACTAAGGCTAGGAATAAGTGAAGATGAAAAGGTGACGTTGGGTAATGAAAAGATTGATCAGGTGGGCAGTTTCACTTACCTCGGTAGTATTATTAGTAAAGATGGTGGGAGCAGTGAAGATGTTAAAAATAGAATAGCCAAGGCTCAGGGTGTTTTTTCACAGTTAAAAAAAGTCTGGAAGAATAGGAAGATAAGTCTGCAAACCAAGATTAGAATCTTAGAAGCTACAGTGATGACAGTGGTCAAATATGGCTCTGAAGCATGGACGCTCCGAAAAGCGGATGAAGATTTGCTAGATGTTTTCCAGAGAAATTGCTTAAGGATTGTTCTGGGTACCCGGCTGACTGACCGTATTTCAAACAATAGGCTATACGAAAAATGTGGTTCAATACCGCTTTCTAGGTCTATAATGAAAGAAAGGTTGAGGTGGTTAGGGCATGTTGTTCGGATGAAGGATGACAGATTGCCGAAGATTGTTCTTTTCGGCCAACCATCTAGGGCTAAACGGAAAGCAGGTCGTCCCCGTCTGGGTTGGGAGGACGTCATAAAGAAAGATTTAAAGGAAATGGGAACTTCGTGGGCGGGTGTAAAAAGGGAGGCTTTGAATAGATTGGGGTGGAGGAGGAGCGTGCGTAGCTGTGTTGGCCTCAGGCGGCTTGGTGCTGCGATGAGTTGTTGTTAGTTTAGTTTTTAGAAAAAAATTACATTTATAGAGCAAAAAGTCCTTTTTTCCACGCAGTTGAGACACTCAAAGCCACGAATCTCTGAACGGTGAACCCTTCGAATAGCTGAGGAAGACGAGTTAAAAAAAAATTTCAAGAGTTTTGGGTACTTTTTCACTGACAAACAACAACATGTAAAACAATAAGGAATGAATCTAAGAGGGTTAAATTATTTTTAACCTTAAGTGAATATTTAGGCTCTATATTAAAGGGTTGTTCTCAGCAAAGCATACATAAAAATGAAATAAGAATTGAATGAAAGGTGCTGAAAAGTTGCGGACTTGCTATTTTAAATGCATTATTTCGTTTTGACGGCTTCAACCAGTTTCAATTTTTCTTGCTTAACTCGAATAATAAATATATAGCCCCTTTTTATTTGATAGTGTTTTTTGGTTATACCCCCACCCCTGTTCTTTTTTGAATTTATATTTGACCTAACGTTATTTACGTGATAGAGATTCTATACTGATATTTTCCAGCACAGCACGTTAAAAGGCTCCGTTTTTCTCAGTTTTAAAACTAAGATCAAAAACTAAAACAATCTCAGAATCTCTACTTCAAGGAAGTTTCAAAGAAGTTCCGACTAAAGCCTCATTGTCAAACTTAAACAAATAACTACTAAAACTAGGAACAAGGCAAATTTACCCATCAAGAATTCGCAACAAAGTACTTAGTTTAAAGTAAGCCAGGTAATACTACCGACAAACTTAGTTGCGGAAGTTAGAACTGACCATAGAATAAGAATGCCGTTCAAAAAGTTCGATATTTGTGTCTTTGAAACTGGTCTCTTACACTGGTTTAAATAGATTTTTGCTTTTGTTGGAAAATTAATATTTTTCCTAATCCTAAAGCATAGAAAATATAGGCCCCTGCCAGCAATAAAAGTGGAACCATATGCTAAACTCGTGTAAATAATAAATAAAGCTCAATTATGGCTTTCATCTAAAACGGCGCCAATGTATTAAGAAGAAAAACCTAACATGGAAGAGGAAGAGGAAGAAGAAAAATGACAGAAAAAAAGAAGAAACATTACTGTTTTAGATTAGTTCCCCCTCGTTTTTATCTGGTTGCATGATGGAAAGGCAATGTGGTCTTCGTCCTTATTGATGTTTTAATGGCCGTATATTAAACAGTAAGCTATGCGAAGAACGTGGTTCAATCCCACTTCATAACACTAGTGAAGTGCTACAACACCTCTTAGTCTAAATTAAATAAAAAAAAACAAGTTTTTTTAACTGAAAGTAAGGAGCGACATTAAAACTTAAAACGAACAGAAAATATTCTGTATATGAAAGGGGCTGTCCCCTCCTCAAGGCCTCACTCTTTACGCTAAAGTTTTTTACTGTTTTAAAAAACAAAGTTGTGAGACAAAGTCAAATTTTCTTAGGCGCGTAACTTTTGATGTTTAAAACTAAACTCGATGAAACTTATATATTTGATATCAGCATAAAAATCTGATTATTTTGATGTATCTATTGGTATCAAAATGCTGTTTTTTAGAGTTTCAGTAACTATTGAGCCGGGTCGCTCCTTACTTACAGTTCGTTACCACGAACTGTTTGATCCACTCTAGGCCAATACAGCTGTTCACACTCCTCCTCCACTTAGCTTAATATTAAATTGCATTCTTCCTCCCTGGGGCCAACACAGCTGATTATGCCCCTCTTCCACCCAAATCTAAATCAAATTTTGAAAACAACAACAGGTAAAACAATGGCGGATTGATATAAGACAGTGAAATGTTCCTTAACCTTAAATAAATACTTCGGCTTCATATTCAAGAGCCGTCCTCAGCAAACTTTTTATAAAAATAAAATAAGACTTACAACAAAATGCGATCATTATAGCCGAACTCAAAAATTTAAAAGTTCCAGAATCATTACTTAAAGGAAATTCCACCAGGTCTGAAGAGAAAACAATACGAAACGAGTCAATTCATTATAGCAAATACAAATCAAGAGAATGTTTTAATGCTATTCTCGCCGTTTTAGCAGCTAACCTAAAAGGCCTTTTGTAGCAGGTTCATTGGCATTACCTATTGGTGTTGTAATTTAATTCACTTTTTGATATATGGTCAGTCGAATCTAGAAATAAAACCTAGATCCTAGAAGACCTAAAACTAGAAGTAGAACCTAGACCTAGAAATATCTTTAAACAATTCCTCTGGAAAGCCTTTAACAAATCTTCCCCAACCTTTCCAAGCACCAATGTTCCAGAGCCATAGTTGACCTCTGTCATGACCGTAGCTTCCAATAACCTATTCATAGGTTGCACACATGTCCCCCTATCCTTCGAAACTTTCTTCAACTGAAATAAAACACTAGTACATTCGCTATTCTACTGTTATATATTCATAAATTTGCATGTGACATGTGTTACATACATATTACATTACTAATATGTGACAGTGTAAATTCAATAGTACTACCCTGGTACGTCAAGCTATCAGCTCGATCGACTTACTAGTTACCAAACATCAAACCTTCAAGTTCACTTTTTCCTAGTCTAATTAACCCACTCTTCTTAATGTCAATTTTCAAACCTATTCTAGCACCCTGAACTCTCAAAGCCTCCAAATTTCATTCATTTCACCGTAGTTTTTTCTAGGACCCTCAAATCATGTCATGATCAAAGTCTAGGAGAGTTTTACTTTCCAATTTGACACATTGTTCTCCTATAGCCTTTGCAATGTTCTATAGGGGAGAGTTTATCAAAATAGTCTATACAAATGGGGATACGATACAACCCTGCTTAACTCCTGATTCCACACCGAACCAACAACCAACCTCACTTCTTATCCCAACCACAGAAATATTAGTATCATACTTATCTACCGTACCTAATCAGGAAAGGCCCTTCACCAAAGCTTTTGTATCCAGTTGAATTATTGATTTATCAGTTAAGCAAGCTGAAGCAATCACTCTTCACTTGATTCACGTAAGACTTAATATCCGCCAAATATTTAGTGTGATTCTGAACTTTAAAAAGTGAAGAACCAAGTAAATTTCTTGTTAAGATGAGGATTGCTTGCGGTAGACCTTCTAGAGGGCAAGTCTTTAGCATTAAGCAGAAAACTAAATCGGCTTATAAGCATCATCTTCATGCAGTTCAGATTTTGGGCGTCGAATTTTTGACAGAGCGTTCAAACTTTGACTGGGTACAAAAAAAACTTTAAAAAGGCATCGAAATTTTGTTTACATACATTTTTGTTACGTTTCTACACAAAACTTCAGGGTTTCAAATCCCCTACACACCCGTCCCTGGATAAGCCCTTGATGCTCATCGTGTTTTGATGCAGCTTATTTGGGAAGCTACTCAGAATGGCCGTCTTCCTAGAAGACTTCCGACTCGGAATATTCAAGTCTAAGATTAAAGTTAGGATTTGTGAATATTTTGGATATTTACCAGTTAGGTACGGAGTTACACAAGGGCGAGTAGGGCTTTTCTCGGAACATTACTTATCAGCCTAGACCATAAGGCACGACCTGACTTGGATTGTTCTCAGTCAGCTAATACTAAATGAGCTACAGGACCCGGATTTTTTTTTTATCAGCGCACACCAAAAGAAGCTACAATTTTTGAAACATTACCAATCAGCCTAGACCAGAAGGAGCTATCGACTTTGAATATTCTCAGTCAGCATCATACGCATATGATACGTATTATAGATGATGAATATAATATTCCAGAATTATCTACGCACCATATTTAGCATAAACTAAATATGATACGTAAATCTCGAAAGACAAGAACTCTCCTAATATATTTAATACTTGTATTAAAAATTTGTAGTCTGGTAGCTCTTGTCTTTTGGGATACACACACATATATTTAGCTTATGTTGACGAACTACTTGTCATCACACAAACTGAGGTTGGTTTAGTGCTTTCCGTCCGATCCGTCATTCTAGCCAAAACTGCATTTCCCTCTACCAAATGCTGCCTGTCCAATGCTGCATTTCCAAGTATTGTATTAAAATAAATGTTGATCAATGTGAATATTTAATTTTTAATATAACTCGTCTCATGCTTCGGATTGTAGTTCATTTTGTAAACCACAAGCCACTTCTTTTCGATGGCTAGGGATTTCTGTTTGCAATTCTCTAAGCTCTTTGCGTTTCCAGACAATCGAAATATTAGGAAAACTGGGGTATTCTGTAATTGTTGGAAATCGAGGCAATTTCCGGCAGCATCATTACTCCAGTGAGTTTCAGCATCATTCTGTGTTATTTTATTCTAGAGTTTATATGCTTCTGAACAAAGGTGATGTAATAACGTTCAAGACGGACTATTATCACAATTAAAATTTTTTATTTCATTTACAGCAATTATTTCGGAATCAGAAACAAAATAGTCAGCATCTAGTTACAGATATTATGGAAATAATAATTTCCAAATTAGTTGGCGAAACGCCAATGCGTCTTGGTCCTATTGCCTTATCGATTAATTTTTTTTAATCTTTTCTTGTGTTTTTCAGAGGCAACGCTGTAGCGTTGCCTATAGTAAAGGCCATACGGCTCCAATGTTTTTTTTTTCAGAGGCACTTCATATGGAAGAGGTCGTCGTAGAAGCTTCAAAGGGGGCTCATTCGATTGGAAATCGAGAGTTATAGTGCCCTTTTTAATAGTCGAAAATGATTGGAGGGCAACTAGCCCCCCCCCCCACGCCCATTATTCCCCCAAACACATCCAATCAAAATTTTGAGATAGCCATTTTGTTCAGCGTAGTTGATTTCCAGATAGAAAATATATTTTTGAGGAGGACACACCCCACAACCCTCAAGGCAGGGTTTTAAGTTATGCCCTGGGGGTATATAAGGTTTTTATAGAAGACGTTGTCGTAGAAACTTCAAAACAGGCTCATTCGATTGGAAATTCAAAGGGATAGTGCCCTTTTTAATGGTCGAAAGTGATTGGAGGGCAACTAGCCCCCCCCCACGCCTATCATTCCCCCAAACATATCCAATCAAAATTTTGAGATAGCCATTTTGTTCAACGTAGTTGATTTTCAGATTGAAAATATGTTTTTGAGGAGGACAATCCCTCACAACCCTCAGGGCAAGGGTTTTAAGTTATGCAGTGGGGGCATATAAGGTTTTTATAGAAGGCGTTGTCGTAGAAACTTCAAACAAGGCTCATTCAATTGGAAATTCAAAGGGCTGGTGCCCTTTTTAATAGTCGAAAGTGATTGGAGGGCAACTACCCCCCCCCCCCCCTCCCACGCCCATCATTTCCCCAAACACATCCAACCAAAATTTTGAGATAGCCATTTTGTTCAACGTAGTTGATTTTCAGATAGAAAATATGTTTTTGAGGAGGACACTCCCCCACAACCCTTAAGGCAAGGGTTTTAAGTTATACCCTGGGGTCATTACCTTAATTACCTTAATTCGCACTTCAGAGCAAATTAAGGTCCATACTGGATCTGTTGTGCTCCGGGTCAATGATGGCAAAAAATTCGTCACTGTGTTAGGGCCCAGTGACACGCCATAGGAGAGGTCTGCTGGAGAGATGCAATTTAAGCCCACTCGGTAGCGGTGGCCACGAGGTAGGTATGGCCCGTAAAGACCATTCTCAGTGGTATAGAGCTGACACCGCCGCACAACAGCAACTTCGGATCGAGTATGCGAGATGGTTGGGTATGACAAGCGCCATCAGCCTCCTAGCAAGACACTCATTATGATAAAGTTGGCATCAGTCAGTAGTTGAGTGGGGCGGACAGTCCCACTCATATTTTCATGGCTTGTTATTCCATTCCTTGTCAAGTCTGGACTTGAACGACGCAGCCGTAGGTGCAGTCGCTGTTTCAGCTTGAAGGCTATTCCAATCGTTGACAACACGCTCGGAGAAGAAGTGTTGCCGCGTTCGTGTTTTGACAAAACGTTTTTGACAGCTTATGTGAGTGTCCTCTTGTATGGTGCTGACTTGAATGCTTGGTAAAGAGGGGGTTATTTGGTTGTGCGTTATACTTGTAGGTCAGCATCATATCACCACGGCGGCGTCTGAAGACGAGTGTTGGCAGCTGCATGCGTTCCAGTCTCTTGTTGTACGGGAGATCTCGTAGGCCAGCTATGCACTTCGTGGCACGTCTCTGAACTCCTTCGATTAGACTGGTATCATTCTTATAAGAAGGGGAGGTGAGACACGTACCAAAATCCAAAACGGGTCTAACTATAGCCTTATAGAGCCTTAGAAAGACTGTACGGGAGCGGCTGGTTATAGTACGTTTGAGGAGACCAAGGCTTGAATTTGCTTTTGAAACTGCTTGTTGCCAGTGGCCGTGGAACTTCAGTTGTTCATCTATCAGCACTCCTAGATCTCTTTCTTCGGGACTTGTCTTTAGTACTAAGCTAGCCAGTGAATTGGGATCGGACATTTTGTACTGGTGACGGGGGTTGTTGCTTCCAAAGTGAAGGACACTGCACTTCGATGCGTTGAATTCAAGTAGCCAGTCTTGTGCCCACGTTTAGATTTTATGAAGGTCACGCTGCAGACTTTGTTTGTTTGCAGGCCCAAACAGCTTGGAGTTGTCGGCATAGAGAGTGATGTTGTTTTCTGTTCCGTTCATCATATCGTTGATGTATATAAGGAATAGGGTAGGGCCCAAAACAGTACCTTGGGGGACTCCGCTTACAACATCACATGGTTCGGAGAAGACCTTGTCGCCATTAGTTGTGAAGAGTCGAACCTGCTGACTCCGACCAGTCAGAAAGTCCATGACCCAATCGACCACGTCCGAGTGAGTACCTGCTGCTGAAAGTTTCAACCTGAGACGGTTGTGTGGTACCTTGTCGAAAGCCTTGGCTAGGTCCAGTAAAATCAGGTCCACAGGGATTCCTTTCTCCAGGTGATCTGTTATGGTGCTGTATGTCTCAAGGAGATTGGTCTCAACCGATTTTCCTGGCAGAAATCCGTGCTGGTCGGGGGAAAGTATATTGTTATTACGGAGATGTGTCAAAATATCAGCATTCACAATCCGCTCAAGAGTTTTTGCCACCGCTGAGGTCAGACTGATGGGTCTGTAGTTTATGGCTTTGGTGCGGTCACCTTTCTTGAATATTGGGGTGACATGGGTCAGCTTCCAGTCTTTGGGTACCTTTTTTGAGTCAAGCGACAGTTGGAATATATTGCATAGTGGTTGTGCAATTTCTTTGGCAAGCTCCTTCAATAGTCTTGGGTGCAAGTTATCAGGACCGGCGGACTTATTGACGTCTAGCGCTTCAAGTCGCTTTTGGACGACAGGGGGGGGGGAGAGTAGAATAGGTGGCATCGGGTTAGGGATGTCGTATGATGGGCTATGAGGAAGAGGACCATCTGGTTCATTGGTGAAAACCGACGCAAACTGCCTGTTGAGGAGTTCGGTGATGTCCTTCAAGTTGGTCACTTCCTTGCTATCATCTGTACTGAGTGCTTTTACTGACCGTCTACTGTGATCCTTACTTGATACGTACTTCCAGAACTTCTTCGGGTTATTCTTACTATCATCAGCTAGCTTGGACTCGTACCGTGCGTAAAGTTGTCTAGTTAGGCTTCTTAGTTTGTTTCGAGCTTTCGCAAACTTTTGGTAGTGTTCTTCCTTCCCTCCTTTATTGTACTTTCTCCAGTACCGTCCCCTCCTGTTTCTTTCCTTGCGTATCTCGGGGGTCATGAAAGGCAGTGTTTTGGGCTTTGGCGTGAGTTTTACTGACGTGTGTTTTTTTTGAAGTGCAAGTAGCTCGTCCTTTAGGTTAGCCCATTGTTGGTCGACGTCCCCTTGAAGTAAAGGTGACCAAATTACGCCTTCCAGCTCTTTTCTGATCGCCCCGTAGTCTACATAAGTTTTCTTTATGTAAACATTTTCTATCTTACGAAATGACACATTCACTTCTAGGATTAGATGATCGCTCTTTCCTAGAGGAGGTAAGTAATTTATGTTCTGAAGCTGGTCTTTATCCCGTAAGAACACTAGGTCAAGTACAGTCGGTCTCTGGAAAAGTCGGTCTCTAGTAGCTTGTTCGACAATCTGGTAGAGATTAAGGTCGTGAAGGCAGTCTGTGAATAGATTCGTGCTTCTGCTTCTGTTCGTAAGTACAGGTATATACGGATATCCCTCCTTCCATATGAGGTCAGGGAAGTTGAAATCACCAGCTATAAAACGGTTCCCCGTGTAATTCATAGTTGCTTTATGCAGCATTGTTTCTTGCTCGGTTTCTTGGCAATCTGGGGCAGATGGGCTTCTGTAAATACAGCCTACTCTGGTTATTACTCCACCGCCGTCATCACATAGATCGAACCATACAGATTCGACAAATTGTGAGTTACCTGGGAGACATAATGACCGTACACTATAACATGTCTTGAATAGCGCCAACGTACCACGCCTGCATTCTGAAGACTGTAGGTTTGACATGACACCATACCCTGGAATCTTAACATGGGAATCTTCGAGCCTGTTTCTACTGGACTTGGGACAAACCTCGGTCAATAGGACCCGATCATAATTTTTGGAATAAATCACGGATTTCAGCTCGTTCAATTTGTTAGGAAGTTGGTCGACGTTAGTAATTAGAGCATAAAAATCTGTACTTACTCGTTTTTGGTGTTGCTTACTCCGGTCGTTGGTCCCGTTGCCCGGCCGACCCGAGTCCTCATCTGTTTTGCCTAAAGTGGTCGCTGACGCTTTCGAGTTAGCAGTGTAGTAGCTTCCAGAGCTTGTTTCGCTCTCCAATGAGCTGTCACTAGTCATGGATGAGAGTCTTTCCGTAGAAAAAAGCACTAAGATGTTCGGTAACACCCATATTTACATTATTTACACAGTTCACAACTTGGAATTCTACATCTGCATCGGGTTCGGAGGAGGGACTTCTCCTCCGCTTTTCGGGTTTTTTGACACAATACGGAGGTCACGGATTGCGAGGTTTTGTTCACCACCAGCTATTCTCTCCTTAAGCTCTGCAACAAGTGCTTTATATCTCTCTTGATCTTGTTTCGATCGATCATGGCGGAACTGTACTGCTCCTTTCCTTGAGAAAGACTCTTTCAAGATCTGTTTTTTAATTTGAAAGGATGACACAGTAAACAAAAGGGGCGGTGCCGTATTCCGGGTTGGATCGCTAGCCTGTATAGTCTGCTTTAGGCGACGGACATTAGTAAAGGGACCGCAATTGATTCCGTACTCGGTTAATAAAAACTGCTTGAGAGCGTTAGTGTCATCAATGGAAGTGTCGATACCGTATGCAACAATGTTGTTTTTCCGTGACTCTCGGTCTTTTTCAGCACGGATGATCTGTCGTACTTCGGATTCTAACGACTGCTGAAAGTTAGCACTAAGTGCTCGGACTTCTGCTTGCACAATTTGCTTCGTTTCATCCACGCTACATTTTGAGGATAGGGCCACTTCCACACTATTTACTTTGTCTTTTATAGTACCTAGCTCAGCTCTAAGTGCACTCTCAGTTTGCGCAATGGTATTGGAGAGACTACTCTGAAGGTTTCCTATTGCTTGCGTGATCACAGTAGTAATATCTTGGATAGTAACTGCGGGTTGGGGAGGGATAATGGATCTAGGGGTGGTCACATTTGATTTGCACCAAGCACAGTCCTAATTGAAACCATTTTTCTCCTGCATTTTCACGAGAAGTTCATACTCTGCGTCGGATATTTTCAGGCAGTCACAACACATCCATTTCCCACACCCATCACAAAGTAATGCTTTAGAGTCCTCTTCTAGGTCTGAAGTACATAACAGGCATCTGTCCACATTTTTCTGGGGGCTCTCTCTAGGACGTTTCGATTTTGGCGGCATTTCGGGCACGAACAAATTTTCCACCAACAATAAATTGTATTGGCAACACCGACAGAAAAAATTCAAGATATATAGACGTTGAAATCTCCAGGGAATTAAACTTATGTATTATTATTTGGAAAACACATAAATCAAATAAAACTCCAAGGTGAGTAACTATAATTTAACACTTTAGGGTCTAAAGATTATGAAAATAATACACTAGGATTGGAAAAATGTCTTAGACACTCAGTTTGAGCCAATAGTTCACAAGTTAAATTTCACAGGATCACATGGGTTTGTTGATCAACAATGACAGTCATATAAGGTTTTTATAGAGGGCGGTGTCGTAGAAACTTCAAAAAGACTCATTCAATTGGAAATTCAAAGGGCTAGTGCCCTTTTAATAGTCGAAAGTTATTTGAGGGCAACTAACCCCCCTCTCACACCACCTTTTCCCCAAACACATCCAATCAAAATTTTGAGACAGCCATTTTATTTAACGTAGTTTTAATTCTGGAAATTAGGTCTTTGAGGATGACAACTCCCCCACAGCCCTTAGGGCAAGGGTTGTAATTTCAAGATTCTCCGAATCCTTCCCATTATTTCTTATGGAAGGGATGCTCGTATAAACTTTAGAGAGGGCTCATTTGATTGGAAATTGAAAGTTCTTGTTCACTTTTTAAGAGTCAAAAGAGATTGGAGGGCAACTAGCCCCCCCCCCCTCCTCCACGCCCTAAATGCATCAGATAAAAATTTCGAGATAGACATTTTCTTAAAATAGTTCAAAGTTCTGATAACAAAAAACTCCGGTGTCGACACACCCCACCAGGGCCCGGGGGTAGGCGTTGTAAGTTATGCCCTGGGGGCATATAAACAATCAAATAATCATTAAATAAGCAATCAATGCAAGCAAACATACAATAGATATTAATATAAATTAATAAATAAATTTAGTGCTGGTATTAATGTAAATTAATAAATAAAATTCTGCTGGGTGGAATTTAACGCGGGGGAATTATCAGCAGGAAAATAAAATGTTCTTTGAGGGGGGAGGAATTTCCCAGGGGTGGGTTTTCCAAATGTGAATTATTCAGGGAGGGGACGACTAAAACCATTCGGTAATATTCTAAATTTTACATCTGAAAGTAACGGGAATAAAGAATCAACGGAAATGTAAGAGATAGCACTTCAGGTTCCTTTAGACGACTTTGTTCGTGTCTTTTGAAAAAAGACATTTTCAAAAGACAGATTATTTTCATTTGTATTACTTTCTCTGTGGCTGCTCAATTATGCATGTGAGGGGGGAGACTTCCCCCCACCACTGTCTACACTAAGGTTTCAGTTTTTATCTCAAGGCTTAAAAATGAACGCAATGCGATAAAAGTATAACTCAAAATAACACATATAGAATAATATATGCACATAACACAGAACAATTAATCAAAATTACATATTATGCGTTGAGGCTCACCCAAATGATGGCCCAGGGGGCTAACTATTCCACAATCTATGAAATCAATCCTGCAATAACTGAAAGTATAAAGTGTTTTTTAGTATTTAAACGTCTTCCACAACTCAAACGGTCCAACATTCTACAGCCCAATGAGTCTGTCTAATCTTCTAAATCGGGAACTGAGGAGATAAGTGAAGTTCGGCCCCGTATTGGATGAGTCTCCAACCTCATCCTCCCCCTCTCCTACTGTCTACGCTAAAGTTTTCTTCTTTATGTCAAGTACGCCGCCCCCACCCCAAAGACTTTAATAAGGTAAAGTTTTGTATGGGAAGAACACATAGTAAATCTCTTATAATTATCCGATTATAAGGTTAAAATACATACTCTGTGATAGATGCAAAATTGCTTTGGCACACAAATCCTATTAAGGTCAATTCCAAACAGTCGTGATCCCTTTGTGTCAGCAAGTGAAATGGTCTAAACCCCCTTGTTGGAGCTATTTTTTCAATCCATTCATTGTTGTCAATCGCTGTCCACAAGTTATGCAAGCTGTCTATTGTTCATATATAAGGTTTTTATCAAAGAGGTAATCGTTTAGACTTTGAAAAAAGCCTCATTCGATTTAAATTGAAAGTTCTAGATCCGTATTTTAAAGTCAAGAATAATCGGACAGTAAGCAACCCCCCCCCCCCATGTCATAAGAACTTGAAACTTTTTGCAATAAAAAACGAACAAAAATTGATTTTAAAAAAAACTTTCCGAAAAATAAGTTTTTCAAAGAAAGGTAAAGGCCATTTTAAACTTAAGCTCATGAGATACAAATACCTGTTAAAATTCAAACTCAAAACGACCAGAAATTACTATTAAAGAATAAATGAACCCCAAAACGAACAGAAATTAAATAAACAATCATAGCAAAAAACATACAACAAGTAATAATATAAAGGAATAAATAGATCTTAAAGCGAGTAATGCTTAGATTGAAGAAGAAAATCAAGCTTAAAACGAAAAAAAATATTTTGCTATTAAAGTATAAATGAAACTTAAAACGAACAGAAATTAAATAAACACTCAATGCGAACAAACATACAATATATATTAATGTAAATGAATAAATAAATCTTAAAACGAGTGAAACTTAAATTTAATATGCAAATCAAGTTTGAATCGAATAAAAATAACTACAAACAAGAGTTTGGGTATCGCCTCACTACAGAAGCCTAAAACCTACTGCGTCATTGGCGCTTTACTGAAAACGAATTATATTACAAATGTTTTCTTTTGTACTCAATATTGAAAATAAATATTAAAATTACAGAAAAATTTTGAACTGATGAGCTTTCAGCCATTAATATCATTATACATCAAATATTCAATTTAACTTATTAGTTCTTTCCAAGATTGGTCAAAACAAATATAGTTTCACTACAATCAAATTTTGGATTCTGCCCCCTTCTTTAACTGTAAAAACCTAAAGCCTTCTGCGTCATTGGCACTTCACTGAAAACGAATTACTCGGATATTGCAAATTTATTCTTTTCCAGTTCTTACAGCATTGAAAATGTAAATAAAAATTACAGTGAAAAAAAATCTTGAACAGATGGATCTTTCAACAGTTAATATCAATATATATCTAATATTCAATTTGATTTTGCTTATACTTTCCAAGACTGTTCAAGACTCATATAGTTTTTCAGTAAGGCGCCAATGACGCAGTAGGTTTTAGGCTTCTGCAGTGAGGCGATACCCAAACTCTTGTTTGTAGTTATTTTTATTCGATTCAAACTTGATTTGCATATTCAATTTGTTTCACTTGTTTTAAGATTTATTTATTCATTTACATTAATATATATATTGTATGTTTGTTCGCATTGATTGTTTATTTAATTTCTGTTCGTTTTAAGTTTCATTTATACTTTAATAGCAAACTATTTTTTTTCGTTTTAAGCTTGATTTTCATATTCAATCTAAGCATTACTCGCTTTAAGATCTATTTATTCCTTTATATTATTACTTGTTGTATGTTTTTTGCTATGATTGTTTATTTAATTTCTGTTCGTTTTGGGTTTCATTTATTCTTTAATAGTAATTTCTGGTCGTTTTGAGTTTGAATTTTAACAGGTATTTGTATCTCCTGAGCTTAAGTTTAAAATGGCCTTTACTTTTCTTTGAAAAACTTATTTTTCGGAAAGTTTTTTTAATCAATTTGTTTAAAAGGATAAGGTACGTCAAAGAATCGCACTATACCGTCCATTACAAACTTTTTAGTTAGTTCACGGCCTTGCCGTAGAGCTTGGATAAGAGATCCGAATAAACGACAGAAAACTAAAAGCCAACACCCATTTTTTTCGGAAATTTTCCAAATAAACGTCAGAAAACTAAAAGCCAAAACCTACTTTTCCAGAATTTTTTTTTCCGGAACTTTTCTGGAAATTTCCGAATAAACGACAGAAAACTAAATGCCAACACCTACTTTTCCGGAAATTTTCCGAATAAACGACAGAAAACTAAAAGCCAACACCTACTTTTCCGGAAATTTTTCCCGGAACTTTTCCGAATAAACGACAGAAAACTAAAAGCCAACACATACTTTCCGGAAATTTTGCCCGGAACTTTTCCGAATAAACGACAGAAAACTAAAGCCACTTTTCCGGAAATTTTTCCCGGAACTTTTCCGGAAATTTTCCGAATAAACGACAGAAAACTAAAAGCCAACACCTACTTTTCCGGAAATCCTTTCACTTGAATTATCTCGTTTTGCGACGGTGATAAGAGATATTTAGTTTTAATTAAAGTTCCATCATTAGAAAGAGCCAACTTGGTTTTTTAATCAAACAATGCAGAATTTTTTTCTAAGTTTAAGAACGATCAATCCCTAAAAAGTCTTGCATACCTGCTTGGAAAACGTTAAAAATCAGCTCAAAGAAAGCATCATTTGAGTAATATGACAGCTTTGGAAGTTCTCTTTGGTGCTAGGAAAATTTGTTAATGGGTCCTTTGTCTTTGAGACGGTCAGCCGACGCTGAGACTCACAGAATGGATTTTAAGGTATCAAAATACACTTAATTCTTGTTTAATTAAGGTTTTTTTTTACTCCACTTTTTATTCTCTCCATGGAAATGTTAATTTCGAACTAAATTGATGATACATTAATCCGTCTTGGTCCTAATAATCGTCTTATCCACCTCTTTTACTAATTTATTGAATCGTTTCTTGTGTTTTTGTTCTGTGTCTACTTGTTTGAATCTCGTTTACCTGTCTTGTGTTTTGTGTTAGTTGTAGTTTTCGTTTTCTTTCCGTTGTATTCCAGTTTTTTTCTCTTTTGTAAATGGGTAAGCAATAAATTATTATTATTATTTAATGACAGTCCATAACTGATAAGAGTTTAAACGAGAAGGGGCCTAATGTTTCATACACTTGTCAATTATTAATCTAAGAGTGACAATCTAGTTGTCATGTTCACTCTCTTCCTAAAAATATGCTGTACTTTTCTTACAATTTATTAACCGCAACTCTTCAACTAATTCCTGATTTGCTTATAAGTTAAATTAATTTTATGAAATTAGAATTAAACTAAATTATTTGCTTATGATTCAAATTAAATTATAAATTAAATTAAAGAACGTTAGGACATATCTATGGTACAGTGACAAAATAAAAACATGCTTTTACAGCAAAATACTTACACACATAATAATTACGACCCTTTTGGCAAAAAGAAGAATACAAATTTCGATTAAAAAGACGCTGTTCCCGCCAAATTTCTGATTTGCTCGTAACTTAGCCAAAATGTAAGGGACCAGGGAGCCATTCGTATCCAAGTTGGTATAAATCCTTTATATAATGCGAAGGCCCCTTCATTTCGAATGGTAGCCATAAGGCACTCAATCGATGACTTGTACGTTAAACCTCTGGAAGAAAAGTTACGATAAAAAAGCGTTTTCTCTTACAATAATCAAGATTTTTTCTTTTTTAATTCGTATCTTTAAATCGTAGTTTAATTTTATCGTTATTTTTGGTTTTCTTTTGTTTTTAACAGTTCTTATAAAAAATTTAAGTGATCTTTTAGTTTACGTTTCTGTTAATTCTTTGTTTTTAATTTTTATTTATTTTCATTTTTAATTTTTATTTTTATTTTTAATGTTTTTAATTTAATTTTTATGTAATAAGTCAAGAGTATTTAACCGCCGACAATCGTTTTTTTGTTCATGTTTTTAATTTCCATCTTTAAATGTTATTTTCTTTTTTTAGTATTAAAATTAATCTCCTTTTTATTGCCGTTTTAGACTTGACCATCTATGGGCCTTCTCTTTATCTTATTAGGGCTATTCAATTTGAAATTTCACATCTGATGGAAATTATGTAATAAGTCAAGAGTATTTTACCGCAGACAATCACTTTTTTTCGTGTTTTTAATTTCCATCTTTAAATGTTATTTTCTTTTTTTAGTCTCAAATTTAATTTATATTTGTTGAATTACGTCCCATTGGCTGTGAACCTTTTATTTTTGGATCAGTATATAGACCGCCATCAGTAACCCCAAAGAGTTTTTTGAGATTTTTGAGCCCCTAGTTGTAAAACTTGGTGGATGTAAAAAACCAGTAATAATTTCAGGTGATTTCAATTTTGGTTTGTTGAATTTAGATGTGGCTTTTCATAAAGAGTTTCTGAACATTATGCTGTGTTCAGGCCTTTTTCCAAGTATTTCGCTACCTACGAGAGTAACAAAGACTACTGCAACTTTGCTGGATAACATTTTCTTTTCTGGTGTTTCTTTTAAAGCGATAAAGTCTTCTGTTAGTATATGTGACCTGTCTGATCATTTTCCAGTTAGTGTTGTTTTAGATGTAGCCCAAAGTTTATCTCAACCTGCATTTAAAAAACATGGAAATAAAAATTCTTACCGACAGAAAAAATTGTTTGATTTTAAGCTTTTGCGTGAATTGATAGATAATAAAGACTGGACCCCCATTTTTGATTCAAATGATGTTAATGATGCTTTTTCGAAATTTATCCATGATATGATGCAACTCCGAGATCAAGCAGCATCGACAAGATTTTTGCGCGGAAAGTTTTCAAAAAAATTTGACCCGTGGATTACGGATGGTGTTTTGACGTCATTAAAGATGAAAAGAAAAAAACATCGTCAGTATCTGGCTGCCCAATCTGATGTATTTTATGAGGATTATAGAACTTATAGAAATAAACTGAATTCTATTATAAGATATGCTAAAAGAAAATATTTTTCCGCTAAATTTTTACAGTATAAGTCAAATATGAAAAAGACAAGGCAGCTAATCAATGAAAAAATCCGTCCCAATCATCGTTCGAGTTCGGGAGTTAATTGTCTTGAACTTGATGGTTCAAAAGTGACGGATCCAAAAGAAATTTTGGATATTTTTGGAAAGCATTTCAGTACTATTGGGTCTAGGATTGTATCGAGTACAAATAGGCAAGAGAGTCAGTCGACTGATTTTGTTGTTGAAGATGAAGCACCAAACTCATTTGATTTTTCTGAAATTGCACCTCAGGGAGTTAAAGGAAACATAATGAAACTAAAGCAAAGTTTTTTATTGGATGATTTTAGGTTTTCTACACAAATTGTGAAACAAATAGCTCCTAATATTGCCCCATTGTTGGCACATATTTTTAATATGTCTTTACTAAATGGAGTTTTTCCTGATCTTTTAAAAAATGCCCATGTTTTAGCTTTGTATAAAGGTGGTATTTCTAAGGATCCTTCAAATTATAGAGGAATTTCACTGTTATCTGTTTTTAGTAAAATTTTGGAAAAAATTGCTCATAAACAACTTCAAAATTATTTATGTAATAATAAAATATTGCATCTTTCGCAGTATGGATTCATTAAAGGAAAATCAGCAGAACTAGCAATACATCAGCTTTTAATTGATGTAAATAATGTGCTGGACACTGGTCAGGGCGCCTTGGCTATATTCTTGGATGTGGCCAAGGCGTTCGACTCGGTGGATCACCGTCTTTTACTAAATAAACTAAAAAAATATGGATTTTCTTCAAAATCTTTGAATTATTTTGCATCTTACCTTGCTGAAAGAAAAATTGTATGCCACGATAGTAAAAATGGAATCCGATCTAAGTCATTTTCCGTAAATTGTGGGGTTCCTCAGGGCTCTGTTTTGGGTCCTACCCTATTTCTTCTATTTATTAATGATTTGCCTGAGTTTCTTCCTATCTGCAAAATTGTTATGTTTGCGGATGATGTTGTGATTTTTTCTTCCCATTCTGATTTAAAACAGCTTTCCCTGAACATCCAAATTACTCTATCAACTACTTCAGAGTGGTATTGTCAAAACCTTCTTCTATTAAATGAAAGGAAATGCCAGTATATACTATTTTCACGAGTTGGTTCAGTCAATTCTTATGTTTTTTCTCTTCATTTAAATAATGTGGAATTGAAACGGGTACAATAGTTTAGATATCTTGGGATAATTATTGATGAAAATTTGTCGTTCCATGAACATGTTAAAACTCTATTGGTAAAAGTTTCTAGGAATGTTGGGATTATGTGCCGTCTCCACCATGTTTTTCCGGTTAATATACTTAAATCAATTTACTTTTCTCTGGTCCACCCTTTTTTTTCTATATTGTGTTTCAGTGTGGGCTTCAACTTTTCCTTCAGTTTATAAACCCCTTCAAATTTTACAAAATAAAGCGATGAGGATACTTCTTCGGATTGATAATAGGTCTTCTGTTACTCATCTTTTTGGATCAGCTGGAATTTTTTCTTTACATCAACTTCATTTCATTGCAATATCCCAAATATGTCACAATTACGTTTTTGGCCAGTTAACATCACATTTTCATGGAATTTTCCCTCTTAACTCGCAGCGTCATTCATATCCGACATCACTCAGGTTCAATTTCTCACACGAGTATAGGCGAACAACTAGAGCAGGATTTAGTTTGAGGCATATTGGTCCGAACGTGTGGAATTCTATTCCCCTGGATATTAGAGAGTGCGCTGATTACCAGCAGTTTCGCAGAATGGTGAGGAAGTTTATCTCTGAAAGTTGACTTTGGTTTTATTTACCTTGTTTGTATTTGGGCAGTTGTCCAAGAGGCTTGTTTTTTTTTCATTTTGTTTTATTTTTTTGTTTTCATTTAAATTGCTAACGGTGTTTAATAATTTGTTGTAATTTTTAATGCGCTCAATTATGCCACTAGGCATGTGCGCAGGTGTATTTTATAGCGTTATGTATATTTCATAAATAAAATATCTATCTATCTAAAAAAAAAAAAAAAAAAAAAAAAAAAAAAAAAAAAAAAAAAAAAAAAACTCCTTTTTATTGCCGTTTTAGACTTGACCATCGCTGGGCCTTTTCTTTATCTTATTAGGGCTATTCAGTTTGAAATTTCACATCTGATCGAAATTATGTAATAAGTCAAGAGTATTTAACAGCCGACAATAATTTTTTTTTCGTGTTTTTAATTTTCATCTTTAAATATTATTTTTTTTTTAGTCTCAAATTTAATCTCCTTTTTATTGCCGTTTTAGACTTGACCATCTGTGGGCTTTTTCTCCATCTTATTAGGGCTATTCAGTTTGAAATTTCATATCTAATCAATATTATGCAGGCCTCCCACTAGATTTTTTGTGAAAAATATGAACTTTATGAACTTTTAGCCACAAAAATATGAACTTTATGAACTTTTGATTGCGCTTTTTATGAACCTATTATGAACCTAAATTTACGATATGTGCACCTCAGAAACTGTGCGTGGACACAAAAAGTGGCAGTTGGTGTTTTCATCACTGGTGCACATATTCTTCTTGTTTTTTTTTCATGAGTTCAGTTAAATGTGTTTTAATTTGTATAAAAGTAGAAAATATAATAGCAAAGAATAGTCTACTCTACTTGCTCCTTTTTTTGGCAAAATATGACGAAATTAAGGACGACTTTCGTTTGTTTACCCTGCTCTGTATCCGCTCAACCTCTCTGGCTGCCTTATCTTCTTCGCGTGTCTTCCGAGTATGATCGAGGCTCAAAGCCTCGATCATACTTTGTGCGAGGCTTATTTCTACAAAGTCTTTGGCATCTATGGCTTCTTTCAGCTTCTCATTAGCTTCTTGAAGAAGCCTTTCTGCTACTTGTCTCTTCTCCTTTTCAACTGACTTCTTCTCAATCAAATCTTTTTCCAGGTGTTCAATGGTCTTCTTCTCAGATAACATCCTCTTTTTTCCTCTTCTTCTCTTCTTCTTCTTTCCTTTGGACTCCTCTTCAGCCTGTCTAGATCGCTCAGCTTCCAGGTACAGTTTATAACTCTGGCACGCATTTCGCCCCAAATTCAACAGCTCTCTGGTAATAGGGACTATCTCGGGCCAGTTCTCAAACTTCTTTAGAGCGTCAGGGACTATCAGTCTAGCATTGAGCATTTTGACTTTCATCAATGATTTTTCCTCGGTCATGATCCGACTCTATGAAGGTAGCAAAGACTCAAGCCAGAAAAAGGAAAAGACTAAAAGATAGCTTAATACAAGAAGATATAGGGGCAATATAGGAACCAAGTTTGATGTAACAATGTCTTTTTGAAGAGAAGAAAATGTATGTTCACAAAACATGCAGTGTTACAGTTTGAAAAGGTTTTAAATAAAACTCTTGCACATACATTTGCTTCGCTTGTCCCTTATAAGGAAAAAGACAGCAACCGCAAGTGCTTTCCAAGCTGATGACAAGAAAAACATGAACTTTATGAATCTTTTTTCTAAATTATGAACCATTTATGAACCTAGGTTAAAAATACGAACTTTTTTCATAATTATGAACCCAGTGGGAGGTCTGTATTATGTAATACGTCAAAGAGAGATAACATCAAAAAAACTAAATAATCCAAGAAGAGCTAATCCTGCCCTTGTTCAAGAAAGGATCATCAAACTAAACCACAGAATAAGAAATAATAGAAAAGAAAATAAAAACTAAAGAGAGAATGAGACTCAAAATTTACTTAGAGATGAGGTTCAAGATCGACAAAAAAAGAAACTGCTTTTTCTCCTGTACGTTCCGACATTTTATTTTAGTTTTTTAATTTATTTTTATTTTTGGTTCGTTTTTTTTCCTTTTAAGAAAATAAATTCACGACTAGCTTTATGCTTTTTTATCTCGAATCCTTTTCCTCCTTAAAAAAGGGGCCACATGGATTGCAGTGTTGCGATCCTCTCGGCTGAAATTGCCCCTTTTTCTTTTCCCCATTATTTTCTTATTGTAGAATTTTGAAATTTCACAATACAAGTTATGCCATAATTCCCAATGAAGAAAGAAGCAGTTTTGTAACAAACTATAAAAGAATAACTACGAAGAAATGAGTGAAGAGATAGTAAAGACTCAAGTTTTCCAAACTACAAGCGTAATTGGAAACATTTTTGAAAACATACCCAACAACATACCTCCCTTTAGTATCGGTGGGCTGATTCATAATTCTTGACTTAATTACATCAGCCGGAGTTGCCATTGTTGCGCCAACAAAACCGGCACAAACACTAAAAACAGAAGAAGAAGTGTTAAAACAAAACTGACACGAGCTGTGACACTCAAAGTGCATTCGAGCATCCCTTGTTCGGCTTATCCGCTTAAAATTAACTTCCCCGGATGTAATTCGTAAAAGATAACAGCAGATACTTATTCGGCAACTTGTCAACCGAAAGGCTATAGGCAACTATGCAAATAAAAACGTTAATATTCCTACTAAAGTAATTAAGTTCATACTTCCTTCCATTATTTATCCCTTAACAAAACTTATTAACCTCTCCTTTCAGCATGGTATTTTCCCGAGTAGTCTCAAACGTGCTCGAGTCATCATATTATATAAGGGGGGGACACGAAATGATCCAGCCAATTATCGGCCAATTTCTTTGTTGTCTGTGTTTAGCAAAATATTTGAGAAGGCAATGCTTTCTCGTCTTAATAATTTTCTTACTTCTAAAGATTTTTTTCACGATTTTCTATTTGTTTTCGAGCAAATCGTTCGACTGAGCATGCTTGTGCAGTTTTACAGAATTATCTTCACTCTGCCATAGACTCCCATTTGATTCCTGCTGCTTTGTTTCTGGATGTTCGTAAAGCCTTAGATTCTTTAACCCACAGTGTTCTTCTATTTAAACTTTCTCATTTTGGCGTAAGAGGTAGTGCGTTTTATTGGTTCAAGTCTTTCTTGTCTGGTAGAATAATTTCTGTTGATCCATTTTTTCGCTCACTATCAAGTGTTGACCAGGGGGTCCCTCAAGGGTCAGTTTTAGGGCCGGCACTGTTTTTAATTTATACAAATGACCTAATTTTTGCAGTTAGAAATAAAAAATCCTCTTTATTGCTGTCGTCTATGTCATCCAACAGTCTCCCTTACCCATAATTATAGTTTGCATACCTCGGATTCTCTTGTTACTTTTGCCGATGATACCACCCTTATTACTTCTGGGAGAACAGAGGATGAGGTTCGTACAAAGTTAGTGGACCTCTTTGAGAGAGTTTTCAATTTGGTTTGATGCTAACTCTCTTGCCTTAAATGTTTCTAAAACTAGTTTTTTAGTTTTTTCTCGTATATCCCTGGCTTGCCCTCAATTATCTGAAATTCATATATCCAAAGGCTTTATTAGTAGACCAAAGGATGGCCATGTCCGTTTCCTAGGTATCCTCCTAGATGAAAATTTATCTTTCAAACACCATATTGATTTGATTAAAATGAAGGTATGCAGAAACCTCGGTATTCTAAGAAAACTAAAACATATCTTTCCAGGACCAATTCTAAGAATCCTATTTCATAGCTCAATTCATTCTTATGTTTCCTATTGTTCAGTCATATGGATGTCTACTTTCCCTTCTTTTCTCAAACCGCTTTCGAATACTTATGATAAAGCTATAAATCTTATCCAGGATGTAAATCGTTCGGCAACTAAACCGTTACTTTATATTAAAAAACTTCATATTCTTTCCTGTGCGTCTTTCGCTTTTCTTCAGCTCCATGGTGATATTCCTAGGTCCCTTAGGTTTACGTCTTCTTTTGTATCTGATCGGTCAAATTATGAACTCCGTAGTTCTCTAAATATCCAAATTCCCCATACACCAACAATAAGATCCGATTTTAATCCTCTTGTTGCGTGTCATTTGACATGGAACACCCTTCCCGATTCGGCTCGAGAATGCCACTCGTTTGGCACCTTCAAAAGACTAGTAAAAAAATATTTGTTTTCATGTGATTAATTTTCTTTACTTTTGCCTGCTGCCAATAGTTTTTTTTTTTTTTTTATGAAGCAAATGCTTCACATGTTAAAAATTCAAATGCTTATGTTTATATGTTTAAATATTAATGTTATGTCTATATTGTTTAAATCTTAAGCGTTTAAATGTTTAATGTTTATTTGATCTTTTCATAATCCCCCTCCTACAGGCCATGGAGCCTTTGTGGGGATTTGTAGATTGTTATGTAATTATTTTCCTGATATATGGAAAATAAACCTATCTATCTATCTATCTATCTATCTAATCACGTGTACTCCAGTGTAAACATAGCCTACGCCCTAAAGGTGCGCTATATTTGGCAAGTACTGTCCTTTTTTGTTCTCTGCGTATTAATTTCATATATTTTTTTTTCATTTCTGTAAAGATTGAATTTCTTGTTTAGATATAACGGCACTTATCCTGCATTTTCCAGGTTTAGCAGATGTAAATTATCCGACAAATAATCCAGACCGTTTCAAACAGTAATCCTACTAACCCTGATATCATCTATGCCTCGTGAAATACTAAAGGTAAGTCACCAGAATTGTCAGATACTAGTACTACTACTACTAACAACTCAGTACAGCACCAAGCCACCAGAGGCCAACACAGCTACGCACGCTCCTACTCCATCCCAGTCTATTTAAAGCCTCCCTCTTTACACCGTCCCAGAAAGTTCCAATCTCCATTAATTATTTCTTTATGACATCCTTTCACCCCAACCGCGGACTATGTGATTTCCGTTTAGCCCTAGACGATTAGCCGAAAAGGTCAATCTTCGGCAATCTGTCATCCTTCATTCGCAGAACGTGCCCTAGTCATCTCAACCTTTCTCTCATTATAGCCCTAGAAAGCGCGATCTAACCACACTTCGTACAGCCACCTGTTTGAAATACTGTATGAATTGTCGGATAAGTATTTTGGAATGTTCGAACGCAGTATCAAAAATAGTAAAAACAAGGTATTTTCTTCTTGTTTGGATTAATATGGAGACGCTTTCGAATAATCTCAACACCAGAATCAAAGTTCAAGCCCTGTAGTATGTTGCTACAGCTGAGTTCGAACTCAGGGTCCAGTATTACCAAGCTGAGATCAAACCCAATGCAACACCCCAGGACCAAAACAAGGTATTAGGTACTTACAAAAAATATATTTGGGATAGGAGAGCTATTTAACAAAGAAAACTATAAAAATCAAGTTATAGAACTTCTATATAAACCTACATATGTATATGTATATACCTAAGGAATTTCGGACATTCACCGGTGAATGTGGACATTAACCAGATTTCGGACATCCACTGCAACATAAATATAAAATCTATAAAAAAAAAAAAAAAAAATTCTATAAAATCCATAAAAATATAATATCTCTATAAAATAAAAAAAAAATCTATAAAATAAAATGGGATCTATCAAATCAGACTTGCTAAAAACTGAAAATTTTGAGGAGAAAATTTCGAGGAAAAAAACTGTGAAAATTTCGAAAACTTAATGTTGAATCAATAAAACGTAGAGATTTGAAAGCAGAGAAAAAATAAAAATTTATTAAGTTGTCAAACTTATATTAGTCAATACTATTTAAACTCCTTTGATGAATTTGATTAAATTAACCAGCTGAAATACTAATTAAATTAAGTACTGTGACTTAATTAAGTAAATTAAACTACTAAACATCAATATATATACATAAAACGTAACTAAAGTTGTTAAATTTACTTTTAAGTTCCATATAAAAAATTAAATCAACCAGTCAATGCTTTAGCGCTAACGTAGTAAAGAGCGAAGTGTCTCTAAATAATTTTGTTTTTTGGTCACGATCATAAAAACTTTGGAGGGGGCTCATTCGATAGGAAATTGAAAGTTCCAGAGCTCGTTTTAAGGGCTAAAAGTGATTGTAGGACAAGCATCCTCCTTCACTGCCCTTTTGAACCCTGGTCAGACCCCTGTAATTTCTCATCACTATGTGTCACTGGACCAAATTTTCAAATAGACCTTTGTCTCAGAATAGTCGAAAATTCCAATAGATATGCCTTCGAGGACGACTGGCGACAGACTTTTGTTGTTGATGCCATGACAAATAAAAACACAGTTAGAAACGCAAATCGTCTGAACAGATGGTAAATGACACTCTAGAATTTAGAGGATGAAAAGGGGGGGGGGGGTAACTCAACTCTTACGCTTCGTATTTTTTTTTCCTTTTAATGTTGACTTTATTATTCATTTTAAGTTCTGCTTAATTTAAGTTTAGTTTATTCATCCATAGTTACATCTGTTATTTTTAAAGTTTGACATGATTTTTCATTTCAATCGTTTTTTTTTTTGTTTTTGATTGCTTTTCTTCACTAATAGGTTGGATTATGGCACTTTTATTTTCTTTGAACACTTCTTTGTCATTTTTGTAAACTTCTTTCTTAAATTATAAGATAAATAAATTCACATCAAAGAACTTTCGAATTTTCACAGGGTCCCGCTTGCGGGTTTCAAAAGAACTCACAGTAACTCTTATTTGTTTTGAATTTGACTAATTACATTACTTTATTTCTGCTCGTTTTAGGTTTTAAAGCGACTCTTAACTTTTCTTTGGTTTTTTTTTTTTTGGGGGGGGGGGAATTTCTTTTTACTGACACAATCCTCAACTTTTCAAAGAGGACCTGCGAAGGGGTGCTGAAGGATTTCAGTAGACATACTATGGATATCAACTTCAATGATAAGGATTGGGATATAGGCCTGCCTCAGTTTGACGAAAATACAGTAGGCTATAATCTTATGCCCCTTTCATGGCCTGAAATGGAACTTACAAAAGTTGGATCTTCGGCAATTTAACACAGGAAGATCGGGATTAAAACTAATCGCACCACTTACAGTGTAATATCTGGCGACTTTATTGAAACAAAGTAAAGAATTTCAAAGAAAATTGGACATTTGGTAGGAAGAATCAGTCATAAAATAAAATTAAAGCTAAAATGAATCTATAAGCGATAATTATCCTATTTTTTATATTTAATAATCATTTCAAGTCATAATCCTGTCTGCCTGAAGTAGGCGAAGGCTGACTTGGGAAGATCTTGGCACATTAAGCAAGCTGGTTGCATTTAAGCTGTTAGGCCTACAGGAGACGAAATTCAATTTTATTTATCCTCCCCTGCATTTTAAAGTACCTGAAAAAACAACTGCAGTTTTGGGTCAAACACAGTCACAAAATACTAGATGGTGTTGGTGATTTTTTTTTTTTATTCCGAAACTAACGCCAGGTGCCTCTCTTGTCAGGTTCCCATACTCTTTCATCTGATCTTTATCAACTTGAAAACTCTACACAGCAAAAAAGGGCGATTCAAATAAAAGATATAGATTAAAAAAAAGGCACCTTGACATAATATGAACCAGATGACCATCTTTCAAAGAGGTGCGGCTGAGGAAAAAATGTTTGGCTGTATCATAGGTGGTAAGATCTCCTAAATTCACCAGAGCACCTCTTTGGACATTTGGCGCCCAGCCTTTCCATAGACCTCGCACACCACCCTCCCGCATAATTTTAGATGCAGCTTCTATCACTCCTTTCACTCTGAAAATATAAATATAGAAAATAAAATAAATATCAATAGATAAATATAGTAAATATATAAAAAGAAAAATAAAGATTAACATTGAAAATGCATTGAAACCTACTCATTTTCTTCCAAATCAAGTTTCAGTGATAAGACAACTCAGTTTCAGTGATTATAAACTATTATTCTTGATCATGCCAATTGGCAGGTTGAACCGACAATCTAGATTAAAAAGGCTATTCCAGTGGTAATCAAAATTGATTTATAAATACCCTGGCATTTTGCTCGGGTATAAGTACAAAATGCTTATTTTGTTTGACGTTGTTCCTTTTTTTTGGGGGGGGGGGTGGGTCAATGGATGAAAAAAAAGATTTTATAGTCTAAATAAGAAGTACCCGGAAATTTGGAAACGTTTAGGATTGAGAGGGGACAAGGGACCAAGACCCTCCCCCCTATACCTACGTCCCTGTTTACAATGTCGACAATTTTTCTCCAGAGCAAGATGATGTGCGGGAATAAGACCAACAGTCTAATTGTTTAACAGTGTCCCAAGGAAAGATTTATTCGTAATGCATTAATCATACAATAAGTACATGGCACTATTCTCCATAAAAATTCCTTGGGATGTAAAGGAAAGGAAGACGCACGAGTCAATTAAACACTGACTCAGAAAAAGACTGAAAAAATGAAAAAGAAGCCCAAATAAATAAAATAAATAATTGAGGAATCAAAATGAGTGAAATCTTCCAGCTGATTCAGGTATTATGTTCCATACAATACGACTCGTCTAACAAAATTTAATTTATAAATATCCTGACATTTCACTAAGGCACAAGTATACACTGCTTTTTATTTATTTTTTTGGGGGGGGGGGTCAATGGATAAAAAAGGAATTGGTCTAAGAAACTATTTGGGATTAAGCCTAACCTTAGCGATGGAATCTGAATATGATTTATATTAGGGAAATGATAATAAGCTTGATCAGAAGTAAAATACGACGGAATAGCCTGTCTTCCGTCGGAAGCAGGTGGTGTTCAGGAAGGTCACCCTGGAGCTGAGATAAAGTAAAAGTGGCTTGACACCCCAAATTAACCAGAACACCTCTTTGAACATTCAGCACTCAGCCTTTCGGACAGCGCACAGTACCCATTTGCAACATTTGAGGAGCAGGACGTTTCACCCCCTTGTCCTGATGAGAAATCCGCACATGCATCCTTTTTTTATTCTAAATGTGAAGATTGAAGCTCAAAAGTGGTTTAAAGGGACTTCAGTTTTAAGTAGGGGGAGGGGTGAAGAGCTTTAGATGGCCCAGAAAAAGGTCAAACATTTTTGGTCTCTGGTCGGTTTGGAACTTACATCTGTATTCCCCTAGGGCAAGGGGCTCTTTATCTTAGTGTTTTAATTCTATTCTTCTTCTTCCAAATACAAATTTCAGTGAGAATATAAGTCTAAGCAATTTTACATAAACAATCTGGATTAAAAGTGGATGTTCTAAAATATGACTATTGGGGTTTTCTACTGACAATATGGATTAACAAAGAGGTTTTAAATCAACATTC
>JAPEVW010000024.1:92500-280000 GCA_027921565.1 Artemia sinica | reverse complement strand
TACAAAGGCAACACTTCTAATTTAAGGTCCATTTGGAAGTCATGACACCAAGAATTGCCTCAAATTGTCTGCGTTTAAAAACAAGCGACAGAGAGAAAACAAGCGACAGAGAGGGGGGAGGGGGGCTAGTTACACTCCGATCACTTTCGACTATTAAAAGGGCACTAGCCCTTTAATTTCCAATCGAATGAGCCCTTTTGAAGTTTCTAAGACAATGCTTTCAACAAAATCTTATATGCCCCCAGGGTACAACTTAAAACCCTTGCCCTGAGGGCGGGGAGGGGGGGGGGTTGTCATCCCCAAAGACCTAATTTCCAGAACTTTCAACTACGTTGAAGAAAACTGCTATCTAAAAATTTTGATTGGATGTGTTTGGGGAAATGGCGGGCGTGAGAGGGAAGTTAGTTGCCCTCCAATCACTTCCGACTATGAAAAAGGGCACTAGCCCTTTCAATTTTGAATCGAATGAGTCCTTTTTGAAGTTTCTACGACAATGCGTTCTATAAAAACCTTATATGCCCCAGGGCATAATTTACAACCCTTGACTTTAGGGCTGTGAGGGGGTTGTCATCCTCAAAGACATAATTTCTGGACCTTTCAACTACGTTAAATAAAATGGCTATCTCAAAATTTTGATTGAATGTGCTTGGGGAAATGGTGGGCATGAGGAGGGGGGGGGGTTACCTACCATCCAATTACTTTCGACTATTAAAAAGGGCACTAGTCGTTTCAATTTCAATCGAATGATTCCTTTTTGAAGTTTATACGACAACGCTTTCTATATAAAAAAAAAACTTATATGCCCCCAGGTCATAACTTACAACCCTTACCCTGAGGGATGTGGGGGGAGTGTCATCCTTAAAAACATAATTTCCAGACTTTTTATATACGCCGAACAAAATGGCTATCTCAAAATTTTGATTGGATGTGTTTGGAGAAATGGTGGGCGTGAGAGGGGTGTTAGTTATACTCCAGTCACTTTCGACTATTAAAAAGGACACAAGCCCTTCTAATATCCAATCGAAAGAGACCTTTTTGAAGTTTGTACAACATCACTATCTATAAAAACCTTATATGCCCCCAAGGCATAACTTACAACCCTGCCCTGAGGGCTTTGAGGGGGTTATCATCCTCAAAGACCTAATTTCTAAAACTTTTAACTATGTTGAACAAAATGGCTATCTCAAAATTTTGATTGGATGTGTTTGGGGAAAAGGTGGGCGTGAGAGGGGGGTTAGTTGCCCACAAATCACTTTCGACTATTAAAAAGGGCACTAGCCCTTTGAATTTCCTATCGAATGAGCCCTTTTTCAAGTTTCTACGATAAAGCTTTCAATAAAAACCTTATATGCCCCCAGGGCATAACTTACAGCCCTTACCCTGAGGGCTGTGGGGGGGAGTGTCATTCTCTTAGATATAATTTCCGGCCTTTTAACTACTTTGAACAAAATGGCTTGATCTCAAAATTTTGATTGAATATGTTTGGATAAATGGTGGGCGTGGAGGGGGCGTTAGTTGCCTTTCAATCACTTTTGACTATTAAAAGGGCACTAGCCATTTCAATTTCCAATCAAATGAGCCCTTTTTGAAGTTCCTATGACAACGCTTTCTATAAAAAAAAACCTTATATGCCCCAAGGGCATAACTTACAGCCCTTTCCCTGAGGGCTGTGGGGGAGGGGTTGTCATCCTCAAAGAACTAATTTCCAGAGCTTTCAACTACGTTGAACAAAATGGCTATCTCAAAATTTTGATTGGATGTGTTTGGGGAAAAGGTGGGCGTGAGAGGGGTTTAGTTGCCCTCCAATCACTTTCGACTATTAAAAAGGGCACTAGCACTTTGAATTTCCAATCAAAAGAGCCTTTTTTGAAGTTGCTACGACAACACTTTCTATAAAAAAAAAACCTTATATGCCCCCAGGGCATAACTTAAAACCCTTGCCCTAAGGGCTGTGGGGGAGTGTCCTCCTCAAAAACATAATTTCTATCTGGAAATCAACTACGCTGAATAAAACGGCTATCTCAAAATTTTGATTGGATGTGTTTGGGGAAATAGTGGGCGTGGAAGGGGTGTTAGTTGCCCTTTTAATCACTTTCGACTATTAAAAAGGGCACAAACCACTCCAATTTCCAATCGAATGAGCCCTTTTCGAAGTTTCTACGACAACTCCTTCGGTACGAAGTGCCCTGGTCTAAGACCAACAAACCAAAAAACCAAAAAATAAATAATACGTTGTGCCAACATCGTTCTTTACTTAGGCAGCGCTATTGCGCTGCCTATGATAAGGTCATCAGTACCTACCATACTTTTGGAAATTAAAAATATGGACTGGATAAATCGTTGGCAGAAAAAGAAGCTTTTGTCCCACCCCCTGAACAATTAAAAGAAACAAAAGGTTCGGCGATACGTTTTTCAAAATGACAAGGATAAGCCAAGGCAAAAGAAGAAGTTTTTGTCCCACCACCTGAACAATTAAAAGAAACAAAGGTCGTCATCAATGCCTTCAATACCTTTGAAAATCAAAAACCTGGACTAGATAAATCGTTGGAAGAAAAAGAAGTTTTTGTCACACCACCTGAACGATTGATAGAAACAAAGGTTTGGCGATATGTCTTTCATAATGACAAAAGACAAGCCGAGGCAAAAGTTAAAGGTCCAATAAAAAAAAGTAATTTTACAAAGGCACCGCTTCTAATTTAAGGTCCATTTGGACGTCATGACATCAAGAAAAGGTTCAAATTGTCTGCGTTTAGAAGACAAGCGACAGAGAGAATCTATATATGTAGAAGCGTGCCACGTGCCGAGTACGGGGCCCGGAAGCGAAGACACCGGGCTCCAGTTATATATATATATATATATATCTATATATATATATATATCTATATATATATATATATATATATATATATATATATAATATATCTATATATATATATATATATATATATATATATATATATATAATCTATATATATATATATATATATATATATATATATATATATATATATAAATTCATTAAATTTAATGCTACCTATCAAAAGCTGTGAGCCTGAGAAAACTTGTCTGATTTTCGAAAAAGGGGATCAGCACCTGCAAAAACTTCTAGCGATCTTATGAAAATGACACCAACAAATTCAACATATCAGAGAATCATACTGTAGAGGTTTCAAGTGCTATAAAAAAAAATGGGAGATTTTGTATTTTTTGCCAAAACAAAGATCACGGATGAATATTTACTTGTTTTTTTGTTTCTTTTTCTTCCAAGGGTGATCATACCGAGCCAATGGTTCTAGTAAAATGTGAGATAGCTCATTCAAACAAAAATCAAAAAGCTCTAGTAACTAAAAAGATTGGAGGGCAACAACCCGACCTCCAAAGCCCCATTTTTTCCAAACGACATCCGATCAAAATTTTGAGACAGCCATTTGACTCAGCATAGTTCAAAAGGCCAAACCTATTTTTTTGGGGATGACATGACCCCCATAATCCCAGGGGAAGGGCTGTAAGTTACACAATTTGCCCATTGTTCACATCCAACATTTGTTATTGGGAAATATACCGGATTTTTTTTTTTTGGGGGGGGGGGATTTTCTGCGGGAGGAACTTCCACTGGGACAATTTTTCCTGGGAGGAGGAGGTTCCAGGGTAAATTTTAAATTCGGGGGGGGGGGAATTTTAGGGGATACCCTGGCATAATTTGAAAAGCGGTAAGAAATTGAATGTAAAAAAAAAGTTTCTTTCAACAGAAAGTAAGAGGCAAAATTAAAACTTAGAACGAAAATAAGTTTTCCGTATATGAGGAGGCTGCCCCTTTCCCAACTCTCGCTCTTCACGCTAAAGTTTGACTTTTGGTCAAAATTCTTTAAGAATGACTCCCGAAACACAAGGATCGTTGAATTTGAATGAGAAGTATCGTAAGAGAACTTTACAACTTTAAATTAAGACTTGATAAAAGGCCACAAATTCAAAACTAATCTGAGCATATGTCCCTATTTATTTCGAACCACCCACCAAACTTTGCTTTTATCAAAGCATATTTAGATACCGTAATGACTATTTGTAATATATTATAAATATTTTAATATATTATGACAGTGGTCAAGTATTGTTCTGAAGCATGTTTCTTGATGTTTTCAAGAGAAACTGCCAGGCACATTTGCGAAATTGCGAAATACGGAATTGCACATTTACGAAATATTTTAACTTCTGGTGATATCATCAGTCTTGAAGTTTAAATATTTACTCGCTTTAAAAAAAATTACTTTCCTTTTCACATTATAATTTATTAACCACAATCCTATGCTTGCGAAAAAAGATTCTTAAAACGAACTTATAGGAAAAATACTGATAAAATCTTTTAACTTTTACAAGTTGTGAGATATGAATTCAGACAGCGATGATAAAAAAAAGAAGAAAAACATCAATTTGATTTACGAGGCAAAATTACTTTGCTCATTGTTGTTTTTTGCAAAGTTGATTTTTACTTGGTAACAATCTATGTAAATAGTTATTACCCGCAAATAAAAACTTGCAAATTACTTATAAATGAAAAATATAGCAACTTCTGGTAGAGTTTTGATTTTTTCACTTAAAGTTTTGAACTTTATATTTTTTTCACCACCTTTGTTTGCTTTAAAAAATCACTTTCCCTTTAACATAATAATTTTTTCACCACCATCCAAAGTTTATGAAAAAGAAGAATCTCTAAGCAAAAGAAAAATGCTTAGATTATTTTTTTAACTTTTGCAAACTGTCAAATCTTAATTCAGAGAGCGATAAAAAAAGAAAAAGAAAAAAAAAACCAATTTGATTCAAGAGGCAAGATTACTTTACTCATTTCTGTTTTCTTTTCAAAGTTGATTTTTACTTGGTCAAAATCTATGTAAATAGTTATTACCCGCATTAAAAAGCCTTAGACGCAAAGTACATGTAAATGAAAATATAGCAACTTCTGGTAGATTTTTGTTTTTTCAACTTTAAGTTTACATTTTTTCCACTTCCACTGTCTGCACTAAAAAATTTATTTTTCTTTGAACGAGATAATGTGTTCGCCACAACCCATTGTTTGCCAAAAAAAAACTTATAACAATAAAAACAAATCTCTGATTATTTTATATTTTGGAAAGAAATCAAATCTGAATTCAGACGGTAATGAAAAAAAAACCTATCAATTTGATTAATGAAGAGAATTCAACTTGTTCATTTATGATTTACGCAGTTTATTTTTACCTGGGTCACAAACTAACATTTATTTGATAAAGAAAGTATTTTTTTCTATGAATCTCCAATTTCAGTGAAAAAAAATATAGAGCAGAACTAATCAACGATAACAAAGGCCCGAAGAAAATAATACGAAAAACCAAGGAAACGGGCCTGAGGCCAATGGAATTACTATCCATTTTTTTAGTTCTGTTTTTCCAAGAAATTTCACGTTTTTCAAAAATTTTCCAAAATTCCTGGAAATTTTCATCTTAATGTTCATAGCCTTGCAAGTAGTTAAATACTTTTTCAAACCGCCTTTTCTAGAATTCACATATACAAATAATTTTTTATGAGCAACTTTAATTTTCAAAATATTACTAGATAATGGATCAATATAACGGTGGATCATAGCCAAAATATGAGAAATATTTTTCGTTTTTCTGTCTCATAGCCTATCATGGTTCAACCCTATAGTTTGGAATAACTTCTGCGGTTTGTCACTCACCTTCCATCACCTAGTAAAGATCGCAAACTGCCATTTGTTCCAACAGGCAAGAAAAAACATACCGTGCCTCATCGCGTTCCGCATGGTATACTATATACCACTCATGGCACACTTCCGCCTCTCGTGGCGAGCACCACCCGGTGATTTTTTTTTTAAGTGAGGAGCCTCTGAAACAGCTGCCTCTTCTAATTGAACAATATGGTTTTGCGAGTGAAATCTTTTTCAAGGTGGGCGTGTAACTCGCCTTAGTTCAGCTCAGCCACAATGATTTAATCTCATAACACTCGACCCCATTGAAATCAACTTCAGCCAGTTCAACCCCATTCCTCTCAGCCTTCATTCAACTCAATCTCTTTAAAACTCAGCCTCCATTTAACTCAACTCGCATGCAAATTAACCTTCATATAAATCAACACCATCCAACTCAATTCCATTCAACTCTTCCCCACGCCAAATTCAATCCTTGTTTAACTTAACCTTCATTCAGCTCTACCCCATACAACTAATTTTTGACAAACCACATCATTTAAGCGCTTTTTTACAGAAATCTATGGCCTGCCTTTGAATAAGTTTTACACAGTGGGAGTTTACTTATGATGATTAGTAATGATGATTAGTATGATGATATGATGATTATTGTGACAGACAATGACTATGACTATGGTTTTGTGGATTTTCAGGTTAGCCTAGTGTGAGAGAACTTCTTTAATTATCAAAGTTAATACTTAACATAACTTAACCGTAAAAACATCAAAAAGGGAATTCAATTGAATATTCAATTGAATATTGAAAGGGCTAGTGCCCTTTTAATAGTCGAAAGTGATTGAAGGGCAACTAACCCCCCTCTCAGGCCCACCATTTCCTCAAACACATCCAATCAAAATTTTGAGATTATGTCTAAGTCATGGGAAAGCCGCTTAACAGAGTTGTACAAACAATATGTAGATACATGCAAAAGGACAGAAGAGGGAGTAAAAGAGAAATAGGATAGGAAGAAAAGAGAGGGTTTTGCAAACCTAGGTGGCTTTCCCTCAAGTCTTCGTCTTCCTTCCATTTGCATTTGGACCTTGATCAAATCCGTAGGATTGGCACAGAATTGGCCTACTGCTCCGGCAGTCATTCCACCCAGTGCAGATTTCCTATAAAAAAAAAAAAATCTCAAATAATTATGATAACTTTTTCGAATAGTACTTGAAATTTTTTATTGTTATCATTTATTTATAAATCACAAATGAACATTAGAAATGACACTGCAGAGTAATGAAAAATATGAATGAAAAGATAAATCATTACGATTTAAAAAATACCATTATGAAACAATAATCTTGGATATCAATTACCATGGAAACAATAAAGAACAATATTAATAATCGTCAAGAAATATAAGTACGAAAAAAAGAAAAAAATAGTTTAATTGGATAAAGGGGCTATACCTCTGGGGAGGAAGAGATGAACCCAATCAATCAGGTTTAAATAAATTATATTATGTTTATGTATTTATTATATTATTATGTATGAATTATAATCTCCTACTAAATAGCAGACGTATGGTTGTGTCTAAGAGAGAAGTGAGAGTCGTGCTGCAAATTAAAAATTCCAAATTCACTGATTAAAAACAACTTTTATACTTTGGGCCTAGCCGCAAATAGATTATACTATTTTTTAGAACATGAATAAATTACAAGGTGAACGAATTAGGAACGATTAAGTGCACTGACAAAAAAGGAACAAAGGAGTTCGTAAAATGATGGTTACGGCATCTCAACGATTTGATTTTATTCCTGTTCTGGGTAGGCAGACGCTTTGTATAAGAAGGTGGCAGCAACGAACAATGCTTCTGACTTGCGAGTAGTGAGTGCCAAACTTGGGTAAGTTTGTATCTGCGCTCACGGTTATCGACTTGAATGGATTCACAAGACACACAATTTTCACCGAGTATGATTTTTGCAGCCCATTTCTGCATAATTCCAATATCACTACTGAGATATTCTGTATTATGTACTTGAGGGCACCAGAACGGACATGCATACTCAAGTAATGGCCGCATATAACACAGATATGACAACTTGAGTTGCATGGGTGCAAAGGAGTAGTCTGAGCTAAAAGTGACACCAAGTATAATTGCAGTTGATATAACTGTGTTCCATGGTTCAGGACAGGAGAGGTCACGGTTCAGAGGGTTGAACCTCATCACTTTTGTTTTATTCCCGTTGAGTTGTAGCCCATATGTGTCAGGCTGGCCGATAGAAGTCGATTTCAAGTCACTGCTGAACTGCAGATCAACTTGGTACTTGTCCACTAGGTATTTTAGCAGTATGGATAAGTTATCAACGTATTTGAAACGACCTTCAACTCCAGAAAGCACGTAATTCATCACCACCAGAAACAGCAGGGCTGCAAGTGTTGTGCCTTGAGATGCACTGCATGTTATTTCCGCTCATTCTGAGTGGAGATCTCCGGGGAAAAAAAGCATAAACATGTTGATAACGGCCGCAAAGAAAATCAGTAACAAGCAGAAGAATATGCTTTTTGTACCTGTCACCCTTAAGTTTTCAGCAGCAGTAATATGGCTAATTAGGTCAAACGCTTTTCGATTATCAGCTAAAAACAAGTCCACAATAGTATTTCATTGATCTAGCCATTTGGTTGCTAGGTGGAATCGTCTTACTAAGAAAATATATTCTTACCTTATTTAAGTCTTACCATCAGCGAAGACAATTTTATGTTTATGGGACTTAACGTGGGTTTTGTCACTGAACAGGGTATTTTAAGTTTATTATTTAAACCCGATTGATTGATTGGTTAATATAATCTATTTTCATAACATAATAAAGAGAAAATAGATAGATCAGTATATTTCATTAGAAACAAACACTTACAAGAGTTTTTTTTATACATAAACTTGGATTTTAATCAGTAAACTACTTTTCAAAGTCGCCCAACGCCCCTTCCCAACCCCCAATTCTTTACGCTAAAGTTTGAAAATAAGTGTTTTCAAAATTAAAAATTTTCTTAAAAAAAAGAAAATTTTTCATTAGAAACAAGAATTACAAACTGATTTAATCTGTTGATTTGACTAATTAACGAACTGACTTAACAGCTTCTTTGCCAACCAAAACCTTGCGAACGGGGTTAGAGACACTCTGACTCGAGTCTCAAAATTGACAGTCATGATATAGCAAAACGACAAAAAGAACATATCAAGGAGGCACACTTGTGCCTCTATAAAGAGGCGACCCACCACAATGTTAAGCGATTTCAGGTCCTAGAGGTCGCAGAGAGACGGCGGCAATCGCATTTTGTAGCCCAAGCTCAAACTAAGAAACTTGCAAAATTTCATCCTCCTCCGACTTTATCTTCATGGGGTAAACTGGGCCGGAAGTTTCGACCCTCCCACCACAGCCCCCCTTTAACGTTGTCCGATTGGGCTGAAATTTAGAGGTTAGGCTTTCCTAGGGCCCGGGAGCTTATCCTCGAAAATTTAGCTCAATCCGATCACTCCTTCCCTGTTTTCAAAAAACCAAATATAGCCACTTAAAATTCATCATTTCTTTTTTTTCTTAGCCACGCCTACAGGCCACAGTTGGCAACTGATCCGGGTGAATGAGGACTCATTCGAAGCAGAATTCGACCTGTTAGGGCCTTTTGATATTTTCAGACCGAAAAAATTATCCCCCGAATTTACATTTACGAAAAACCTCGTTTTCCTATAAGAACCCGCTATAAGCGGGCTAGCCCGCGAAAACGCAGGCTCGTTTTCCTATAAGAGCCCGCAAGCGATTTCCGGTCCTAGCGGTCGCAGAGAGACAGCGGTAATCGCATTTTGTAGCCCAAGCTCAAACTAAGAAACGTGCAAAATTTCACCCCCCTCAGACTTTATCAAGGAGGCACACTTGTGCCTCTATAAAGAGGCGACCCACCACAATGTTAAGCGATTTCAGGTCCTAGAGGCCGCAGAGAGACGGCGGTGATCGCATTTTGTAGCCCAAGCTCAAACTAAGAAACGTGCAAAATTTCATCCTCCTCCGACTTTGTCTTCATGGGTAAACTGGGCCGGAAGTTTCGACCCTCCCACCACAGCCCCCCTTTGACGTTGTCCGATTGGGCTGAAATTTAGAATTTAAGCTTTACTAGGGCCCGGGAGCTTGTCCTCGAAATTTCAGCTCAATCCGATCACTCCTTCCCTGTTTTCAAAAAACCAAATATAGCCACTTAAAATTCATTTCTCTTTTTTTTTGTTATCCACGCCTACAGGCCACAGTTGGCAACTGATCCGGGTGAATGAGGACTCATTCGAAGCAGAATTCGACCTGTTAGGGCCTTTTGATATTTTCAGACCGAAAAAATTATCCCCCGAATTTACATTTACGAAAAACCTCGTTTTCCTATAATAGCCCATGTTAATTTTTCCCACCACAACCCCCCTTTAACGTTGTCTGATCGGGCTGAAATTTAGAGGTTAAGCTTTCCTAGGGCCCGGGAGCTTATCCTCGAAATTTCAGCTCAATCTGATCACTCCTTCCCTGTTTTCCAAAAACCAAATATCAAGTTTTGTGGGAATTTGCTTTGCGAAAATAGATTCCATTTACTAAAAAACAATTACAATTGTGTCTCATTAGTCCAGCGGTTGATACTTCAGACTGTCAGTCGGAAAACTCGGGTTCGATTCACCGTCAGAGCAAATTTTTTATATACTGAATTTAAACTTTAAAAAAGAAACTCAGTTTCTTTTTTAAATTATTTGAAAAAAATTACGTTTTCTAAAGAGTTAAAGAGGCTGAGTTACAAGGTCGACCCTTAAAACGTACAGGATTAGGAGGCACAGTTGGGGGGCTGTTAAAGAGGCTGAGTCACAAGTTCGAACCTTAAAACGTACAGGGATTAGGAGGCACCCTGTACGACGTGATTTGAGTATTCAGGAATTAAAAGCCTTAACACAAGAATGTTCAAGAGCGGGGGGTTTGGGGGGCGGCAGCCCCCCAACTTTAACTCCTGACACGATCAGCTAACAGTTAGTCAAGCAATAATAAGTAATAAACTGTACAAAAACGTGCAGAAATTATTTGAAAAAAACTACGTTTTCTAAAGAGTTAAAGAGGCTGAGTTACAAGGTCGAACCTTAAAACGTACAGGGATTAGGAGGCACAGTTGGGGGGCTGCCGCCCCCCAAACCCCCCGCTTTCGCAGCCTTTAAATAAAAAAAAAAAGGTTTTTAAACTGAAAGTAAGGAGCGACATTAAATCTTAAAACGAACAGAAATTATTCCGTATATGAAAGAGGCTGTGCCCTCCTCAACGCCTCGCTCTTTACGCTTAAGTTTTTGACTTGTTCTAAAAACTTAGTTTTGAGACAGAGTACAAAACTTTAGCGTAAAGAGCGAGGCGTTGAGGAGGGCACAGCCTCTTTCATATACGGAATAATTTCTGTTCGTTTTAAGATTTAATGTCGCTCCTTACTTTCAGTTTAAAAACCTTTTTTTTTTATTTAAAGGCTGCGAAAGCGGGGGGTTTGGGGGGCGGCAGCCCCCCAACTGTGCCTCCTAATCCCTGTACGTTTTAAGGTTCGACCTTGTAACTTAGCCTCTTTAACTCTTTAGAAAACGTGGTTTTTTTCAAATAATTTTACTAATTAAGTCGAAAAAAAAGGTTAGTTTTCACAACGCAAAGCAAAGAGAGAAAATTTCGCACTGAATTTTCTAAGAAGCAAAAAAATGGAAACGACAGCGTAAAAACTTCTCCTATTATTTGATCAATGAAAACGACTTCTGAAAAAAAAATTGAAACAGAATTTAAAAAGGAGGTGTGTTTTTTTATCACAACTTTTGTAACACTGCTTCGTAACAGCGCTGATGACCTGAAAAGCGGGTTGATTGAGATTCGTCTTTTAAGTAAAGCCAGACATCAATACCGTTCGCGTGTTACAGCCGCATTAAGATAAGAACGTATTAACGAGACCGTGACTCGGGTCTCAGAATTGACAGCCATGATTTTATAAAACAATGAAAAATGATGTTTTTATTAGTTAAATAAAAAAGGTGTTTTCTAAACACTTAGCAAAAAAAAAAATTCTGATATCTATTCAGACGTACACATTTAATTATCTATTTATTAGAATGAAAATATAAAGACAAAACCGAAATGATTTCGTCAACAGTTTGATAAAAAAAAAATCTTTTTTTGAAGAATAAAAATTGGAATTCGTAAGAGTTCGGGTATTCTAGCCTAAAAACAGCAAAGTTGACATAGCCTAAGAGTCTAGGCCTATAAAACAGTTTTATACCTAATTAGATCTACGATCGGCTTTAAACTTACAAGGCAAATACCAAGGGTAATTGGGAGATGATCGCCATCTAGTAGTGTCTAGGGTTCATTTAAAGCAGAAATTTAGGAGGGGTAACTACCATCCGGGATATTATGATGCTGGTAGACTCCAGGATGAGAATTTGAGAGAAAGTTTTCAGAAATAGTTGAATACTAAACTAGAGATTTAAAATTTGACAATGTAGAAGACGGATGGATTAACTCTAGGAAAATACTTTGTCGCTGATGGTGTTCTAGGGATGAAAGTCAGAAACATATCTAGAAACATTAGTGAAAATGCTTTATGTTTTTAATAGAGAGGAGGAGAGGCTTGTAAAAGAATTATTTGAGCGATAGACCATATAAAAATAAGGATACAATAGTGAAATGGATACAATTGCTACGATTACGGATTATGGATACAATATGTATGGATGATAATGTATGGATACAATTGCCAAAGATCTCGAAGATGCAGCCAGACGGCATAAAAGTAGAATATTTTACTGGAATGTTAATAAATTGAGAGGGAGTAGTCAATCTGGACTTGTCCCAGTCAAACATAGGAACGGGGTTACAATTAGTGATAAGAAAAAGAGTTAAAGAGAGATGGGCAGAACACATTGAGAATGTGCTAAACCGGGATAAAGTTGTATGAAAAGATATAGAGGAGAATGAAGAAATTTGTGACACTTAGGATGTGAAGGAAGATTTCTTTTGTGAGGTGGGAAAAATTACTGATAGTACTAAAAGGACTGAAAAACAATAAAGCCCCAGGTACTGATAGTGTAAGATAAGATTTATTGCTGAAAAATGGCTATCACAAGCCCAAAAGGGCCGAATTCGCACTTTAGCGTCAAATACAGCCAAAAAAGAACAACAAAAACAAACAATCAAACAACAACAGAAAATTATAAAAGGGTCAATGTCAAATACGTAAAAACGTTAAAAACAAAAACAAAGTACAAAGTAAACTCATAAAATTAGAAGGCCAATGTCAAGTCAGCAAAAATGCCCCACCCCCCCCCCCACAAAAAAAAAAAAAACTCGTAAAATTAACAAGGGGATAAAGTAGAATTAAAACAAAAACATAAGTTAGTTGGTGACTAACAAACGTAAATATAAAACCTCCAAATTTGCAAAATGGGCATTAAAATTAATAACTATGAGGTAAAGAGTGAGTGAGGGGGGGGGGGAGGCAGCGGAGATTCAGTGGTTGAAAATATCAACTATGTAAGGGATAAAAGTTCTTCTATATCTTTCAGTGCAAACTCTTATTGGGGCGAGAAGGGGGGTTTTTGTTGACACAGAACGCGGGAAGGCGGGGTCGAAGGGGTGAATATTGACCGGGGAAAAGGGGAGTAGTTCGAGGGTTATGAAGGGCATTGTTAGCAAAACGCAAGGTAATTTTTGCTCTCCTTTCCTTAAGGGTGGTAAATGAGTTTCTTAAATATGGTGGTAACGAGGTTAGAAATAAGTTACTGAAAATTATGAATATGACTTTTAAAAATGGGGATTTACCTGGCATTTTCAGGAAAACTAATCAAACCCCTCTACAAGCAAGGTGATAAGAGTGAGTGTGTTAATTATAGAGACATTAGCCTGGTTTCTGTAAGAGGCAAATTACTTAGAATAGTGATACTTTTCAGACTTAAATATGGGTTGTAGTTAAAGTCTTAAGAGAAGAACAATGTGGTTTAAGAAGGGTAGAGGATGTGTCGACCAAATTTTTACTCTTAGATTAATAACTGAGAAGTGCCTGAATCATCAAACGCCATCAGTCCTCAGCTTTATACATTATGAGAATACGTTTCATTCAGCTGATAGAAGAATTTTAGTGAAGGTCCTATCCTGTAACCATTGCTGATTCTTTTCCTACACTCATTTTACCTAGGCTAGGATACTATCTGTCCCTATTTCTACCAACCTGGACGTTAAAATCATCTAATAAAAACTCTATATTTCTAATTGAGAACATAGCATTACCCATGCGTCTATTCGTTCCTGTAGCAGTAAATAAAATTCATCTGAGTCACTAATACCTCCATCAGTCGATTCTACAGGGACATATACTACTATGACTGATACCCTGCACTTTTTAGTTATAAAATTAGTGACTAGCATTCTATTATTCATAACTTCCCTACTTAAACAAGACTTGGCAGCTTCCTTATTCATCATGAGTCAAACTCCCTGCCTAAGTACCCCATCCTTCATACCTGAGTAAGTCAATTCTATATCCCCCTCCCCATTTAATGTTTCCTGCCACTAGGATACGAGTTTTTGAAACTCAATCAATTACACAGAAAACACAGAAAAAATTACAGAACTTTAGATCCCCACAAAGGCTCTTTGGCCTGTGAGAGTGGGAGACTAAACATAATATTAAATAATAGCAATAAAATGAAACAGAAGGACAAGAAGAAAAAAATTCATTGAAAGAGGATCTTTATTATTAAACTAGGAAGCAATGGCGAAGCTTCAGAAGAACTCTTAGGTTTCTGGAGAGCTTAACTTTCACGAGAGCACAGTGATGTTTGAAAGAAAGATTTTCGTCCAATAAAATACCCAGGAATCAAACATGTCTATCAGGGAGACGAGTTGTATCATCATGAGTTGTAGAAATAGTTTGAACTAAAGGACAAGAAGTACGTGATCTGGAAAAAATAAGTAGACTAGATTTAGCTAGATTTAGGGCAAGGCGATTTACACCGAACCAAGCAAAGGCTCTTTCTAGAATACACTTTCTTGATAAGGGAAGAATCTCTAATTTCTGAACACCCGAGAGTACTATCATCTGCAAATGCAAATAGCACTGGATCTTTAGCTGCGTCACTAGGTGGAACAAAATTGTGATCACAAATACTACAGCAATTTCGTTTAGTTTGTTCAGATACAGCAATAAAAAGATTACTGATGAATATAAGGAATAAAACAGGTCCTAAGATAGACCCTTGAGGGACACCAAAGTCAACAGGGAATTGATCTTGAAGGGAACTGATAGACCTTTCAGATAAATAAGTTTCAAACCAATGATAACTGCTTCCCCGTATCCCTATGTTTTCCATTTTGGAGACTAGGATAGTATGTGATATGCTGTCAAACGCTTTTCTGACATCAAGGAAAATTACAGCTGGAATTCTACCCTCATCAAGTGCCTTGTCAATGAACTTCAGCAAGGTCATGCAAGCATGTTCTGTTGAGTGTTTAGGGCAAAAACCAAACTGATTGTGGTGGAAAAACTGTTTGTTTTTTTCTTCAAGAAACGACAAAAGTCTAGAGTACATTCATTTTTCAAAAAATTTACTAAAGGCTGATAAAAGATAAATTGGTCGATAATTAGATGGATCATCTCTAGAGTCACCCTTATGAAGAACAACTAATCTGGTAGATTTTAGGGCACTAGGAAAAGTTCCATTCAAAATGATAAGTTAACAAGAATGCTGAGAGGATATAGAATAGAGGGTAAAATAAACTTTAAAGCCTTGGCAGGGATTTGGTCAGGTCCACAAGAGGAAGATCCTATTAGCTCAGAGACGATTCTCTGGACTTCAAACTCAGTAATCGGATCCAAAACCATCGATTTTTGGCAAGAAGGACCGAGGTACTTTTTAAAATCACTGGTAGAAGAAGCACTAACCAACATATCTTCACAAATTAATTTTCCTATGGAAGCTGAGCAAGAGCAAAATTCATCCATAATGACATTACTATTAGTTATTACCCCCCCCCCCTTAGAAATTAATTTATTTAGCAAGTTATTTCTTTTGGAATTGGGACAAAGAACTATGTTTATAAGTTGCCAGGTTTTTTCATATTGTTGTCGAATTTAGAGAACATCTGGGAGTAATAAATATACTTGGCTTTACGAATTAAGGAGTTCAATAAATTTCTATATTTTTTATACTTTTCAAAATGATGATGAGAGTTAGAGGGCTTGAATGCCTTCCACAAGTAAGTCTTTCTTTTTGTACTCTTAAGAAGAGCTGAAGTCATCCAAGGGGCACGAGGAACTGAACACTTTGAGCTCTTACCAGCTGAAATTACACAGTAACTATCAATAAAGGCCTCTTTGATCAGATCACAGAATTGATTGAAAAGACTATCAACAGACCGACTTGAATCGGTGAGAAACTCCCAAGAGACATCAGATAATCGAAATTTAAACTGTTCAATTTGATGCTGTTGGTAAGAGACTGGTAAATTAAAAGGAGTGGAAGGAAATGAAGGTAGACCATAGATTGAATAATTTGTAATAAATGAAAAGTGGTCAGAGATGTCAGATACGATAACAAAGCTCGATGTCAGATACGATAACAGAGAGATCAGATACGATTGTGTGTGCATTGAATTTTGAGATACGGGTTTCTTCAAGATAATGTCTGGTGTCAAACAGGAATGTGCCCCATCCACATTCCTGTTGTTATTGTTATGGACTACATTCTAGGAGAAGACTCTGAAGAGAAGATTTGCAGCGGCCAGATCTGACTTAGACTTTACTGACGACACTGTTCTTCTCGAAGAAGCGAAACAGTGACTGCAGCTGCTACTCCAAGCCATAAATGAAAAGACCGAACAAGTGGGGCTAACAGCGAATGTCAGTACAACAAAGAGCATGGTTACATATGACTCCACTGACACTAAAATGCAAAAGACAAAGCAATTAAACAGGTCAAGGCTAGCGGAAGGGCTGCGAGCACCTTGAATTTGTTTTTTGATTAAAAGCAGGGATGCCAAAAAGTTAATTATTATTTTTTTAATTTAAAGCAGAGACGGAAGAAAAATCTAAAATCAAGTAGTTGCGGGCATCAAGCCATGGCTAATTGAAGAAAAAGCCAAGACAGATAGTCCGGCTGAGAGGAAAATATTCCTCTAAGTACCTCGGGAGCTGGATTGATTATAATCGTTAAATAGTTAACGAAATAAAGAGGAGGATTGGACAAGCTAAAAAGGCTTTTAATAAGTTGAATCCAATCTGGCGCAGTATGAAATACTTTATGCATTCAAGCCCCGCTTCATGAATAGCAAGGTGATGTCCATTCTCCTTTATGCAAGTAAATGCTATAAACTAAATGTCTAATTGGAAAAACACGTCCTAACCTTTGAAAACATATGTCTAAAAAAATACCAAAAGATGTCGTGACAGAAAGAGGTCACAAAAATAGGAGTTCGTCGGCGAAAAGGTCGATCATTAGTTACTGACCCTCAGAAACACAGAACATTGACGTACCTTGGCGACGTCCTTCGTATGCCAGAGGGTCAACTACCATGTATATTTAATTAGTGGGGCCTTGAAGGGAGGTGCAAAAGAGGTCGACCAAGATACACCTTGCAATGGCAGTATGAATAGGATCTGAGTAGAGGAGATGTCTCTTCAACCACAGTGGGAGGAAGTCAGAGATGACCTCGTAACATGTCTACAGGTTTCTTAAAAGAAATATGTCGGTATTGAATTTTTTTTTTCACATCTTGGAGTTATTGGAACAACTGGATTGGAACTAAATCATCGCAATACTTTACTTAGATTAATTTCCAAGGAATGGTGATGAAAATATGAAGAAAACAAAAACTTCAGAATCAGTTTGCTTATACTTACTGCCACTACTTTAATTTAATAAAAACAAAATTTCAAAAAATACGAAAAAGACTATGACTGTTAAATTATTTGCTTGAAATTTTACGCCCCTAAAATTTCTGCAATCGGGGAAAGTGCCTCCCCCCCCCCCCCCCCCCCTAAAACTTCCTCTGCTGGGATCTTCAGTTAAATAGAGGCTTTGTACAATTCATGGCCGATCATGGTGACAACATAGTTTTCCACACTTGGCGACGCTCTTCCATCAACAAGAGCCTACTACCTCCGGCTCATTATATATCCATGCCTACAAATATTACTTTGTCATTAGAAGCACACCAAAGGCAATGGAAGAAGATGGAATGAAAGTGGGAAGCAGCACTCTCCTCGTCTTAGACTATGGTGATGATTTGAGCATCCTAGAGGAAAATGTTAGCAAAATGAATGAACTTTTGGGGGCTTAGCAAGTTCATGGTGCAAGAAAAGGTTTGAAAATTAATGTTAGAAGACTAAGTCGCTAAGACTAGGAATAAGTGAAGGTGAAAAGGTGATATTGGGTAACGAGAAGATCGATCAAGTGGACAACTTCATCTACATAGATAGTATTATTAGTAAAGACGATGGGAGCAGCAAAGATGTGAAAAGCAGAATAGCCAAGGTCCAAGGTGTTTTTCCACGGTTGAAAAAAGTTTGGAAGGATAGGAAGATAAGTCTGCGATACAAGATTATAATATTGGAAGCTAAAGTGATGACAGTGGTCACTGGTCAAGTATGGTTCTGAATCATGGGCACTGCGAAAAACGGAGGAAGATTCGCTAATGTTTTCCTGAGAAATTGCCTGCATATTGTTTCGGGCGCGCGACTGACTGAGCGTATCTCAAACAATAAGCTGTAAGAAAAATGGGGTTTAATCCCACTTTCTAGGGCCAAAATGAGGGAAAGGTTGAGATGGCTAGGGCATGTTTCTGCGGATGAAGGGTGACCGATTGCCAAAAATTGCCCTTGTCAGCCAACTATCTAAAGCCAAACAAAAAGCAGGTCGTCCCCGAATGGGATGGGAGCATGTCGTAAGGAAAGATTTAAAACAAATAGGAACTTTCTCGGAGGGTGTAGAGAGGAGTGCTTTGAATAGATTAGGATGGAGGCAGAGCGTGCATAGCTGTGTTGGCTTCAGGCGGCTTGGTGCTACGATGACTTGTTAGTAGTAGTAGTAGTGCAAAAAAAACAACTACAAAACGCATCAAATTCGTTTACATGCATTTTTGTTACTTTTTTATGAGTCGAACAAAATTTCAGAGTGGTTTAAAACCCGATACCTCCAATGCCCCCTGGATACAGCCTTGGTTGCAGTAAAGTAGCATACAGAAAACTCACACATCGAACATAATCCTTAAAAACGAATTGAACAGAGAGTATGAAACTTATTTCCAGACACGGCCAGATTACTTCCTAAATTTTTAATTATATCTGCACGTAACCAGACATATGAAACGGTAATCATCAAAGTCCACGGAAAAATTTACACTGGGCTTAAGCTACAACCTTTGAAGCAAATATTCATTTATCGCGCTTTATAACAGTTAGTTAAATTCACTTTCTTTTTGCCAATGGCCGAGTTGAATGGCTGGATGGCCTCCAAAAAAAAATGAAATTGTCTGTAAATTTAAGATCTAAGTTATAAAAACATACTTACCACAAAGGAAACCTCCCATCTGATTTTTTCTGAAGAACGTTATCTCTCATGTACTCATATGTGGCCATACGAATTCCTGAATATACCAAATGCCGATATATAGCTGGGGACAACCCTTTCCAGAGATTTTGTAAACCCTTCTTCTCGAATTATACCAGCATTGTGGCAAGCATCCCACGGTAGGGGGTCTAAAATTAAACACAAACAACAAAGGTAATTTACAATCAATTAAATTTGTTTAAAAAAAAAGGGAAAAGGAAAAATATGGCATCATTTTTTCATGAGTTCAGAATTCACAGATGAGCAGAATATACTATTTATTTATTAAAAGCAAAAATAAAATATCAGGGCAAGGCCGTATTCAGGGGGATACCGATTTTGACCCCCCCCCCCAAATTTTTTGTCCCGCTCGTAAAAAAAAATTATGTAAGCGATTCTTGATGCGTATGGTAAAGTTCTTTGTAACCCTCCCTGAACAAAAATCTTGGGTATGCCCTTGCATCTGGTTAAGAATTTATCCTACAACTTAATAAATAGAAAGAAGATTTTTGATAAAAATTGAAACACCCGAAAATTCTAGACATTCTTGCTAAATTATGATCATAAGTCTATTTTTCGCAGGCTTTTGGGGTAAAAAAAAAAAGTAAGACAATTAACGTTTGGTTAACTCGCCCTTTAAAAAAAACGCAGAGCTTTTGCCGCCATTTGGAAAAATTTGAGATATTTTGACCAAGGCCATATCCAGGGAGGTTAAGGGGTTTGAACCCCCTCCCCCTCCATGAAATGTTTGTCCGACTCGTAGAAGCGTAACAAAAAATAATATTAAAAAAAATTCATACGTTTTTGGTGTTTTTTTTGTAACCCCCCCCCCCTCCCGAAAAAAAAATCCTCGATACGGCCTTGAAGTTGACTTAAATATCATGGTTTTATTCCTTATGGGCTTTTGTACTATAAATTCTTTTTCAATTTTTTTTTTCTATATTGAATCAAAATTTCAGTATAATCCAATAAATTATTTATTTATTGAACGCCGTTAACGTTTCTTTTATTTAAGAATTATTTATTGAACCAAAGAGTCAACTTCCGTATTTTCAGTTCGATTTGTTGATTTTTTCAAGTTAATCGTCATATTTTAGCACTAATTACATTATCCCCCTAATCATAGGTCAGAAAGGGAAGCCAAACCAAATCAGTTTTTCCCGTTGTTGTATTTACCTATTTTTGCAATTTTACCCGGCAGAATTATGATCACAAGTCTACTTTTCGGAGGCTTTCGTGGTATTTAAAAAAAAAAAAAAAAAAAAAAAAAAAAAAAAAAAAAAAAAAAAAAAATTAATAGCCAAGACAGTCAACTTGATTTTAAAAAGAAGAGCCGCATAGCTTCACTGCTATTTGGAAAAAAATGAGATATTTTGACATAAATATCACAGTTTTGTCTTTACAGGCTTTTGTAATAGAAATTCTTTTCCATTTATTTATTCTTTATTGAACCATTATTTCAGTATAATTCAATGAAACGTTTATTTTTTTTAACATTGTTAAGTTTTTTAAGTTTTGTTTAAGATGTATTTACGATTTATTTTTATTTAAGATTTACTTATTGGACCAGAGAAATACCTTCCGTATTTTCAGTTCATTTTTTATTTTTTTTTAACTTAATCGTCATATTTTTGCACTAATTTACATTATCCCCTAAACATGTCAGAAAAGGGTGCCAAAGCACACGGCAGTTTTACTCGTTGTTGTATTTACCCATTATTGCAGTCTCAAATTTAAAACCAGTAAAACAAAATCTAAGCTCGATTGGTTCTTCAATAAACAACAAAAACAAGAAGAACAATAGGGAATTCTTTTCACAAGACAGTGAAGATAGCCTAAATGAACTTTTCAGCCCTATGTCCAAGGGCTGTCCTCAGCAAAACAAAATATATAAAAAAAAAGACTCACAACAACATGCGATCAATAAAACTAAAATGCAATTTTTTTTTCAAAACAGTCCTGGCATCCTTACTCCAGCGAAGTTCAACCAGGACTGATAAATAAAATGAGGTAAAACAAGGCGATTCATTCAGATTAAAGAAAAATAATTAAAAACACGCTCTTATTGGTAAACCTGCCTTTTGGCAGCTAAACTCAAAGGTCTTTTTGTGACCGGTTTTGTATTAATGTCTACTGGTTTTTAAAAATATTTTGTAAGGTCATTTTTAATTAAATTTGTGCATAGAGCGTTCATTGAATATTCCCCCAATTCCCTATTTAAGGAAATATTTTTATTAATCTTAAGTCTGATTTCAATTGCTTCTCGAACTATCTGCTGTATGCCTAGGTCATTGCTAATAAAGGCAGATTCTTTAAGAAGTATTTTGTGGCTAGGATTTTCAAATACATGGCTGCCTAAAGCAGAATCAAATGAAACAGTAGCAATATTAGAATTTAGAGCTTGGGTAATATCATCTTTATTGTAGGCGTTTCTATAAATTCTGGTGAGTTCTACCTATATAGCATTTGCCACAATCGCATGGTATTTGATAGACCTCTCTTTGGCGAGTAACTGGGGTTTTACCTTTACCAGAATTTAGGAAATTTATGATTTGAAATTATTGGTAAATACTACATACAGATAAAATACACAAAATAATCTGTATGTAGTATTTACTGTATGTAGTATTTAAATAATCTGTAAGTTTGACTTTCTCGCAACTCTAATTTTTTTAAACAATAAAAACTTTAGCGTAAAGAGCGAGACGTTGAGGAGGGGACAGCTCCTTTCAAATACGGAATAATTTTTGTTCGTTTTAAGTTTGAATGTCGCTCCTTACTTTCAGTTAAAAAAAATTGTTTTTTTTTTTTATTATTTAATAATACACAGAATGATAAGCTTACATTTTGAGCTACTAGTGAAAGTGGAATAATGCTTAACTTTATATGCTGACGTCCTTTTTCTTTTATTCTTAAAATAGACGAATGAACTAAATTTGGATAGAAATGTGTACATAACGTCAGTTGCATACACACAAATTTTAGGGGATTCATAAAAACCACATAAAATGGCCGATTTAAGCGGAAAATATGGAAACATAAGAAGGATCTCCACATTCCAACGGTTCAAAAGAAACCACAAATTTGAGTTCTAAAAAAAATCATTTCTATAGAAACATGGACGTAATACCTGGTGCGTAACCAAAAATTTACTTTGGGAAGGGGAGGTACGAAAACCCTGAAAATTCCTGAAGTGGTAAACTAAAGATGCGGGGGAAATAAGTAGAATCTCGAAATTTCGAGGGCTCAAAAGAACTCACAGAATTTCAACTCTTAAAACAGACATTGACATCCAATTTTAAAGAAATGGATTATTATAGAAATCCACATTGATAGTGTTGGTAACTGCCAGCCAGCCATCCAATAGCTAGTCTGAAAATTATGACGTGATGATACAGATTCTATTTTTTCTGGAGAGTGGAGATGAGTATAAGTCAGTTGGTTTTGGATATTGCAGATATTGCATGTTAGTAGGTCAAACAGTCCGTGGTAACGAACTGTAAGTAAGAAACGACTCGGCCCAATGGTAGCCAAAACCTCTAAAAAATGGACTTTTGATAACAATAGATACATCAAAAGAATTGGCTTTTTATATTGGTTCAAATGCTGATTTTCGAAAAAGAAGGTATTACCCCCAAAAAGTTAAAGAATGTTAATGAAAATTGCACCGTCAGATTCAGTATGTTAAAGAACCCTACTGTAGTTGTTTGAAGCTCCCATATTCAAAAGTGTTAATTTTTTTATTTTTGCCAGAAGAAAGATCAAGGATGCTTGTTTTTTCAGGTGTGATCGTATCGAACCAATGGTCCTAGAATATTGGGAGAGGGTTCATTCCAACGGAAATTAAAAGTTCTAGTGTCCTTTTTAAGTGACCAAAAAGATTGGAGGGCAAAGTCCCCAGTCACGTCCCTTTTTGGCCAAAGTCATCCGATCAAAATTTTGATATATACATTTTACTCAGCATAGTTGAAAGGTCAACAAGTACGACTCTGGAGATGACATGACCCCCCACAGCCCCTGAGGAAAGGGCTATAAATTACGAAATTTGCCCACTGTTTACCAATAGTATTTGTTATTGGGAAATATACAGACATTTTCCGGGAGGGGAGAATTTTCTGGAGGTGGAGGGGGTGGAGGGTCCACTGGGAGAATTTTCCGTGGGGAGGAAAGTTATCGTGGGTGAACTTTCCAGGTGAAATTTTACACAGTATGAATTTGCCAGAATTCCTATACGAAATTCTTTCGTATAAACACTTTCGAAATTCTTTCGTATTCTATTTGTCTTGCTCTCTCTTTGACAACTCAATTTTGCATGAGAAGATATTCCGGGGAATTGCCTGGGGAAAATTTCAGCGGGGTGGGAATTGTTATGGGGATTTTCCGTGGGGAAACTCTCCATTGGGGAATCCTCCAAGGGAGAAATTCTATATGGGGAATTTTTCCGCGTGGGTGGATTCAGTTCTATCCATCTACCGAATTACGTTTTTGAAATTTGGTGCAATTGGTTTTCTAGATAGAAAATATATCGAGCATCGACTGAAAATCATTAAGAAGTGGAATTTGAAAATCATGAAGTTTTTTATTGTTTTAAAAAGTAGAGTTGTCAGAAAGAGTTAAACTTTAGCATGAAGATCGGGGCGTTGAGGAGGGGACAGTCCCTTTCATATACGGAATATTTTCTGTTCGTTTTAAGCTTTAATGTCGCTCCTTACTTTCAGTTAAAAAAACTAGTTTTTTTTATTTATTTAATTACATAACAAGCCCAGCCAAGCAGTTGTAACGCCCAACTTATCTGCATCTTACGGTCAACAGTTGCAGCCATCAATAAGTTACAACTGGTCGCTATTCAACGAATATAGGCTAGTGGGAATATATAAAAAACTAATCAGTAACAGCATATTTTAGGGAAAAAACAAAACAAGGATTCATTGATATATCGACAGTCAACTAAAGCGATAAATATAACAGAAAGACTAAAGATTTTCTTTTAGGCCTAGGTAAGTTAATTGACTAATAATTTGAAGTATTTAATCTTAAACAATTTTAATAATATCATATTAATGTGCAGCTTAGACATTTAGCTGTATATATTAATACATATATATATATATATATATATATATAATATATTATATATATATATATATATATATATATATATATATATATATATATATATATATATAGATATATATATATATATATATATATATATATATATATTATATATATATATCTATATATATATATATATATATATCTATATATAATATATATATATATATATATATATATATATATCTATATATAATATATATATATATAGTATATATATATATATATATATATATATATATATATATATATATATATATATATATATTATATATATATATATGTATATATATATATATATATATATATATATATATATATATATATATATATATCTATATATATATATATATATATATATATATATATATATATATATATTATATATATATATATATATATATAATATATATATATATATATATATATATATGTTCAATTCCTATTTGGTAATAAGATGCTGGGGCTATATTCTTACATAATTTTACTCATTCAATAACTGTTTCTTTACCCAGTTTACTGTTACTGCAAATTAATGACAGTGTTTTTCTTTTTCTATAGCAATTAGGAAAGTTACAGTTTCTTGAGCCCTATGATAAAATTTATTTTGCTCATTTTCTGCTGACTTTTAACACACATTCCTTATTTTCAAACTTGGCCCCCGTATGTTTGTGTAAATTTCTACGTGACCAATTTAAATAATTCGATCTCATTTTTAGTGTCCTTGGTACTTGACAGGGTAGGCTACTTACGTATTATACCGCATACATTTTGTTCTTGATCTGTACTAAAACTGGTTTCTGTGTGTGCACTCAAAGATACTCAGCTTAACCTGAGTGATATAAAGTACTATGCAGGTATATTTTAATTAGATATTTAATTTATAGAGTTGGTTAGGTTAGGTCAAAATCCTTTTGAGTAGAATCTTTTCCCCAAAATTCATTATTCATTTTCTTGCAACAATCTTCTGCAAAGGTTAAATTGCAAGGTGGACGTTGAGGGTGGTTTTCTCTTAACTTCTTAGCTCAAATAATGATTTTTTTTTGAGGTGTTATTCTTTTTTTCTAATTCTGTTTATCCTCTTCTTTGTCACAACTTCATCTGGTTCTTTTTGTCTTCCTTCAATATTGATACCGTTGTTTTGTGTTAGTATATTTGAGTTTTTAGTCTATTCAGAATTTTCAAACTGAAAGGGCCCTAACTCCCAACAGTTTTTCTTTACTTGATTTTTAAAGGCCCTGAGTACGAAACACTATTTGATTTAGGGCCACTTCAACTATTTAATGGGTAGGAATCAAAAATGGTCTCTAAACGGTGTTAGGGCCCTATAAATTGTCGTTACTTGCTTATTTATAAAATGTCGTTACTTGCTTATTTATGGGAGATGGGTCTTACTTAGTTGAACTTGTCGATAAAATTCAAATTACGCATCAAATTACACATCAAACACAGCATCAATTATGTACTCCTTTGGTAGTTCGTCGAGTTGATCATTTTTCAACTTTTAAGCATAAAACTTATGATTCAGCAATCCGAGTAGAGATTAAAGGCATAATTTTTTGAAACTAGAAACAATTTAGGCTTGGAATAGCAATTTTCCTATCTGTATCAGAAACCTGGCAAAACATACAAAGACATGGCATGGGGTATATAAAAGGTATAAGGGGTATATATGGGGTAGATAAAAGATATGGCATGGGGTATAAGCAAAAATGGTTGAGAGCCAACTAGTGTTGACGCAAACTATCCAAGCCAATTTTTTGTCATATCAATTTTCCAGTGTTGTAAATACAAACGTAACATTAAAATCAAGAAAAAAAACATGTCACTCATAAAGCTTGGCTTTGGATCGACAGGTTTGACTATGGTTTGGCTTGGACATTAGTCTCATTTGCGTTGTGATCATGGGCATAATTTGCCCCCCCCCCCAAGCTGAAATTTAGCGCCTTCAAAAATCTTGTCAAAACTAAGATAGGCCTATATATTTCAAGCATCTACAGAAACAGATCAGTTTTCTTTAGTATACCTTTGCCTTTATGCTACAGTAAAATAAAGGCATAATTAATTTTCTTTATTATGTTTGCTTTCCAGTTTTTATTTAGTTTTCTATTCAGTTTTTTTTTAAGAAAACATATTCAGTTTTGTTCATTATGCTTTATCCTATCCGTTTTCTTTATGACTCATTTTAATTTTTCACTTGGTAATTTCACTTGACTTGAGCAAATATGCTCCAACTTTGCCCTTCCCCATGATTTTGACAAATTACGCCAATAATTGCGATGGTATTTTTTCAGGGCCGTATCCAGGGAGGGGGTTACCCGGTTTGAACCCCCCCCCAAAAAAAAAAAAATTTGTTTGACTCATAAAATCATAACAAAAATGGATATAAACGAATTGTGTATGCTTTTTTTAGTTTTTTTTTTGTGTACCCCCCCTCCGAAAAAAATCTTTGAGTAACCCCCCCCCCACCCGAACAATGTTTCGATTTAGTTCAACTTTCCCATCGACGTTTCCTCAGATGTTTATTTTAATGTTCTCAGCCTTGTTAGGACTCGCTACAGAAGCAGCAGTTGTAGTGGTAGTACAACTGACTATCTGAAATGGCTATCTACAAATCACACCATCATATTCAGCGTATCAGAGAACCCTACTGTAGAGGTTTCAAGCTCCTATCTCCAAAAATAAAAAAAACTATAAAGAAAAGCTCTCTTTACGATCATCTGAAAAAGACAAAAGATGGTTGAAACTCTAATGAAGACAAACCTGAAGTGGATATTGATGGGGCAATCAGAAAAGCTAAGAAGTGTTTCGCTCTTTACGCTAACATTTGAATTTTGTCCCAATATTATTTTATTGTGGTATAACATACGATAATATAATTCCTTCGAGTTTTACCCTCGAACTCTTATTGACTAATTAAGACGGCCATTTTGTAAGACAATCAGAAATAAGTCAAATAAGTTTTGTGACGTCACTCGATTACTCCTCCTCCTAGAAAACATTCCTTTTATTGATCATGAGCACAGTAGACAGAATATACCAGTTTGACCAAATTGGCCAAATGGCTAGTTGAAGACAAAAGGCTAGCTAAACAATTGAAGGCAGAATTCCGACGTTCCTAAAAATCATACACCCAAACGGCGAAACAATTGAAGACAGAATATTGACATTCCTGAATATGATAGCAGCCAAACCAACGTGACCAAATGGAGCCAAATTATTAATTGAAGACATGAGTTTGAGTGGCTAAACAGTTGAAGACTGAATAAAGTAATAAAGTTTATCTTTATATGACTGAATAAGACTGAATAAAGTTTATCTGTTGCCGTCTACTTTGAACGAGTCATTATAAGTTAGTCTCCTTCAAAAAGAAGGAGCGGCAATGGGTACTTCAAAATACAGTCCCGGGATTTACTTTAGTCTGTAGTATTTGCAGATCTTTGATTTGCAGATATCCTGTCTTGATTAATGTTTTTTGTGACGACATAGTTCCGGTTCTGTTACCTGCCCTTGGGAAACTATAGGGTTTTGGGTAGACGCATCAATAATCACTTTTTCCTGTTGTTTGTTGACTGTCCGTTTTCGTTTGAGAAGTAAGTTTCAGAGTGAAGTAATGTTCAGAGTGATTCTCACTGCAAGTTAATGATTTGTATTTTATTTATTTAGTTTGGATGGCACTCTTGCGATAAGCAGAATACGAATACCAAACATTGATTTTTTTTTAGGTTTTCAGCTGTTCAGAGTGATTCTCACTGCAAGTTAATGATTTGTATTTTATTTATTTAGTTTGGATGGGGCAAGTGAAACCTATCAAGTGAAACCTATTCCCATTAAATCTTGGTAAGAACAAAACTCCTGTTAGTATAAGCCCCCTCCCCTGAGAAAATTATCTAGCGGCACTCTTGCGATAAGCAGAGTGCTAATCGCAAGATTAGCACTTATATGATATTCCCCCTACCTAATATTCTTCTAATATATTTCTCTGACGCTCATTCTAATGAAATATACCAAAGTAAGATAAAAATATAATAATTTAGAAACAAATTTGGGCTATATGTTTGGATATTAGGGTGGGGGCTTGGTATTGTATAGCGGGTCTGAATGTAATAGATTACATTCAGCTGAATGTGGTTCATACGAATATTTAAGAGTATTTGCTCTCCTAATCCTGACAGGGCAGAGAAAAGCCATCACAAGAGTTTAAAATCCTTCTCTATCACCTTGTCTTCTTTTATTGCTTATTCGTCCTGTTTACTTCTTTATGATGAATTATGACTTCTTTATGACTAACAGGAGTTTTGTTCTTACCAAGATTTAATGGGAATAGGTTTCACTTGATAGGTTTCACTTGCCCCATCCAAACTAAATAAATAAAATACAAATCATTAACTTGCAGTGAATATATTGCATTCTAATGAAATATACCAAAGTAAGATAAAAATATAATAATTTAGAAACAATTTGGGCTATATGTTTGGATATTAGGGAGGGGGCTTGGTATTGTATAGCGGGTCTGAATGTATAGATTACATTCAGCTGAATGTGGTTCATACGAATATTTAAGAGTATTTGCTCTCCTAATCCTGACAGGGCAGAGAAAAGCCATCACAAGAGTTTAAAATCCTTCTCTATCACCTTGTCTTTCTTTTATTGCTTATTCGTCCTGTTTACTTCTTTATGATGAATTATGACTTCTTTATGACTAACAGGAGTTTTGTTCTTACCAAGATTTAATGGGAATAGGTTTCACTTGATAGTTTTCACTTGCCCCATCCAAACTAAATAAATACAAATACAAATCATTAACTTGCAGTGAAATATATTGCATTCTAATGAAATTATACCAAAGTAAGATAAAAATATAATAATTTAGAAACAAATTTGGGCTATATGTTTGGATATTAGGGAGGGGGCTTGGTATTGTATAGCGGGTCTGAATGTAATAGATTACATTCAGCTGAATGTGGTTCATACGAATATTTAAGAGTATTTGCTCTCCTAATCCTGACAGGGCAGAGAAAAGCCATCACAAGAGTTTAAAATCCTTCTCTATCACCTTGTCTTCTTTTATTGCTTTATTCGTCCTGTTTACTTCTTTATGATGAATTATGACTTCTTTATGACTAACAGGAGTTTTGGTTCTTACCAAGATTTAATGGGAATAGGTTTCACTTGATAGGTTTCACTTGCCCCATCCAAACTAAATAAATAAAATACAAATCATTAACTTGCAGTGAAATATATTGCATTCTAATGAAATATACCAAAGTAAGATAAAATATAATAATTTTAGAAACAAATTTGGGCTATATGTTTGGATATTAGGGAGGGGGCTTGGTATTGTATAGCGGGTCTGAATGTAATAGATTACATTCAGCTGAATGTGGTTCATACGAATATTTAAGAGTATTTGCTCTCCTAATCCTGACAGGGCAGAGAAAAGCCATCACAAGAGTTTAAAATCTTCTCTATCACCTTGTCTTCTTTTATTGCTTATTCGTCCTGTTTACTTCTTTATGATGAATTATGACTTCTTTATGACTAACAGGAGTTTTGTTCTTACCAAGATTTAATGGGAATAGGTTTTCACTTGATAGGTTTCACTTGCCCCATCCAAACTAAATAAATAAATACAAATCATTAACTTGCAGTGAAATATATTGCATTCTAATGAAATATACCAAAGTAAGATAAAATATAATAATTTAGAAACAAATTTGGGCTATATGTTTGGATATTAGGTGGGGGCTTGGTATTGTATAGCGGGTCTGCATTCCTAATATGCTAGGTACAATTATTCTGCATATTATGTAGTAAAAATTGTTTTCTAACTCCACACTGTCCAAAGTTTTTTTTTATTTCTCACTCTCCTCCGCCATTTCTTTTGTTATAATGACCTCCCCCCCCCCTCTTAATGCATATTTTAGGTACCGGAAAAAAAAAATCCATTTCCGGAAATGTGCATTTATGCTCCCAGACATTTATAGCCAATATACGCAGGTAAGTTTTTATACGACAGTTTTTTTAAGTGCTTAAGCAAATACAATAGGCCATTAGAGGTAATGGCCTAGATCTAATAAAATCTCACCTGCATGGTCGAAAAATTCAGTAGAATAAATGGGCACCTGTCAAGCCATATTGCTATTGATGATATTGGAGTCCCCCAGGATCAGTATTAGGGCCATTACTATTTTTTGATTTATATAAATGACCTTCTGAGGTGTTTACCCCAAGATAGTAGCTTAGCAGTATTATGCAGATGATACGCCGTTCAGTTTTTTTTATTTCTCACTCTCCTCCGCCATTTCTTTTGTTATAATGACCTCCCACCCCCCCCCTCTTATGCATTTTAGGTACCAGAAAAAAAATCCATTTCCGGAATGTGCATTTATCTCCCAGACATTTTAGCCAATATACGCGGTAAGTTTTTATACCAGTTTTTTAGTGCTTAAGCAAATACAATAGGCCATTAGAGGTAATGGCCTAGATCTAATAAAATCTTACCTCCATGGTCGAAAAATTCAGGTAGAAATAAATGGGCACCTGTCAGCCATATTGCTATTGATGATATTGGAGTCCCCCAGGGATCAGTATTAGGGCCATTACTATTTTTGATTATATAAATGACCTTCTGAGGTGTTTACCCCAAGATAGTAGCTTAGCAGTAATTATTGCAGATGATACGCCGTTCAAGTTTTTTTTTATTTCTCACTCTCCTCCGCCATTTCTTTTGTTATAATGACCTCCCCCCCCCCCTCTTAATGCATATTTTAGGTACCGGAAAAAAAAAATTTTAATTTGACTCATTTTAATTTTTCACTTGGTAATTTCACTTGACTTGAGCAAATATGCTCCAACTTTGCCCTTCCCCATGATTTTGACAAATTACGCCAATAATTGCGATGGTATTTTTTCAGGGCCGTATCCAGGGAGGGGTTACCCGGTTTGACCCCCCCCCCAAAAAAAAATTTGTTTGACTCATAAAATCATAACAAAAATGGATATAAATGATTTGTGTATGCTTTTTTTGAGTTTTTTTTTTGTGTACCCCCCCTCCGAAAAAATCTTTGAGTAACCCCCCCCCCACCCGAACAAAAAAAAATCCTGGGTGCGGCCTTGGTATTTTTTTTAGAATAATGAGGAAATAGAGTAGATAAATGGCAAGGGCGTATCCAGGATTTTTGCTCAGGGGGAGGGTATTTTTTTTATAGCGAGTACAGAAAAAACTTTACAAAACGCATCAAAATTTATTAATATAATTTTTTCACTTTTTACGGTCGCAAAAAAACTCAAAGGAGGGGGATCGGGTGTGCAAACACGGTAGCCCCTTCGCCTGGATACGACATTGATATATGTTTTTTTTTTTTTTTGTTCATTTATTATCCACCCAAACCACAACCTCTTTTTAGTTTTTTGAAGACCCCTTCAGCCTTCCTCAGTAAGTTCACATATCCTTTCATGAAGGCATGCATGAATTTTTACTTTTATAGACTACCGTACCCTGAAAAAACTTTTTTGCCTACATGCAAGCGTTCATCATGTGTCTTCCAAGGTTTTTTTTTTTAGTTTGGGTTTCGCCCATGTACGGTCCACTTTTGGTATGCTGGTAATTTTGTTTTTCTAATATAACCACTAGCTTAAGAAATAAGTGAAGTTGGGGAGGGTGCTCTTTTTCTGCATAACTGACCCAAATTACACTCCAGATTTGCGTACAAACCATATTATCCAATAAAACAAGACCAAAATTGCTACACTATAAATCTAACTTAAAACAAGAAACTGATATTTACATGTTTTAAGCCAGATTCAGCGATCTTGGCCCTTTCCCCTTGAATTTGCAATCTGGTTTTTGTGAGGTCCAGAGGATACGTCACTGCAAAATACAGTTATTCAAATAGGTCAATACAAAAATTAAATAAAACAGCCAAATAATAAAACGAAATCAAAGTGCTTAAAACAAATGCACATAACTTCCGCGTCAAATACATCCCATATGTAGAACTGTCAATTAGAGGAGGGAGGTATTTGCCTCCATTAAATTGTCCCCCCCCCCCCGCCCGCGTTTAGAAAAACCTCTTTTTTGCATTTTCACTGATAAAAAATCAAAAATTACCACTCTAGATTTTAAAAATACATTTACCCTCCCCTCGTCCATAACCTACATTTTTGTGAAGTTACCGCTACTGCCCCCATGAATACGATTCTAATATTCAAAAGTAATACGGGTATTATGGATAATTAAAATGAACAAAGATAATTAGTGCGGAAATTTTCTGTGTGAGTAAAGCAATTCGATTCTATTTAGTTTGAAAACCTCTTGTTAGAAACAACATATTTAAGTCTTTGCTTAGATTTAATTGAATTTCTAGTTTATTCGCTTTTCTTCTGTGTTCTGCTTGTAACGGTGATTATGTTGCGTTTGTCATTAGGTATTTGTCCTCAGGGGAGCCAATTCCCAAAAATTTCGGAGAGGGGTGGGCAAAGAATTTTTACAATGTCTTTTTGATGAAAATACAAAGAAATAATGTTTCACTACCAAAGGGAGATTCAAGGTGGCAATGCCCCACTTCTTCTGACCCCCCCCCCCATCGGCACCCCTGTTTGCACCACTGTTTTTTTATTGTCCTTTTTCGACAATTGTCAACTAATTTCCTAAACTTGAATTTAAAATCTAAAAAACAGTGCACACCAAATTTCAAAATTTTTATTCTAGATGGATAGAACTAAAACTAGTCTATGAAATGATAGAAAAGTTTTTGTTATTCGTTGATAACGTTAAAATAATAACGTTAAAAGTACACGGTTTTGATGTATAACGTATACTTAAAGCCAAAGGAGAGCAGACAAGTTGCATACCAAAGCTTGCGCAGGGACCATAAACCTTAACACGTTTACTTAGTTTAGTTAAGAGGATAACTTGAGCGTGAATAAAACAACCCACAAATACGCCAGTAAAATCTCCAGCTAAGGATAAACTTGGATAATGTCAAAAAGCATGTATTAATGCCATTAAATTTTTCAAAAATAATATAGTATTCATGACAATAATTGAGCCTGTCTTGTGCAAATTCAAGTGCAATTTTTAAAAGTCTGACTGTTCTTGCTATTGTAGAAATTCTCGCTTTTTTTTTTTTTTTTTTTTTTTTTTTTTTTTTTTTTTTTTGGCAAAATAAGAACTTTATCTAAATACTATCTGGATGATTATTCAAACATTATCATTAAATTTATCAAATGATAGTATTTAAATAAATCTATTTGTAATAATAAATAGTATAATTAATAGTATGGTATATTAACAGTATAGCATAATATTAAGGTTACTTTTACAGTAAACATAATATTTTGCTAATATTTTATTTAATAATAAATTCATTTAATTAACAAATTCATAAATTTATAATGAACTAAATAAATAGTAGGCCTATTTTAAAAAAAAGACTTATTTAATGATAGATAATTAAATGAATTTAAATATACTTATTACACTTATTACACTTATATACTTATTTAAATACTATCAAGATCTAGCTCAGTAAAGCCAAAACTGAAGACCTGGACAGAGGTTGCGCAGCACAAGTAATTATGATTTTTCCATTATTGTTAGTTTAAAAACTTTTGAACAGCGAGAACTAACTGAACCTTCTTATTATTTTTTTTTTTTTTTTTTTTAAGAAACAAAGCCATGATCAACTTTTGACTCCGCAAGTATATAAGGATTTACCCTAGAAATTGGACTTGATACTAAAAAATAGATGTGGAAGATCAAACAATATTTTTTCGAAACCAAGTCATAGAACATGAACATACTCCTTACTCATAGCAATATAGAATACCATATAATGTCCACATACTCATTACTCAATCACTTCAGTTTGAACACCAAGAAATCCTGGATATCATGCGTGATTCTTTTATAGCCAGTCAAAGTGCATTTAGCTGTCAGAGCTTGTAAACGAGCAGTAAGATTTTAGTTTTGAGTCGTTTTTATTCACGCCAGGGCCCCGATTTACGAAAATGTATGGGGGAGAGGGGCAAGGATTTTAATTTTTTGTGGAAATACAAAAAAAAATGTATTTTGCAAAATCTAGGATATTGCCCCCCAAGGCCCTGTGGGGTTGTGTCGACACCGGAGTTTTGTTATCTGACCTTTGAACTGAAATTAAAAAATGGCTATTTCAAAATTTGTATTGGATGGGTCTGGGGAAAAAATGGCTTGGGGGGGGGCTAGGGTCCCTCCGATCTCTTTTGACTCTTGAAAATTGAACTAGAACTTTCAATTTCCATTCAAATCAGCACTCTCTGAAGTTTATACGAATATCCCTTCCATAAGAACTATATATGCCCCCAGGGCATAGCTTGCAACGCCTGCCCCCGGGCCCTGGGTAGTTGTGTCGACACCGGAGTTTTTTTTTATCTGGCCTTTGAACTATTTTTAACAAAATGGCTATTTCAAAATTTGTGTTGGATACAAGTGGGGGAAAAGGGGCGCGGGGGGATAGTTGCCCTCTTATCTCTTTTGACTCTTAAAAACTGAACTAGAACTTTCAATTTCCAATCAAATGAGCCCTCTCTGAGTGTATACGAGCATCCCGTCCACAATAGCTGTATATGCCCCCCAGGCATAACTTACAACGCCTACCCCGAGCCCTGAAGGATTATGTCGACCCCGGAGTTTTCGTTATATGATCTTTAAACCATTTTGAAAAAATGGCTCTCTCAAAGTTCTTCTTGGATGGGTTTGAGGAAAATAGAGCATGGAGAGGGGGGGGGGGCTAGTTGCCCTCCGATCTCTTTTGACTCTTAACAAGTGTACGAGAACCTTCAATTTCCAGTCTATGAGCCCTCTCCAAAGTTTATACAAGCATCCTTTCCTTAAGAACTATATATGCCCAAAGCATTACTTACAACGCCTGCCTCCGAGCCCTGGGGGGTTGTGTCGACCCCAGAGTTTTCATTATATGATCTATGAACTATTTAAGAAAAAATGGTTATCTCCAAGTTCTTATCAGATGGGTTTGAGGAAAAAAGGGCATGGAGGGGGGGGGCTAATTGCCCCCGATCACTTTTGACTCTTAAAAAAGGCACTAAAACCCTCCATTTCCAATTGAATGAGCCCCCTTTGAAGTTTATACGACAACCCCTTCTATATGAAGTGCCTCTGGGAAAAAAAATTGGAGTGTGAGGGGAGGCTAGCTGACCTCTGACCATTTTTGACGCTTAAAAAGTGAATTACAGCTTTCAATTTCCAATGAAATGAGCCCTCTATGAAGTTTATACGATCATCCCTTTCATAAAAACCATACATGCCTTTAGGGCATAACTTAGAACACCTTCCCCTGAGCCCAGGGGGGTTGTATTGACACCCAAGTTTTTCTAATCCGACCATTGAACTATTTTTAACAAAACATCTATCTCAAAATTTTCATCAGATGGGTTTGGACAAAGAAGGCGTGGGGGGGCTAGTTGCCCTCGGATCTCTTTTGACTATTAAAAAGTGAGCTCGAACTTTCAATTTCCAGTCAAATGAGCCCTCTCTGCAGTATATGAGCCCTCTATGCAGTATATTCCTTTCATAAGAACCATATATGCCCCAGGGCATAACTTACAACGCCTGCCCCCTGGCCCTGGGGGGTTGTGTTGACACCTGAGTTTTTGTTACCTGACTTTTGAACAATTTTTAACTTAGTTACTATCCCTAATTTATCATCGGATGCATTTGGGGAAAAAAGGGGGTGTGGGGGGCTAGTTGCCCTACAATCTCTTTTGACTCTCAAAAACTGAACTAGAACTTTTAATATCCAATCAAATGAGCCCTCTCTGAAGTTTTTACAAGCATCCCTTCCATAAGAACCATATATTTCCCCAGGGCATAACTTAAAACGCCTGCACTCCGGCCCTGGGGGGTGTGTTGACCCTGGAGTTTTCATTACATGGTCTTTGAACTATTTCTAAAAATATAACTATCTCAAAGTTCTTATTGGATGGGTTCGAGGAAAAAAAGACGTGGAGGGGGAGGGGCTAGGTGCCCTCCCATCTCTTTCGACTCTTAAAAAGTGAACTAGAACTTTCAATTTCCAATCAAATGAGCCCTCTTTGAAGTTTATACAAACATCCCTTCCATAAGAACCATATATGCCCCCAGGGCATAACTTACAATGCCTGCCCCCGGGCCCTGGGGGTTGTGTCGACACCAGTGTATTCTTAAATGATCTTTGAACTATTTTTAACAAAATAGCTGTCTCAAATTTTTTATCAGATGCCTTTGGGGAAAAGGGCGTGGGGGGGGGGGCCTGGTTACCCTCTGATATCTTTTGATGCTTAAAAAGTGAACTATAACTTTCAATTTCCAATCAAATGAACCCTCTCTGAAGTTTATACAAACATTCATTCCATAAGAACCATATATGCCACCAGGGCATAACTTATAACCCTTGCCCTGAAGACTGAGGGGGAGCTTCCTGCCCAAAGATATAATTTCCAGAACTTTCAGCTACGTTGAACAAAATGGCAATCTCAAAGTTTTGATTGGATATGTTTGGGGAAATGGTGGGCGTGGAAGGGGTGTTAGTTGCCTTCCAATCACTTTTGACTATTAAAAAGGACACAAGCATTTTAAATTTCCAATCAAATGAGCCCTTTTTGAAGTTTCTTCAACAACACTTTCTATAAAGACCTTATATGCCCCCAGGGCATAACTTACAACCCTTGTCCTGGGGGCTATGGGGGGGGGGGTGGTTGTCATCCTAAAAGACATAATTTCCAGAATTTTCAACTATGTTGAACAAAATGGCTATCTCAAAATATTGATTGGATGTGTTTGGGAAAAAGGTGGGCGTAAGAGGGGGGTTAGTTGCCCTCCAATCACATTCAACTATTAAAAAGGGCACTAGCCCTTGGAATTTCCAATTGAATGAGTCCTTTTTGAAGTTTCTATGACAAAGCTTTCTATAAAAACTATATATGCCCCCAGGGCATAACTTACAACCCCTGCCCTGAGGGCTGTGGGGGGAGTGTCCTCCTCAAAACATAATTTCTAGCAGGAAATCAACTATGCAGAACAAAATGGCTATCTCAAAATTTTGATTGGATGTGTTTGGGGAAATGGTGGGCGTGGAAGGGGTGTTAGTTGCCTTCCAATCACTTTTGACCCTTAAAAAGAGCACTAGAGCTCTCGATTTCCAATCGAATGAGCCTTCTTTGAAGTTTATACAACAACCCTTTCCATACGAAGTGCCTCTGGGAAAAAAATTAATAAATAAATAATAAAACATTGGAGCCATATGGCCTTTACTACAGGCAATGCTATAGCGTTGCCTCTGATTGTAAGTTTGCTATTTGCTAGGGGGAATATCTGGGGCAAAAACAAGGGAAGTGTAAAATGATTTGCCCCCAGCCACTCATAGCTCTGCCAGCCAAAGGCTGAGAATCAGGAGACCAATGCCTGTGCTATGCAGATCATTGTCTGCATGCAAAAAACTTTTTAAGTTTTTTTTTTATTTGCTAGAAGCAGAAATTTATGTTTTATGCAAAAATGTATATACATTTAATATTGTATATTGATACAATATCACCAATGATTGTACTGCTTAGGAAACAAAGCATTTGAGTTTATTATGAATAAACTGAAATGCTGAGATAGTTGTCTTTCTGAAACATGTGGACATTGGGGGAACTCATTCCTTTTGGGGTGGAAGAGATATAATAAGATTTTTTAGATCTATCAGAGCTAGAAGATATTTTCTATTAATTGTGGGGTGGGAGTGTTTTGCTGCTTGTGCTTCCATGGCTGCAAATGGGCAGGAGATAGCATCCTGAAAATTAGTATATTTTTTCTCACTGATAGCTGATAGAAGCACTATTCAAACCAGCAATTTAAATTCTTTGTTGACTATTCTCCATGGTTGCCAATTCACAAAAATGTGGAGAGGGCAAGACAAGGTTTTTGTTCAATTATTTTATGGATAGAATGGTAGTTACCAAGTCTATTAGAGACAAAACAAATTAATTTTAAATTCTTTTTCAGCATAAGTATCCACCAAGTAATGTGTGCATTTTATTTTCAAGCCAATTGGGAAGATAAAATCCAAGGCCCTATTTATATGTCTCCCAAGTATTTTAAGCTCTTGCTCTGGAATAATCAAAGACACAATACCCTGCAGATATAGGCTTCAAGCAGTAGCTAGGGGGAGGGACACAAAGCTTTTTTTTTATAATTATATTGTGGTAGTGATGGTGGGGGTTGGGCATAAAAACTGGCTGTTTTTGTGCCCACCTAAGCAAAACCCTAGCTATACATCTGGTTTTAAGTTCTTAATAAAAAAAATTAATGTCTTAGCTGTGATTGAAAATTCAAGTTCTGCTTCTTTTTTTTCTAGCAAATGATTTATAGAGCATCATTGATACCAGCAACTGTATTCTTGTATTTTCTGCTATTATTTTCACAACATTCTAAATAGACAAAGCAGAGGGGAAAATACCTGTTTCTGCCACAGATGCTGACAAAGATGAAAGGATGTACTTAAACCAAAAGGAATCCACATAGGTAACATCATGCCCCACAGATGGCTTGGGACTTATTACATGGATTGGATTTGTTGTAGTCATTTTTGGTTTGAATCCTTTGCTGCATCAAATGTCTAATGGGTAAAATCTAGTCCTTGAATCTTAGACCCTGAAAAGAGAAGTAAAATTATTGGAAAATTTGGAAAAATAAAGATATAGCTTTAGCTTTTATTGAGAGATGAAGGATAAGAACTAAAAGCTATTCAAGAGATGAGAAAATCAAGGTATATTAACAACAGTAACATGTTTAGTGGGAAGACCCAAGGTGCCTGCCCCCTAAAAATTAATTTTATTTTTCAATTCTTTAGAAGTCAAAAACCTGGACTAGATAAATCATTGGAAGAAAAAGAAGTTTTTGTCCCACCACCTGAACAAGTGAAAGAAACAAAGGTTCGGCAGTATGTATTTCATAATGACAAAAGACAAGCCAAGGCAAAAGCTAAAGGTCCAATAAAAAAAATATTATTTTGCAAAGGCACCACTTCTAATTTAAGGTCCATTTGGACATCATGACATCAAGAAAAGGCTCAAATTGTCTGCATTTAGAAGACAAGCGATAGTGAGAATCTAAATATAGAAGCCTGTCATGTGCCAGGGCCCTCAGTACTTGTTAACCGAGCATAAGAGGACTTTTGATCATTTCAAATGGGAAAGAAAATTTTATATTGGCAATTTTGACAAAGAATGGCTTTTGAGTGCCTAAGAGCAACAAAATACTTCTTCCCTGCAAATCTTTGTTTCTTATTATAAATCTATCTAGGTTATACTTATACACTTTTAAGACCTCAAACAGTTCTTTGACCTCAGTTCTTTTAAGACCTCAGTTGTCCCCTCATGCTTGGAGCTACTGCTTTTCTTATTGTCAGTGCTTACACTTTGCAATATTTCCCTACTGGTATTAGTGCTGCTATATTATGATGATATTAGTGCTGCCCCTGTATAATGCTGTTATTAAGGGCTTTGGACTTTAGTAAATAAAATGTATTTCATGGTTTTGAAAATCCAGCACTAATTGAAATTTTAGACTATTCCATGCATTTATTGCTGAGTTTTGCAAGAGTCTGGAATTTATTGAGATACCGTCATAGTAGAAAACCTAACCCTTGAATCTTAGACCCTGTAAAATAAAGTACTATTGGACAATTAGGAACAATAAATATTTAAATATTTATTTTTTATTTAGAGAAGAAGGATAAAACCAAAAAGAAATTTTGGAGATGAGCCAAAACTTCCTAAAAGAAAAACCTACCTTATATAATTGATAAAATATAGTCCTAATACCATAGCAAAAAGTAAAAAAATCAAATTGTTACACTTGGAGAGGGAAAGGGTTCAAAACTTCCCTAGGGTAAAAGACTAGGTCAAATTATGGCCATTGCATACTCTTTATTCAGAGAATTTTACTTATTAAGTCACTTTTTTTTACCAAAAACTGTATGATTACATATGGTGGTGTTTCCCATTAAAAATGGATTTCTTTGTTCTTCCTAATTTTTGAAAGATACATATGGTTGTATAACTTTCCATTTTACCAGTTTAAACAATCAGATTTCCTTTTTAATGTCTAGCCAGCACATGTCAAATGTAAGTGGGAAGATGCAGGTTTCTTTTGAAACAGATTTCTTTAAATAGAGAATTGGATTGCAAAGCATGGTTTGTCATTAGGCTTACAATATTTAAACTATTGTTTTTGGGGTTTAGGGTGGGGGAGGTACCTAGGTTAGGTATTTAATATATGCTATGCTTTACCCCCCCTAACGTGCAAATATATATCCATCAAAAATCAATTAACAAAACTGACAATCTCCAAAAGTGTACTTCATTATTCAGATGTTGCTAAAGGCTGTTGCTGCCCATCATGACCATTCTGTTTTTTTTTTATCAGGATATGGATTAGAAACTTTGGAAAAGAATTTGCCTATATGACAGGTCTACTATACCTATTGAAATTTTGACAAAACAACATTTTACCTTGCTTTTCAGTTATCAATTTCTTTTTCTCTGGCTTTAGTTCTTAAGATGCAATTCCTGTTATTTGAGTAGAATTTTAAACCATGTCATTTTTTCTTCAAAATTTAGGAATGTATTGGAATTGTATCTGACCTTAAGCATAAGATGCACAGTGAATATAAAAAATATCTTAAGGCAATGCATTATCATGGTATGGATTTTTTAGTGTCAAAGAGAGAATGACAAAAAGTTATTAATTCTGAGTCAATTAGAAGTAATATGCCAAGTAGTGGTTGTCTTCCTGCATCTACTTGGCATGACCATTACTTGTCTATTTTTTCTAACATTAATCTAAGGAATCTAAAAAATCCTTAGATTGCTCCTAGCTGCAATTTAAGGTTAATTACCATGTGCATTCTTTGTATACCCATTCTCTTTCTGCTATTTTTAGTACCCCCACCCCCTATATCAGCATCTTTGTATTCCCATTTCTCTTCTATCTGTAGTTGAAGCAATTAAGAAACTTAAATCACATAATGTTGATAATGATGGTATATCTAGATTTCACCTTTTATTAGATTACTCCCCCTTATTGACCATCTATACCTACTTTTCCAGATGTGTATTTATACTTCTAGTGTATTGGAGTTTTTTGTGTGGTACTGTTTCTTTAATTTTAAAGAGGGGAAATTCTCCTTTTATTTGCTCTTCTTACCAACCTATTACTGTCTCTTGCACTTTTAGTAAAGTTCTTGAGCATGTATTACTACCTTTTGTGACTAATAATATGCTTGAGAGAGATAAACAGTTTGGATTTAAGCCCAAAGTAGGTTGTCAGCATGCACATTGTGTATTATCTTCTTTGCTCCTTGAGAATTCTTCTAAGGTAAAGAGTATATATCTTTGTGCTTTAGATCTATCAAAAGCTTTTGATAGTGTATGTCATAGTCAGCTTTTTTCTGCTCTTCATGGTTGCAGTGTCAATCTATCAGATATAATGCTTCTTTGTTACTGGTACTCTAATTCTTTTCTTTGGCTGAAATCAACACCAGCTTCTATTATTAAAGTGAAAAGAGGTTTAAGGTAAGGTGGAGTTTTATCTTGAACCCCATCTAAATTATGTATTTCAGAAGTTCTGGCAAAGGTATCAGCTACCTATCTCTCTGGTTTTTCTGATGTTTCATACCTTGCCTATGCTGATGACCTGCTTTTTATAAGCTGTACTAAAACTGGTCTATCTAACAGGGTTTCTCCTGTTGCTACTTCTTTTTCAGACATAGGCCTTTCTCTTAATGTAGATAACCGTAAATTTCTTTCTTTTAACAACAATTCTAGTACTCCCCTTTGTTTTAGTGGCTTTATTATCCCTCTCATAGATTCTCTTCAATGGCTTGGTATTTTTATTACTAATAGTCTTCCAAGCTTGTGTCAGCACACAGTCTCAGATATTAATATGAAAATTCAATTAGGATATGCTAAGATTGTTGCCAATAGAGGTAAATATAATAAAATTGTGTTGGCTAAGCTCTACTCAACTTTTTGTGACCATTCAATTCTTTTTGCTTCTGGAATTTTTCCCCTTCTTAAGAAAAAAGAGTTAAAAAGAATCTGGATTATTACTTTAGATTTTGTTAATTTTTGTTGTTTCTTCCACCTGGGGCTAAAAACTGGGTAATTATTGATACATTTCTTGTTCCTGATATTAATGTAAAGCTAGAAACACTACACAGAAAGCTTTCAAATACTGCTTGTATCTGTTTTTCTCTGCACCATCACCTTATCAGGTTTTTTCAGTCGTAAATTATTTTTCTTTGATTTGTTTGTTTGTTTTCTCTCTTTGGTCACTCCACACTTCTTAGTATCGTAAAGAGTGAGTAAAAATCAAATGATAACAATAATGACAGCTTGTGTCCATATTTCTGTATGTTACTACTTATTAGATTCTGCAAGTTGTGAGTTTTTTCTCTTCTTCTTTTTCCCCTCCTTCTATGTTATTTCTCTTTTGTTTTAGTTTCTTTTAAATTTTATGTGTTACTCTGTAACTGGTATTCTTTGATTTCTATATTGATTTGCATTGTATTTTTATGTGTTTTTCATTGTGATACTCCATGTATTGTACCTCTGTATAGTGTGGGTTAGAAATAAATTAAAATAGTAATAAATCTTTATAACCTTATAAATTGGGATCAAGCAAAGTTGAAAACAATTTTGTTGTACTATATTCAAGCAGAAAATCTATTTTTCAATGTTTCACTTTTATAACAAACATATTTTTAAAGGTCATCAATTATCAGGACACTCCTCAGGAGGGAGGAGTGGAGGTAGGCTAGGTACTTTAAAATACCTTCCTGGGATATACTTTAGCCTGTAGACCCATCCCTGAATGTTTCACTTTCTTAACCTAACCCCTTTCCAAGATATCCAAAAGTAGCTAATAAATTAAATTTTGTTGTACTATATTCAAGCAGAAAATCTATTTTTCAATGTTTCACTTTTATAATAAACATATTTTTAAAGGTCATCAATTATCAGGACACTCCTCAGGAGGGAGGAGTGGAGGTAGGCTAGGTACTTTAAAATACCTTCCTGGGATATACTTTAGCCTGTAGACCCATCCCTGAATGTTTCACTTTCTTAACCTAACCCCTTTCCAAGATAGCCAAAAGTAGCTAAAGTAGAATTTTACTAATGTTTGAAGCAATGATAAACTGTCTGAATAGGCTACTGGGTAGGTATTTTAAAAAGAATTTGCTCTATAGTGTCATATAAAGCCAATTGGAAAAAAAATAATATCTAGAGCTATATCCAACCCCATAAGGGAGAGGGAAGAAATGCTTGGAAGTTTATTAGTATGCTATGTCCACAAAATCTTTAAAATACCTTAAGTGGTAGAATGTGATGTCTATCTTTCAGCCTATCTCACAGAGCAGGCCTAGGACAAACTTACTAAAAAAAAGGAAAAATTCTACTTTAGCTATGTTTGGCTATCTTGGAATGGGGCTAGGTTAGGAAAATGAAACTTTCAGGGATGGTTCTACAGGCTAAAGTGTGTTCCGGGAAGGTATTTTGAAGTACCTACCTCCACTCCTTCTCCCTCTAAAGGGTCCTGGAATTTGGCTACATGACAGGTCTATACCCACTGAAATTTTGACAAAACAATATTTTACCTGAATTTTCAGTTATCAATTTCTTTGGTCTGGCTTTAGCTCTGAAAATGCAATTTCAGTTATTTGAGCATAATTTTAAGCCATAGGCCTATCAATGTTTTATTTCCAAAATTTAGGAAATGTATTTGCATATCTTTAAAACCTAATAAATTGGGATTGAGCAAAGTTGTGAAGCTGAAAACAATTTTGTTGTACTTCACTTAAGCAAAAGATCTATTTTACAAGGTTTCATTTCTATAACTCACAGATTTTTCAAGGTCATCAATGGTCAGGACCCTCTTGAGGGAGAAAGAGTGAAGGTAGGTACTTCAAAATACCTTCCCAGGACATACTTTAGCCTGTAGACCCATCCCTGAAAGTTTCATTTTCCTAGCCTAACCTCTTTCCAAGATAGCCAAAAGTAGCTGAAGTAGAATTTTACCAAAAACAATACCACCATCTAGAAACTTTAAGATTAGCCTATAGGCTAGCTTTAATGTGGTCTATTAGGAATACAGTGAAGTCCACTCACATACATAGCTTGGCCAATGCCTAGGCTAGTAGTGGGCCTAGACCAGTTTTTAAACAAATTGAAAAATGTGGACTTAGTTACCCTATGAATTTATGTTAAGAAAGAAAGCAAAATTATATCCATTTATAGTCGGCTCGATGAACCTTTACTTTTTTAACTTTGCTTGGTTTCGGTTCACATGAATTACGTAGGTATTCGTCCTATTTTGTCAGTTTCAACTTCTTCTTCAATTCGTGAAGTGTTTAATTATGCTTTTCCATTTAGGAGCGCTATCTAATATTTTATCTTATTTTTCCTTGCTCTCAGCCAAACAAAAATCATAAATCTTGATGGACTTTTCATATTTTAAACAAAAACAGAGTAAGCATAGGCTTAATTTGTTAACAAAAATAAAATAAATACACAGAAAGCAAAAATGAAGGTGCCACAGTCTCATAGGCCTGTAATTGTTCCATAAGAACCAATGTCACTGAGCTTGACAGTGGTTTCAGACTAGCTAAATCAAATGAACACTAATTTACACACAGAACAGACACAGGCTATACAGGACTTTGCAAAGGTTTTAGCCATTTGTTTTTTTGTTTTTCTCCTCTGTTTTTTTCTTTCGTACCACTATCAAAGGTTTTCTAGTCGAGGGTGCTCAAATCGAACAAAATCGGTTGTTTAGGTCGGATTGTCTATTACCATTGATTGCCACCTTCCTTGTTAGATACCTGTTGGCTGCTTTCTTCTTTGCATACTATGATGTTTTATATATTTTGTCTTATACCTACAGATGAGATGACCATATCATACAACAATAGCATCTGATTGTACTGCCATGCCACCAGAGACCAATATAGATGCATACGCTCTTTCTTTGCCCCAATCTATTAAAGGCTTTCCTTCTTGCTACTCTTAAATAAAATCTTATGTCCTTTTTCTATCCAATTCAATAAATAGAAGCTTGGGATGACCCTGTATATGCTTATGGACTACTAATAGATATCATATTTTGATATTTATTCATAGACAATCAGCAAACAACAATAAACATTTAAAGCATATACGAAATCATTTACCCAGTGATTTGACCAGGCTCGATGGCCAAGAAAGCAGGGCAAAAATAAAAAAAAGCAAAAAGATGTGAGAAAGAAAAAAAGAAACGTATATTAAAAGCGAAAATAACAAGCAGCCACCCTGTACAGACTACAAGTTGAAAACTAAGCCGGAGCAAAGTGCCACACACAATAAAAGAAATATACCCTGCAATTTCAGCTTTGTCCAGAGTTATAAACCTAGAAGAAGCATTGAGAAAAAAATTAAATAAAAATATTGTCCAGGGATCCAATTTTTTTTTTTGCAATTCTGCTGGAGGCACCAGGGAAGTCACACTTTTTAGCCGACTCAGGCAGCTATTCCAGCCAGACTGAGAAGCAGTCAGGGGATTGAAATCCGATCTGAGTGATGAACTGAAACGAATTGAGATGCCACCAGAATAATGAAGTGATATGGTGCATGATTAGAGGCAAAACATAGATTGGTTCTGAAAGCCGCAAGAACGTCACCACATAACTGAAAAAAAAGAAAGACATGTGAAAAAAATATAAAATGATTTCAAATAAAACAACAGCTTATTAACAGAACAAATTTGCTTCAAGGGTAAGGTTCCTTGCTTCGTCGTATAATCTAAAGGGTGGTATTAGAAGGGAAGTAAAAATTGACATCCATATATTAGTACAACAAAGAGATATAAGACTAAATTGAACAATGAAACTAAAATTTAAAAATCGACAGAGGAAAAAGTGTTTGAACTCTTTAAGATTTCCAAGATTCCTTTATATCTATATTTTAATTGCACGAAAACATGCGAACCCCATCATTAAGCTTATTTAAACTACAAATGCATAATTATCAAATAAAAGTCTTTAAAAATAGGAAAACATCTCCTGTTTCTGGGGAGGCAAGTCTCAGCTGTTAATATTGTTATCCAAAATTAAGACAACTAATAGAATGCCTAGTTCCTTTCAATATAAACAAGTATTTAAATAATATAGATTTAGACTGATAGAAATAAAGTAGTCTCATTTACAACCAGGAGTGTCAATTCACTAAATTGTAGGGAAGGGCGCCGAATGCATTTTCACAATCAAAAGGGGCAATTTGGTAATTTTTTCTGTTTTTAAAATGAATGTCTCAATAAGATATTTCCAGCCAAAATACAAAATGAGGTATTTTTCAAATCGAAGGGGAGGAGAAAACTGATGGCGTGATTGTTCCCTGCCCCCGGCGTTGAAACCCCTGTTTGCCGCTATGTTGTGCTACTGGTCCTTATGCTTAGAAAAAAAAAAACTTGATGAGAACCAAGGTTTATAGACAGTAAGCTTATCGCAGATAATTTCTGGTCTTCGGTCTTGGTGCGAACAAAAAGCTCCTCCCACTTGTTTCTGCCTTAGCGGATTAGTTTGTTATCGTCAATCACTGAGAAATGGTTACCAAGTGCATTATTCGTAATAGCGGGTTTCCACTTGTTTCGTGTCCAAGAGAAATCTGACTTGTCTACCCGCGAAAACATCTGATAACGCCTATGTTTCTATCTGCAAAAACGTTCTCTGGAGTACTCGCACCCCTGTCCGGGTTTTTATAATGGGAGAGATAGAGAATGATCATACTGCTAATTCTATAAACTGTGATGAGAACCTACAGATTCATCCTTTGGCAACAAAAAAACTCAATGCAAAGGACGGTTTCGCTGCTGTTGCTAAAGAGGATTACTTGTTAAGACATTAGTTTTCATATTCAGTAGAAAGTAGCGTGAGTTTAGTGTATCAATAGTAAGAAAATTCGCCAGCACCGCTTTGATTATATTAGACGTATTCATTTTAAGTTTTTGTTCGTACTCAGAACTTCCTAGCAAGCAAAGCAGTGCTATAATTTCCCTTTAATAAAAATTATAAGGATCATGTTCTTTTATAACTGATTAATCGAAGAATTGTAAAATATTAGAATGTACATAGGCTACAGACCCTTTTAAAAAACACTTCTATGATGAAGAGGGACGTCCCGAGGCTTATTTTATTGGGGGGGGGGGGGGGCGATCTTCGTAAATTTTACCGAATCGCTACCTCATTTATGCAAAATTTTCCGCAGGAATCAAGAATTTTGCTAAATTTCAGCCGATTTTGCAAAATTTCTAAAAAAATTTGCCTTCGGCGAAAATTTTACAAAATGCCAAAAATGTTGGGGGGGGGGGCGTGCCCCTCCCCGCCTCCCCTCGGGACGCCCCTGGTGATGAAGAGGAGAAAGACCTCGGTCCTTGTTTCTTAATTTTCTACCACGATATTAAATGTTGCTGTTTTTCTTTTTTTGCAAATTAACGATGTAAACCAACTACTGATAAGAAATAATTAAAACTAACATTATCTAAAAGCTTTCAAATCCTACATGCATGTGTGTATTTCTAATGGTCGTCATTGTTAATTTTGAAAAAGCACTGAACCAAATGGTATATTCATTATTTTTGCCATCTGGTTTATGTACCAAGACAATGCCGTACACAGAATTTTTTTCGGAGGGGGTATTACTCAAAGATTTTTTTGGGGGTAGGGGGGGGGGTATGCAAAAAAACCTAAAAAAAAGCATACACAATTTGTTTATATCTATGTTTGTTGCGTTTTTACGAGTCAAACAATCATTTGTGGACGGGGTGGGGATGGGGAGGAGTGGGGGTGGGGTGGTGGTGTTTGAAACCCCAACCCCCTCCCCACCCCCGCCCCTCTGGGTACGGCCATGCCACAAGATGAGTTCACCCAAATAAGCTCATAAAATTAGGTTATTAAATTGGAATTTCAAGCTATGAATTTTAGAACAGCAAAATTCATAAAGTCACAATCCAAGACTCAAAAAGTTTCTTTGTTTAACTGATGGGCCTGTATTTTGATCCATAAATGTAATTTGGCAGTGAAAAACTTTTAAACTTTGTATAAATCCTCGAATATTTTTGAAACTTAGGTTGATTTACCAGTAGGATCATGATTGATTTGCTTTAAAAATTATAATTATATCAGCCTGCCTGTACTCCATTGAAATTACTGGTGATCTTCAAAAAATAATTAAAATTCTTTTAATACCATTCAATTTTGTTTATATTCACTATCAGTCGGATGAAGCATTCTCATTTCGTTAGCACACCAATGCTATTTGTCCAGCTGGTCAATTATCTAGTTGCATAAAAATTATTATAAGCTCACTACATAAAATATATATGACAAATTACGTAAAAAGCTATGCTCCAGCTCGGATTTTTACGACTTTGAACCAATCGGTTGTGGCTTTAAACGTCCAAGAGGAAGACCCAAGTTCCGATGGAGTGGCAGTCTCGGGAAAGTCCTGGACCAGGCTGGAATTTTTCTGTCTGATACAGATGCTCTTGCTGCTGACCACCTCTCGTGAAGAAGATCAACGACGCTCTCAACACCACCCAGCATGAGGATTAAGTAGGTAAGGTAAGTCAACTTCACAACAATTTGCGATTCTTCTTGAAAATGACGACCAAATCGAGAACCTATGGAAAATAACACTCTGATTTATTGCCATCTAGAATTCCTAGGAATCGTCTAGACAAAAAACAATAAATTTGACAGCAGCTACAAAATGAAAAGACGATATTAGCTGTTGAATGAATATGTTTTTATTTATTGTTGGTCATTATTGAGATAATATTTGTGAAATCTGATGGTTCACAAAAGCAATTCTCCTATTCATCAGCTGTAGCAGAGCTAGTTTTTATAGGTAGTGGTCAATTGTTTAATTGGCCCCAGGCCTAGTAGGCTTATTTTGGTTTTGTATTAGGCCATTGGTTATGTTTGCTAAACGCACTACTTGTTGCTAATTTTATGCTTTTTCCAAATATCGTAACCATTTCACTACCAAAACATATTTAAAGGCCCTAAATGTGCCCTAAAGTAATATCTAGTTTCAATAATTGCTTATGAATCACATGGCTAGACAGAGTGGTGTCCATTAGTAAATAATTCAACAAACCCATGGTAAAATTCTAGACAAACTACTTTTTGTGGTAGGGTTTTTGTTATTCATATTATTGACTTTGATGCCTTTTTTTATGCTCTTTCCAAATATAATAGCCTAATCAATTTATTGGAAATGAATTTTACCCCCACCCCTATATTTATCAGTTCAGAGTATATATTTGCACATCAGGGGGGTGGGGGAAAGTTTAAACTTACCTCTCATTTACATAAGAAATAAAATTTACCCCCACCCCCCTAATGTGCAAATAGGCCTATATACCCTGAATTGGTATATATAGGGGTGGGGGTAAAACTCATTTCTGAAAAAAAATGATTATTATATTTGGAAAGACCATAAAAAAGGTTATTCATTTGTCAATAATATGAATAATGAAAAATTTATCCTTTTTGCTATCTCAGAAAGTGGTTAGCCTAGCCTAGGCTAAGAAAATAAAACTTTCAGTAATGAGTCCTTTGCCAAAAAATGATTTGGGAAGGCACTGCCAAGCTACTATGTTAACCCTCTTCTGATTTCTTAAAGTCTTAAAAATTTGCCCACTTGACAGGTCTAGGTAAATTTTTGGCAGTTCATAAGCTATTATTAACTTGCAAATAAAGGGAACATACCACTCAATGCCTATTTTATGCTCTTGATGAATATAACAATTGCTTCTATTGGACAATCAAAATTTACCCACCCCCACTCCCCTATGTGCAAATATACACCATTAATTGTCAATGGCAAATTTTCAAGTCAAAAAATTCAGTGCTATTTTTATTGATGTCATTTGAAAAACTTCAAAGAGTAGGAAAACATTTATATTTGAGTTGCCTAAAAATGAGGTTTGAATTATTATAAATAAGTATTTTTGGAATAAGTTACTCTTGAACAAATTATTTATATGTTTTTATATGTTTTTAACTACTTTTCAATAACTTAAATTCAGAGTGCCAGCATTTTGAAAGATGTCTTAACATTGTTGCAAATGATATCTCCATCCAGACTGAGGATGCAGTTTTCCTGTACAATTATCTATTATGCAATTATGGAGTTGACATCAGTGCATCCTACCTTTCAGGGAATGAGGTTCCTTAGCTTCAATGTTGGTAGCCTCCCCAATAAGCTTTCTGAACTTTCCTTTTGTATGAAATATGAAGGAATAGACATTGCAGCAATTACAGAAGTTTCACAAAAAAATACCTTGTCAGTCTTAACTCCTGATGAAATCAAAATCAGTGGTTACCAACTATTTTCTAATCTGAATTCCCCACTTTGCCACAGAGGAGTATGCCTTTATATTAAAGATTAATTTAAAAAATTTTTTCCACAAAATAAGTTTTTCAAAGAAAAGTAAAGAACTCCATTAAACAAAAAATTAGCAAAAATAAAATCAAATAATCTACCAAGCATGAAACTACCACAAATCAACATCAATAAATAAATGAAACCCAAAACAAACAGAAATTACAAGAATTAACTGAGTGAAACTCAAAACAAGCAGAAGTTAACATAAGTTAGGCACAAAACCTCTATGCCTTCCCAAGGCCAGAACAAAATTTGCACTTTACTGAAAAAATGTAAATGTTTTTACTTTATAACTTTAGTAAATCAAATAATATAAACATTTTGATTACTAAATATCAGTATATGTATATTAAACTGACAATGCACATTCATTGGTATTTTTATTGGATGTGTTTGGGGGAATGATGAGTGTGGGGGGGGGGGGCTAGTTGCCTGTCCAATCACTTTTGACTATTAAAAAGGGCACTAGTCCTTTGAATTTTCAATTGAATGAGCTTTTTTGAAGTTTCTATGACAATGCCTTCTTAAAAACCTTATATGACCCCAGGGCATAACTTAAAAGCCTTGCCCTGAGGGCTATGGGGGAGTGTCCTCCTCAAAAACATATTTTCTATCTGGTAATCAACTAGGCTGAACAAAATGGCTATCTCAAAATTTTGATTGGATATGTTTGGGGAAATGGTGGGGGTAGGGGGGGGGGCTAGTTGCCCTCCAATCACTTTTGACTATTAAAAAGGCACTAGCCCTTTTTACACCTTATATAAAAACTAAAAACCTTTTATGCCCCCAGGGCATAATTTAAAATCCCATGCCCTGAGGTTTGTGGGGGAGTGTCCTTCTCAAAAACATATTTTCTATCTGGAAATCAACTATGCTGAACAAAATGGCTATCTCGAAATTTTGATTGGACGTGTTTGGGGGAATGATGGGCATGGGGGGGGGCTAGTTGCCCTCCTGGGGGGGGCTAGCTACTTTCAACTATTAAAAAGGGCACTAGCCACCCCAATTTCCAATCAAATGAGCCCTTTTCAAAGTTTCTACAACAACTCCTTCAATACAAAGTGCCTGCCAAAGAAAATAAAAAAAAACACATTGTTCTTTACTTAAGTGCTGCCTATGATGGACTAAATGTTAGTCTCATCCAATTCAATTCTCTGAATACTGATGGAATTGAGTCTGTGTGGATTGATTAAAATACACAATCAAATAATTTCAATTGTGGTAGGTGTTGTTTATAGAAGCCCCAACGCTCCATGAGTTTTAGACTCTGAATCTAATTTGGCTGCTATGTTGTCTTGTGTGATGTCCAAATTTGCCAGCTATGATGTTATCCTTATCGGGGACTTTAACCTTCCTGAAATCCAATGGATTGATGGATCTGGTTTTTGTAATAGAGATTCCCCTTTTTTGTCTGCCCTCTCAGATAATTCCCTCTGTCAAACAACCTCAGAACCAACTTGTTAAAAGGAAGGCCAAGTGTCCAACATTCTTGATATTGTTATACTCAGTAACCCTGACCTTCTTATTAAGAATGTAATAACCACAACTGTTGGTAATAGCAACCATGTAGTAATTATTTCAGAGCTATGTCTGCCTACCAAACAACCGCCCTCTAAGCAACAAAAATATGTAAACTACAAAATAGTCTGATATGCTTGCCAAAGTCAACTGGAAAATACTTATTACTGATTATAGGAGAGTTGGTCAAATGTAAAACCAGAAATTCTAAATGTTGAAAAGTCATGCACCAGAATTTTTTAGGTAAAACAGGCAAAAAGTTTACCTTTTTTAACTACTAAAGTAAGCAAGCTAATCAATAGAAAGCATAGAGCATTGAATTGCCATAGAAAAAATTAAGACCACAGAAAATTATCTAGTCTTCAAATTCTTTCATAATCAAACAACAAACCAAATAAAGGAGTTGAAGAGAAGGTTTGAGGAAAAACTGGCTGAGGAAGTTAAGGATAACCCTAAATCTTTCTGGAATTATGGCCCTCAAAAATGTAGCAGCAGATACACAATCCCAGATATCCTGCACAATAGCAAATCAGTTGCTGATCCTGATCTGAAAGTTGAAATTTTCAACCAATATTTCTCTTCTGTTTTTTCATCCAACTCCAGTAATGTATATCCTACACCTCTTTTATATGACATATCACATAATATGGAACCAATTCTGATTACAGATAATTTGGTTCTTAAGGAACTCACATCCCTCAAACTGAATAAATCTTCTGGCCCAGATGGCATCTGCTCATGTATCCTACATGAATGTTGTACAGTTTTGTGTCAATCTCTTTCCCTGCTGTTCAATTTATCATTAAATCTTTCTAGACTACCTCAGGACTGGAAAACTGCACATATCATTCCTATTTCTAAAAAAGGTAGAAAGGACCTTGCTGAAAATTATTGACCCATCAGCATGACATCAGCAGTTGTTATGGTTCTTGAAAGAATAATCAATTCTGCAGTTGTTAAACACCTTGAAGCAAACAATGTTTTACACAGTTCACAACATGGCTTTTGTTCAAGAAAATCTTTTGACACCAATCTCCTTGAATCATATGATCATATTAACAAGCTGCTTGATATTGGGGTGCCTGCTGACATGATTCTGCTTGACTTTTCTAAAGTTTTTCACAAAGTGTTTCACAATCAACTTGCAATTAAATTACATGCAGTAAAGCTTGAAGAGAAATCCCTGCTCTGGATCCTTGATTTCCTTTATTTGCATAATCAATGTGTTCAGTGATTTGATGACTTGGGTAATTGTACTCTATCCTCCTCAACATGTGTGCTGAGTGGAGTTCCTCAGGGAAGTGTCTTGGATCCTACACTATTTAATATCTTCATCAATGATGCTCCTTCTATTATCAGCAGTAAATCAACTCTGTCTGGAGATGATCTGAAGCTTCTTGGACCAGCTTTGTCCTGTGAAGATCATAATAATCTGTGAAGATACAAAATAATCTTCAACTGCTGGGTCAATGGGCTGACGCCTGGCTTGTTCAATTCAATGTTGCCAAGTGCTATATCATTCCCTTTGGCAAACTGAATCCTTGCTGCTCTTATTTTTTCTTAGGCCACCTACTCTCCTCTGTAAATAATGAGCAAGATCTTGGTGTCACTATTGATAATGAAGTAAAATTCCACACTCATGCTAAGAGGTTTGCTGCCAGGGCTAGTTTGACCTTGGGTCTGATTAAGTGTACTATTTCCTCTTGTTCCTCTAAAGTCATCAGTCTTCTTTATAAGGGACTTGTGTGTCCTAAGCTTGAAGTTGGAATGTCTCTTTCCTCTCTATATTTTATAAAAGACATAACAGTTCTTGAAGGTGTACAGAGATGTGCTACTAAAGTGCTATCTGGCATGCAAGAGCTTTCCTACCATGATGTGAAGAGATGTGCTACTAAAGTGTTATCTGGCATGCAAGAGCTTTCCTACCCCATTAGACTATCAAAGCTGAATCTCCCTACACTTGTTTACAGGAGAAATAGAGGGGTGCCATTTTGACCTTTAAGTTATTGAGGGCTAATATTCTTCCAGCGTTATTTGCTACTGTTGGTACCAATTCAAGAACTAGAGGTCATCACCTGAAACTTGTCAAGCAGTCTACAATTTCTAGAGTCTGTACTCAATTCTTCTCAACATGTATTGTCAATAATTGGAACAAACTATCAAATGAAACAGTTACTGCTAAATTTGTTGATGCTTTTAAATGAAGGCTAGATGCTGAGTGGTCCTCCAGAGAGTGTAAACTCAATTGGGATGCTACTGAAGATGGAACAGCACCTGGTCACCAGTGAACCTGCATACAACTAGTCATCATTCCAGAGCTCTACAAGGAGAAAACCTTAGATTGCTCCTATCTGCAATTAAAGGTTAACTAGTGTTGATAACTTCTTTGTGTGGTTACAATTCAGGGTATATATTTACACATTAGGGGGGTTGGGGGGGTGGGTAAATTTGAATTTCCAATAGAAGCAATTATTATATTTGTAAAGAGCATAAAAAAGCTATCAAGTGGTATGTTCACTTTATTTCCTAAGTCAATAATATGAACTACCAAAAATTTATTCAGGTCTATACCCAATGGAATTTTGACAAAAATTCCATTAGGTATTCCATTCAGTTTCCTTTTCTCTGGTTTTGGTTTTGAAAATACAATTTCTGTTATTTGAATAAAATTTTGGGCCATATCAATGTTTTTTTTCTAAATTTAGGAAATGTTTTTGTGGATCTTAAAACCTCAGAAATTAGTAATAAGCAAAGTTGTGATGCTGAGAATACTTTTCTTGCACTTCATTTAAGCAAAAGATCTATTCTGAAAGGTGTCACTTTCATAAAACAAAGATTTTTGAAGGTTAGTTGCCCTCTAGAGGGAGAAGTAGAGGTAGGTACTTTAAAATACCTTCCCAGAACATACTTTAGTCTGTAGATCCATCCCTGAAAGTTTCATTTTCCTAGCAATCACTTTCTAAGATAGAAAAAGGTATCTTGTCCAGAATTCTACCCAAACCAATTTTAACAGGTACATTTTTCAAATCATTGATTTTTTAGATAGCTAGGAAATAGAAATATCTTTAAAATCAGAATTTTATCCTTAAATGTGATAGGCATTCACTCCCTTGATAAATTTTCTCTAGCCCCCCCCCTCCCCCCTGTGGTCAAACATATAACCTACTCTGGCCTGTATATATACCCTAACCTTTTCCATATGCTACTTTTCTTCAAATTGATTTGATAATATATCAAAACATAGAAAATTTGTTGCATATTATATTTCAGGAATTATTATATATGTATTTCTGACAATGCACAAAACCTCTTCCCTTTCATAGTCCCATTTGTAGCCTGATAATATATATTGGTTTATTGATTCTCACCTCATGATGCATCATATAGGCCTAACAGGTTGCTCAAGTCTGCTCTCTGAAACTCAGTTCTGTCTTAATGACTACAATAGAATTGCTCATAAAATATTAGGCTGATTAAAATAGAATATTAATGAGCCTATATATAATTAAAATAAAAATGTTATTTTAAATGATTTAAAAATGAATTGCTCATTAAAATAAAAAAATATTATTTTAAATGATTTAACCACAATGGAAGTAAACATAATGATTGGTACTCATCTGTTAAACAAGAATGCACTCAATAAGTGAAGTTAGTTTAATCCTAATGAAATATACCAAAAAATGGTGATAACATAAAACTTTAGAAGCAAAATTATAAAAAACTATGACAAAGAATTATGGAAAGCAGGCCATGCAGAATTCATTGTATTAATTACTTAACCTAACACAACCTAACCCCTAACCTAAAATATTTAATTGAAATATACTTACATCATAGTTTTCTCACTCAAAATAAGCAAATCATAACCAATCCAGGAAGGAAAACTGGTATCTGTTAGGCATTTCACAGTGTAATTCTTATTTTTATAAAAATTAAGTGTTCCATTTAACTGGCAATTACCTAATGAAAAAAAAACTGATTTTACTGACTGGCTGGTCATTTTTACTGACAGTTTTTTTTTCTTTTTATCAATAATTAGCATGATGTCCATTTTGAATACAATATGTAAAATCACTGCACAAGTTGGTAAAACTACTCTATTTACTGACTGAGATTGAGAACACTTAACTGACAGTTAAGTGTTCTATTTAACTGACAAGTACCTAATGAAAAAAGATGGATTTTACCAACTGGCTGGTCATTTTTACCAACAGTTTTTTTTTATCAATGATTAGCATGATGTCCATTTTGAATACAATATGTAAAATCACTGCACAAGTTGGTAAAACCACTCTATTTACCAACCAAGATTGAGAACACTTAACTGACAGTTAAGTGCTCCATTTAACTGACAAGTACCTAATGATCTGATTAATAGAAACATGCTACTTACCAATTTTACTGTTTTCTTTTAGCTTTGTATATTATTTGGAGGCTATATATAGGACCATCAGTGATGAAGGCATAGTCAGAAATACACATAAATTAGGGTATGATCCCTGATACTTTGACAGTGCCTAATCTTGGACATATCTTGACTAATATGTATCTTTTAAAACACAGACAATAGGCTTTTAATACTGAACATGATGTATATAGGCTAGATTAGTATAGTGGATTAGGTGAAAATTAGGACTAGTCAAGCTTGGATTGGCTAATTACAATCTTGGAAAACCATTTTTTAACATTTACACATTGACACAAGCTACCCCTGCAGTCTATCCCATTTAAATCCAATTAGTTTGCTTCACAGCACTTGTCTTAGAACAAAGTTGTGTCTGTCTTGGTTTATATACTTTTTTCTAGCTTTAAAACCCTATGTCCAAGATTTTACTGCATTTTTCAAGATTAGACTCAAGCTTTAAATATGTGTCCAAAAGACTAGGCTCCATTATTGATAATCAGTGCATTTAAATATTCAGTATTGTCCATTGATAAAATATTGCAGCTAATCACATTCTTATAAAGACAATTTAGACAAATTCTATAGTAAAACAATCCATTTTCTAGGTGGTATAATAAATTTTACAGTGGTTATGCTGTTGATGCAATGATTAGCTGTCTAGGCACAGAATATCTTACCCTATTCAAGAAGTACATTAAATATTGAACACAATGGTATTACTTTTATTTTACTAGTATTTCCTTCTGAAGATACTCTAATTTAGAACAATACCAAATGAAAACTTGAGGAATTTAAATTTAAAAGCCCAAAAATGCTGTCTAATTTCTGTTACTATTTAATAAGAGCAATAACAACAAAAATAATACCATTACAATCCTTATTTGGATGCTCCTTTTCAAGGAGGCACACTTGTGCCTCTATAAAGAGGTGACCCACCACAATTTTAAGCGATTTCCAGTCCTAGCGGTCGCAGAGAGACAGCAGTAATCGCATTTTGTAGCCCAAGCTCAAACTAAGAAACGTGCAAAATTTCACCCCCCTCCAACTTTATCTTCATGGGTAAAAGTGGGCTGGAAGTTTCGACCCTCCGACCACAGCCCCCCTTTAACGTTGTCCGATTGGGTTGAAATTTAGAGGTTAAGCTTTACTAGGGCCTGGGAGCTTATCCTCGAAATTTCAGCTCAATCCGATCACTTCTTCCCTGTTTTCCAAAAACCAAATATAGCCACTTAAAGTTCATTTCTCTTTTTTTTTCTTATCCACGCCTACAGGCCACAGTTGGCAACTGATCCGGGTGAATGAGGACTCATTCGGAGCAGAATTCGACCTGTTAGGGCCTTTTGATATTTTCAGACCGAAAAAATTATCCCCCGAATTTACATTTACGAAAGACCTCGTTTTCCTATAATAGCCCATGTTAATTTTTCCCACCACAACCTCCCCCTTTAACGTTGTCTGATCGGGCTGAAATTTAGAGGATAAGCTTTCCTGGGGCCTGGGAGCTTATCCTCGAAATTTCAGCTCAATCTGATCACTCCTTCCCTGTTTTCCAAAAACCAAATATCAAGTTTTGTGGGAATTTGCTTTGCGTCAAAAATAGATTCCATTTACTAAAAAACAATTACAATTGTGTCTCTTTAGTCCAGCGGTTGATACTCCAGCCTGTCAGGCGGAAAACCCGGGTTCGATTCACCATCAGAGCAAATTTTTTATATACTGAATTTAAACTTTAAAAAAGAAACTCAGTTTCTTTTTTAAATTATGTGAAAAAAATTACGTTTTTAAAGAGTTAAAGAGGCTGAGTTACAAGGTCGACCCTTAAAACATACAGGGATTAGGAGGCACAGTTGGGGGGCTGTTAAAGAGGCTGAGTCACAAGTTCGAACCTTAAAACGTACAGGGATTAGGAGGCACCCTGTACGACGTGATTTAAGTATTCAGGAATTAAAAGCCTTAAAACAAGAATGTTCAAGAGCGGGGGGTTTGGGGGGCGGCAGCCCCCCAACTTTAACTCCTGACACAATCAGCTAACAGTTAGTCAAGCAATAATAAGTAATAAACTGTACAAAAACGTGCAGAAATTATTTGAAAAAAACTACGTTTTCTAGAGTTAAAGAGGCTGAATTACAAGGTCGACCCTTAAAACGTACAGGGATTAGGAGGCACAGTTGGGGGGCTGTTAAAGAGGCTGAGTCACAAGTTCGAACCTTAAAACGTACAGGGATTAGGAGGCACCCTGTACGACGTGATTTGAGTATTCAGGAATTAAAAGCCTTAAAACAAGAATGTTCAAGAGGGGGGGGTTTGGGGGGCGGCAGCCCCCCAACTTTAACTCCTGACACAATCAGCTAACAGTTAGTCAAGCAATAATAAGTAATAAACTGTACAAAAACGTGCAGAAATTATTTGAAAAAAAACTACGTTTTCTAGAGTTAAAGAGGCTGAGTTACAAGGTCGAACCTTAAAACGTACAGGGATTAGGAGGCACAGTTGGGGGGCTGCCGCCCCCCAAACCCCCCGCTTTTGCAGCCTTTAAATAAAAAAAAAGTTCTTTAAACTGAAAGTAAGGAGCGACATTAAATCTTAAAACGAACAGAAATTATTCCGTATATGAAAGGGGCTGTGCCCTCCTCAACGCCTCGCTCTTTACGCTAAAGTTTTTATTGTTTTAAAAAAAGAGTTGTGAGAAAGTCAAACTTTAGCGTAAAGAGCGAGGCGTTGAGGAGGGCACAGCCCCTTTCATATACGGAATAATTTCTGTTCGTTTTAAGATTTAATGTCGCTTTCTACTTCCAGTTTAAAGAACTTTTTTTTTTTATTTAAAGGCTGCAAAAGCAGGGGGTTTGGGGGGCGGCAGCCCCCCAACTGTGCCTCCTAATCCCTTTACGTTTTAAGGTTCGACCTTGTAACTCAGCCTCTTTAACTCTTCAGAAAACGTAGTTTTTTTTCAAATAATCAATAAAATAGATGTTACTCTGACAATGCACCCTATCCCCTCTGATAGTCTATTAGAGGCCCCAAGTCTTAAATGATAGGTCTAGGCTATAACAGGTTGCTCAAGTCTGCTCACTGAAACTCAGTTCTGTCTTAATGACTACAATAGAATTGCTCATAAAATATTAGGCTCATTAGAGCTTAATGACTATCATAATATTGACACTTTAATTTGTTTTTTAACAAAAACCTTGTTTTTTAATTTATTTTCTGTTCGTTTTGTCAATAATACCAGGAGATCCAGCTCCCTCCATGGAAAACTCCCTTCCCCCACAAAACTGCCTCCATGGAACCCCCCCCCCCCCTGCCATAAATTAGGCTCTAATGAGCTTAATATTTTATGAGCCACTCTATTGTAGTCATTAAGACAGAACCCCCACCATTCTTTGCTTTGATTATCTTGTGATATATCATGTATTGTTTGTTAAAGGGCATGATTTTTTTTTTTTGTTCACTCGTTATTGAGATAGCTGAGATATAGAAATACCTTTAGAATCAGAATTTTATCTAAAACGTGAATTTAACATTCATTTGGTATCAATGCACAATTGGGGCTATTGAGAAAGAAACAATAGTGAAAAAGAAACATTTAACCTAGATGGTAAAATTCTGGACAAGGTCCTTTTCACTATCTGGGAAAGTGGTAAGGTCTGGAAAATGAAACTCATTAATAATGAATCCAGGGCCAAAAACATACTCTGGGAAGGTATTGCCAAGCTTCTATGTTAACCCCCTTCTGATTTCTGTGTCTTAGAAGTTTACCTACTTGACAGGTCTATACCTTTTGAAATTTTGACAAAACATCATATTACCTTAGTTTTCAGTTATCAGTTCCTATTTCACTGGTTTTAGTTCTGAAAATGCAATTCCAGTTATCTGAGTAAATTTTAAGCCATATCAATGTTTTTCTTTTGTAGAACAAAACTATCTAGATAAGAAGCTATCTAGCTATGCTAGAAGCTATCTTTAGCTATCTAGAACAAAACAAATAACTGTGGATTATCAGTTTAATTGAGATATACTGCTACTTATTCCTTAAAGTTTTGATAATTTGTTATTTATGAAAGTAAGAAAAGTGAAAACATTTAAAATGGATTTTGTTTTCAGTAAAATGCAAATCATGTTCTGGCCCTGAGAAGGCATGGGGGTGATCAGCACTCATGTTAATTTTTGCTTGTTTTGAGTTTGACTTGGCTATTTATTGTAATTTCAATTTCTCTTCATTTTGAGTTTCATTTATTTAGTGATAATGATTTGTGGTGGTTTTGTGCTTGGAAGATTATTTGACTTTATTTCTACTCATTCTTGGCTTAATGGAGCTCTTTACTTTTGTCTGAAAAACTTGTTTTGTGGAAAAAGTTTTTTAAACTAATTGCTGTTTTTTTTTTACATAGTCTTTTCATGGAAAAAATAATATTTTACATCTTTTCAATTTTTTCTATAAGAATCCATAGTATAGGTTGCTATTTGTATTTTGGGGAAACTTTTTCAAAATTTTTAATTCTGGCACAAACAATATTTTTTAATTGAATTTTATAGCTTCTGAGGTTGACTCTGCAGCTAACCCATCTAGACGAGATATCCCAGATCTAATAAGAGAGGATGGTAAAAAAGCTTAAGATACAAAAGAAAAAGCATACCTCCTGAATTCCAGTTTTAGTTCCAATTTCTGTGCCCTATCCAAAGCCAACACACCACCTCCTCTACCAGAACAACTAATCCCAGAACCAATGGTCATGCCAATTATTTGTAAAGAGGATGTTAAGAAGAGGCTAAAAAAATTTGAGGTTAACAAAGCTGCTGGACCCAATAACCTACACCCAATACTGTTAAAAGAAACTGCTGAATACTTTGGTGAACCAATTGCTATGATGTTTGAGATGTCCCTCACTTCCAAATGATATGAAGCAAGCCAACATCAAGCCAATACACAAGAAAGGGAGAAGGGATCTTGCTAGTAACTATTGGCCTATAAGTCTCACATCAGTTGTATGTAAAGTACTGGAGGGTATCATAAACAATGCACTGGTCTCCCACCTCAAGAAAAACCAATTGCTTAGCAAAAGCCAGCATGGCTTTCGAAAAGGCCTAGACTTTTTGTGACTAGACTCTTGGATACTGGTCAGCCAGTGGATGTCATATTGCTTGACCAAGCCAAAGCCTTTGACAAAGTTCAACACCAACTACTAATTTTGAAATTAAAGGCATATGGAGTGCATGAAGATATAGTAGCTTGGATAGGAGCCTTTCTAACTGGCAGGACTCAGAGGGTGTTGCTGTACAACTGCAATGGCAATGCTGTCTATTCTGAACTGCTACCAGTCACAAGTGGAGTGCCACAGGGCACCATCCTGGGGCCCACATTATTCAGCATGTACATCAATGACTGTACAACAAACCTGAAGAATCCTTAGATGCTATATGCTGATGACTGCAAGCTCCTACGACTGGCCCAGAACAACCTAAATCTGTCAACTATTCAAGAAGATCTGGGCAGACTATCTAGATGGTCATCAGATTGGTGTCTACAGTTCAATGCCTTAAAATGTAAAGTTCTGCATCTTGGACACAATAATCCAAAATTTGCATATCACTTAGGAGATGCCCAGCTTGAGGCAGTCAGTGAGGAGAAGGACCTGGGGGTTATTGTTGACAATGAGCTGAAGTTTCACTGCCACAGACGAGCTCAAGTTGCAAAAGCAAACCAAGCCCTTGGCCTCATAAAGTGAACATTTACCACCAGGAAACCAGGAGTGATTACGAAACTGTACAAAGCCATGGTCCATCCTCACCTGGAATTTGGCATGACCCTAGCCTCTCCCTACTATAAGATGGATGTGAAAGTACTTGAGGGTGTCCAAAGAAGAGGAACTAAGCTTATCTCTGCATTACAAGACAAATCCTATGAGGAACGTCTCACCTCACTCAAACTCCCTACCTTATTATACTGTAGGAATAGAGGAGATGTAATAGCAACTCAGAAGTTGCTAGAAAATGACGCATTAAGTCATGTCTTTTCCCCATCTCTCTCAACTACCACAAGAGGACAGACCAAGAAGCTGCAGGCCCCCTGTTGCATCAAGCAAGAGCACCAAAGGTTCTTCTCAGTCCATTCTGTCCCACTCTGGAACAGCCTATCCAAAGCCACTGTCCAATCTAAAACTCTAGATGCCTTCAAGAAAGGAGTTGATCAAGACTGGGCCAACGCCAAATAGAGGCTGAATTGGGATGTCAAATCATAACCTTGAAACACCACCAGCAAGATTTCTGCAGGAGGCTCAACACCACCTTATCTTGCTGGACATGCGATTTAAGGTAATAAGATTCTATCTATGCTCTTTGACAACCTGGATACACTCTTGTTTATTTAAATTGTAAGAACAGAGGTAGTAATAGTGGTATCCCCAAAAGTTTCAACTTAATACCCCCAGTCATTCTCAATATATTGCTGGAGTGTCTTAGTGGCAACCATAAACACAATGTCTTTGATTTATTTTTAAGCAACATTTTGTTTTAAAGCATAATGGGCCAATTGCATAATTTTGGAGGATTGACATACCTAATGTCTCTAAAGACATACTGGCTGGACCATTCTACTATGATGAGCAAAATGGTTGTCTCAAAAATTTTGACTTGATGCATATGGAAAATGAATGGGTTTGAGAGAAGGGCTGCTTGCCCTCCAATCTCTTTTTACTCTTAAAAAGGGCAACAGCACTTTTAATTTTGAATCAAATTAGCTCCTCCAAAAGTTTCAATGACATTTTTAGCTATTATAGAGTGACACTGCCTATGATATTGCTTATATGCCCCTTTAAAAACCTGCATGCATACAGTCTTTTTGTTTAATTGAAACGTCTAAGCATTCCCTATAGGTTTTATCTTAATACCCTTAGCATCATTAGTTACAATAACTGTAGTGGTAGTATTAAAAGTATACACATAGTTCCTTCTGGCTAGTTCAAAGTGCCCCACAACTTACCCTTAAAGGTCTAGATTAGTAATATAGATTGCTCTTCATACATTGTTTTGCTACCTTTTTGAAAGTCCACATGCTCATAGTTTGTTTTGATTTAGTTCAACATCTGCCTAAATATTCCTTGAAAGCTTCACCTTAATACCCTTAGCTTTTGCAGTAGCAATAGTTGTAGCAGCATTAGTAGAAGTATGTGCATATCAGCTTTGATTTCTTCAACACATGTTGAAAGTTTTAGGTTAATACATACCATCAACCAGTGGCGTATCCAGGATTTTGTTTTGGGGGGGGGGGGCGAGTCTACCTTTTTATAGCAGTCATGTGAGCAAGAAAATTATCTATCATAGTGCAAGATTTCAGGCGGGGGGTAGGGGGGGGGTAGCTAGGTAAGAAATTAAAAATACACACTTGTCATGAGTATTTCTAGTTGTAGACTTTTTTTGTTTGAGAATGAATGACAATATTTTGCCAACAAAGTCAGAATTAAAAGAAAGTTTGAAGCAGTGAGAGTTTCTATTTTGGGCGAGTAGTTGTTTTGGAACTGCCACGAAGCAGCCGAATTTAGAAAATATAAAATAAAGAAGTGCATTATTCCTTATATTTGCCTATGGGACCCTTGTTTTAGATAATCAAATAAATAAAAAATAATATTATATCAAAGACAATTGCCCAGAATTTGGTTTTGGAGGGATGGGGCCTCAGTCTATCTATTATAACAGCCATGAAATTAAGAAATGTATTGATATTAACATTGTTTACAGAGGATAAAGCACAATTAAAATTTAAAAAACACAATCAACTGCACTTAGAGAAACGAGCAACAAAAGACGACCTAACCTCTCACAGTAATAGCCGCTGGTCTTTTTTGGCTGCAAATCGATCAAAAACTTGGTCAGCATTGACCTGGATATTGTGGTTCAGGGTCATGTGAGCTAGTCTGTTGAGACGCTCCTCGCCCGTGGAGCTCCGCAGATAGGTTTTTTAATCGCTTAAGACAGCTAAAGCTCCTCTCAGCAGAAGCAGTAGTCACTGGTAATGTCTGAAAAATCGTCAAAAGCCTTTGAATGCATGGGAAAAATCTTGCATTGCATGACGCAAGAGTCAAAGCAACAGTTGATGGTTTCTCAGACTTTCCGAGCCACTTCTGTTTCCAAAGGACTAGCTCACATTCGAGCGCACGTCTACCCCCGTGAAATCCCTCGTAAACAGCAACAGCGTTCACAAATTCATTAATATTTAATGACTCGTTGTTAGCTGGCAAAAGCCTTCTGATTTTGAAAGATGCCTCCTGATGGCGCAAAAATCTTTGATCAAGTTCTTCAATAAGTGAAGCAAAGTAAGGTTCGAACAATGACTCGCGATAAAAAACCTTGATGGACTCATTATCGTTGATGGACGTCTGGCGGATAGACCTTGGAACAGCCAGAGCCACATTTACCTCTTGTGCAAGCTCATAGGCTTTCTGAAAAATTGTTTCAAAATCATTTTGTTTTGACTGCAGTAAAGTATCAGAACATAGCTTAATATGCCGACAGCACTCAACTAAGTCTAAATCTTCGGCTTGCAGCTCCTTAGAGACAGAGAGCATTATGGCACTAACAAACTCTAGCATAGCCAATGTGAACATAAAACTAAATTCGGTTGCTGCTGAAACCAACGCATTCGCTTTTGAAATAACTTCCGTTTCGCACCATATGCTACCAACTATTTCCTCAAGTACGGAAATAATCGCACAGTACAAAGACATAAAAACTAAAATGCAATTGTGACGCTCCACCCATCTCGTTTCGCACAACTTCACAAGCTTTCTCACGGGACTATCAGGACAAACAACAGCGACCGCTTCTACAAACATATTCGTTCTTTTTGGTGAAGATGATAAAAATGATATAATCCGCTTTATAGTAGCACAGGTTGACCTAACAAGTCCTACCCTACTAGTTTTACATAAAGCCAAATTTAAGCTGTGCGATGCACAGTGGGTGTAGATCACATGTGGATATTTTTTCCTAGTTTCTGCCTGTGCACCAGAATAGCAGCCTGACATGTTGCTGGCCCCATCAAAACCAACCCCCACAAATTTCTCCATTTTTAAGCCAAACGCAATGCATTGGCCGATGATTTGCTCCGCTACTGCAGATACGGTGAGATTTCCGCAAACAGAAAACCCGAGAAACCGCTTTTCAAGTAAAGCACGAGTTTCATTGTAGTATCTGACTACAAGAACTAACTGTTCCTTATTGGAAATGTCTGTAGTCTCGTCGGCAAGGATTGAAAATGCTACTGAACTATTTATATCACTCACAATGCTTGGCACAATAATGGACGCGGCACAATCGATCAGGTCGTTTTGAATGATGGGAGATATATACTGCGCATTTTTTGCGCCATTTTCGAAGTGTTCTTTTAGACATTGCTCTTCACTCTCTACCATTAAACGCAAAACACCACGAAAAATGCCTTCAATTACGTTAGTTTCGTCGCATAGTTTACTCTCCTCTCTGTGTCCTCGCAGAGGTAACTCATGTCGCCCGCAAAAAAGGACTGCGCGCAGAATTGGTGTTAGAATTTCGCGATTTTTCTTTGTTATTTCAGCCTCTGCACTCGAGTTCGTTTTATGCTCCTAGTTCGTTTTTCATAAACGGAGACAAAGCTTTCAGCGCTAATCATTGAATCAAGAGGGTAACGAGAGTTCTGATGCGCCCGCATGTCTGAAAGGAAATGCTTGAGTCCTGTGTATGGTTTCGTGACTAGAGAGCCTTGAACCTGGTGGCTTGGAGCCTTGGACCTTTCCCAGCAGCTTGACAAGCGAATAAAACGCATTTTGCACAAAAGACACCCATGCACGATGGACTGAAGACCAACCATTCTGGGAAAGTTTGTAACCAAGAGCACTGAAAGGATAGAACTTTCGTTTTTCCCTTTTCGATAAATGCTTTTGAATGAAATGGAAAATTCTGCTTTGGCTTGAAGTGACTTGTTAAAAGATTGTACCGTGAAACCACCATACAAGGGACACTTTTTTTGTGTTTTTTGTTAATTTCTCGTCAAGTATTCATTGTAGAACAATGAAAGTTATGCCATTGGATACATCTAAATGAGAGGAAAACTAGAGCAGAATCCGCAATTTTTTATCATATCAATTTTTTTTTAGTTTTTTTTTTAAGAGGTGTCCCTTGATTGAGCCCAGTTTCTAATCTAGGGACAGTAACTTGAATCACATTGTTAGACCTTGTTTTTGCTGTGTAAATTATCAAGGGACACTCAATATGTTTTAAAAAAAAGGTTTATTTTCATTTACAGGAGCAATATAAGGCACTATTGCTTATAGACTACACTTTTAGACCACAAGGTTCTTCCAAAACAACTTCAAGTTTCTTCCAAAACAACTTAAAAAAAAAATCAGTTAAATGTGGTGAATCACATAAATATCTTATGCACTTTGAATCACATAAATTATGTTAGGCACTGATCTAGTTAATTAGAAAACTTCCAATATCTTGGAACTTCAGAGCCCCTCTATGAGTCAACTCTGGAGGCTGGAGAAATTTTATAATGTCAGACTTTCTGAACGTGGCCTTGTCCTCCTCTGCCAGGAATGCAAAGTAAGGTGAGGTGGTCTTCCTTACAAATTTGGCCGTGACTTTCCCATGCTGCACTTCACTTACTCTCCCAATGTAAAGCTTCTGGCTTTTGTTCTTCCGAGTGTCACTGGGATCCTGGAAGCTCACTATAACCCAGGATCCAATAGTCAATTTGGCGTCTCTTTCTGGTTCTTCTCTGTCAACTTCTGGTTCTGTGCCTGAGTCAGAAGAACTTGAGCCTTGCAAATTGCAATCCTCAAGTTCAGCACTGGTGCTGCAGTCTTTGTTAAAATAGGTCACTAGGTCGTCATCATTTTCTTTGCTTGAATTGCTTGTCTTTATAACTTTGTTTCTGATTTGTGCCAAGCTTGTTCGGCTGATTTTCTGACCATACACACCAGTTTTCTTTCTTCTAGGATTAGCCGTTTTCTTCTCTTTGGCAGAACGTGACTGTGTGTTAGGTGGGAGATCGACTGGTGTGTCTACTGACATTGAGCACTTGGAACCTGATTCTTCAGATGACTGTTCCCTGGTTGTGCCAGTATCCCTTCCTCTGACACTCCGGCCGGCAGGCACTGTTAGCCTTTTTTTCTGCCACAGCCTGCTTCATTATTGTTTCCATCTGCCAAACCCAAGGGATCCTCAGAACCAAACCTGATTTCTCTGAGATAAGAAACAAGACTGTCTTGAAGTTCACCGCAGTTTTTATCTGTTGGGTCACCAGGTGGCAGACAAGCAAGCACTATTTCTTGCTTAAACAGATAGATCCCGCACTTTTCAAAACCAGCTCTGAGGTTGGCTGGAGCATTTACTTCAATTGACCTGAGAAGAGGGTTCAGCAGTTTCAGAAACTGAGTTTTTTCCATGGCACTTAAATTTCTTCCTGGTCCCATCTTCCACTTGTCTAGAATTTCTCTCCACTTTCGTTTGAAAGGAGCAAAAAATGCAACATCAAGTGGCTGTAGAAGATGAGTTGCATTTGGTACAAGGAACTTGAAAAGAATGTTGTTTTCCTCACATAATCTGACTACTTCCTGGGACTGGTGGGATGAGAGATTGTCACCAATAAGTACTTTTTTCACAGATAGCCGACAACAGTAGGGCAAAATAATCTTTTTAAAGTGACGCCGTCAAACCAACCAGACCTTGTTCTGTTGTACCTTGCACCGGTTGGGCCGCCATCATAAAATGGTCCAGGCATCGTAAAAATGGATTGCCCTGTAGCACACATAGGGAGGCAGCACTATACCACTTGCTGTACCTGTCATCATTAGCGAAACACTCGCTTTTGAGGAATTCATAATCTTTTCTGGATACTTAGTGCCACGTTTCACAATCACTTTTTTCTTCCCTGGCTCATCAGTCAGATTTGTCTCATCATAGTTTATGATACGTATTTTGAGGAGGAATTCCTTCTGTGTCTGTAGCATATCCCTCAAAAAAATCCCTAACCATAGCATGATTCACTTTTGCTCTAGCTCTTTTTATGTTTGAGGCCATTCTCTCTGACAGTTCGCCACTGTTTCTTTCTAGAAATTTTTTCGCCCACCACATGCCAAGAATATTGTCCTTGAATCTGCCAGATGATCTCCCTTGGCGATCTAGGTGATACTTCACAAAACACCTCAAGTCAAAAGCTGTCATGGGATAGCCCATCTGTCCACAAGTCACCAAGCTTTTCACAAGTTCTTCCTCTTGAAACTTATCAATCTTGGGAGGTCTTCCCATCTTTAAGATTTTATGACCCTTTTTTCTTGCACTATGATGTCTATAGAGGACACATTTTGGGATGCCAAATTTATCACCTGCTTCTCTATAAGAAATTCCGTCGTCAACAGCGGCTAGAGCACGTTCTAGGGCATCCTTGTCCACCTGCTTCCTTCTTATGCTCATGTCCCTTGATTGAGCACTTTACAACCCGAAAAAGACAGATTTTAGTAAAAAATAAAAAAAATCTTAGAAACTAAACCTTTTCCTTAGAAAATTGGTAATACTCATCCTTGACAATATAGCTATTCGTCTAGCTAGCTCTCAGCTCCGCTTCAGTCATCCAGTTGTAGCACCAGACAACACTTCCAGAAGTAAAAAATAAATCAAAATTACCCATTCTTGCTTTTTATTTTTTTTAAACACAAAAAATCACTAAATTAAACAAAATATGGCACAATTCTATGTAAAATGAATAGGCTTACTGACAGTAATTTTAGTTTGGCAGTATCCTTAAAACTTCTCCACATATCTTGGCCTAAGCAACTTTCCTAGAAAAATGTCCCTAGATTGGGCTGTGTCCCTTATTAGGTGGTTTTACGGTATTTTTCTTTGTCTGAAAGGTTTTTGAGTTGATCTGGTTTTCCGGCATACAAGACGATATCTAACTTCGAAAGAACACGGGACGAGTCTGCAGAATCCTGTTCAGTTGGCTGGTGAAATTCGGTCATATCTGAGCCCTTCGAGCAAGAAGCATCCACACCGCTCATGACATAGTCAATACTACTAGAAGCAGAGGAATTACTGTCATCGCCAAAATCCAAGTCTAAAATTAAAAAGACGAAATGAAGTGACGAAAAGAAATAAGCAAAAAGTAAAAAACCAGAATAAAAGAGTGTGAATTACAAATTATTAGATAAATCATAATTAATCATAGTTCTATTAAATATCTTGGTCTTTAATGGACGGGAAGTAGAAAACAGAGATATTAATTCAGCTTTAGATCCAAAGCTTCTTGGAAATACATACAAAAAAGGGTGCAAAGATTAGTTGCTTATTTTTGGCAAACCCTATATTTTCTTAAAGCAGGACTGAAGATATTATCTATATTTTAAGTTAGATTTCCATTTTCTACATTATAATATTCTTCAAAACCAAAAGGCGTGAATTATTGTGCTAGTCCGAGTTTCTGAGTTTTGGGTTCAAAATTTTTTACGCGTGACACAAGACCCAGGTCAACAAGCGTGCCAAATTTCATCCTTCAAAACATGGGATCTAGAGAAAAAATTTAGTAATGTGGAAACGCTGCGTTTTCCGCACGATTGCCTATTCAGCAAAAGATCTTAATATGTCCAGTCATTCTGAAGATGTGTATTTTATATGATCTATATGCTTTTCAAATTGAAATACTCTGAATATTTTGAATTCGCATGAAAAAATGTGTGATCGGTTCCACACAGAAGCGCTAGTTGGAGACGAGGGATTAACAACTGGGCATTTTGAGTGACACCTGGAGGCATGAGGCACGGAGGCATGCCTCCGGAGGCACGCCGGAGGCATATTCCAAAGGGCGTAATATGTAAATATATACAGCTTGCCTGTTATTTGGTATCGGTCGAATATTTCAGCACCTTCAAAAGCGATCTTTTAAAAATTGGAAAAAAATCATTTACAGGTTTATTTGGCAAGGAAAAGAACCCTCAAAACTGAAAACAACTGATATGTACCTAAAGAAGAAGAACGGAGGACTGCAAGTTGTTGATATCCATGCAAAAACTAGGTAACCCTACGATGGCACTGATGGTGTCACTTTTTCCTATTACACATGCAGCGTTGCCACCAGCTCAAAAATAAAATTCCGATTTTTCTTCAAAAAAAAAATTCCGAAATTTCAAAAAAAAATCCCGGAACACGGTTTTTAAGTTCTACAACATAGGGCTGCGCGGTGATGACGTAAAAAGCAAGGTGCGAAATTCAAAGTACCGTGAAACGTGGTTTCTAGTTGTAACTAAAAACTGATTGTCAATATTCCTAGTATTATTTCGACGTGAAAACGTTCTGGTGGATTAGTAGGATCTACGAAAAATATTTTAGGCCAAAACAATTCGCCAAAGTTCCGAAAAAACGTGTCTACGCATCCACGTTTCATCGTTATTTGAATTTCCCGCCCAAGAATTGACGTCACGCTCCGCAGCCCTATTCAATATGGCTTGGCCAGTGGTAAAAGTTGCCTTTTATAACGTCTTCACATGTCCCTTTCCCTTTTATCATACCTGCTTTTCTGTTTAGTGGCTGTGCCAAGACGCACCCTTGGATCTCGGATTCTTAATTGTACTAAAAAAAAGGAATCTGCTGCTTTCACACGAAAGAATCCGGAAGAAACACAGATCCCTTTTTCCCGAATGTACTTAGAATCCAACTTTCTTGGTATTAAACCCAGGCCTTTGGGTATTTGAAGAGAAAATTGTAAAGCAACAGTCAGAAAAACTGTTACTACCGAGTTATTAGTAAAAAGCGCTAAGTAAAGCAACCAACTAAAAAAAATAACTAGTTTCTCAGATATTTATTGTCCCAGTTTCACACCGACCTCTGCATTGGTTTGTGGCAACTCACGTAGTCCTACTCGTCGGCCCTGGACCATCATCCGTTTTAATCGGTCACTACTCAGCTTCTCAGAGCTTTCCCTCAGAAGCCACAACAGCGTGGATTTTTTTATTGGTGTTATGGAGCCGTCAGAAGTCTTGACAAGACAAAACCTAGAATTCTTCATGTTCGTCACAGGCTCACTAACCCAATTTTTCTCAACTTGGTGTTTCACACAGTGAGCAATCACTGGCAAATCTTCAAAGATGCTGTCACTTTCCGAGCCCGATTCAGTGTCAGTCGCGGAAGCCTTTTCCTGCTTATCGGACAGAGTATTTTCCTCTGAGTCATCGTCTGAGTCACTGTCGTGAAGTACAGAAAGACGAACATTCGGTACTTGGTGACCGAAAGCAGAAAGTACGTCGTCGGGTATCAAGGCTTTTATTATTCGCTGGCTTTTAATACGAGCTCGCCCTAGCTCGAGCTTGATTTCATCGTCCCCGGGCAAAGAAAAATCGGAACTGACAGACACAACACCAATGGATCTAACTCGCTTGGCCTTGGGCAAGGACAACTGTACATTAGAATATTGAGCTTCAAAATCCCTTATACTTTCATATCGACGAATTCGATGTAGAAGTTGGAGGAACGAAAAGTTTATTACATTACTGTAAGTACTAGTTTGAGACCGCATCCTCCTAAAAAAATCTTCACACGGTTGGCTATTCATGTCGGAGAGTTTGAAAAGACGTTCGAGCCCAAGCCGTTTGAATCGACGAATGAGAAGCACTAGGGAATGCATATTTATCTCTAGGCAATGGTAAAGGTTTGTGGTAATAAAATTCTCGTTCAAAGCATAATGTCCACTTTTTAGGACCCAGGATCTCCAATGTCGAACGCAGTAAACAACACGACCAAGTAAAGATAACCTCTCAAGAGGAGAAAGTTTGCCGTCATAAAAAACGCGCCGTACGCTTTCCATAAGCCAAAGATAAAACTGTGTTCCTTCGCTTCCAGTAACACGTTGTTTCAGGTGTGCCGGAGGCACGGAGGCACAGCCGGAGGCACGAAGGAAGGGACACCTGCGACGGTCAGTTATTAGCCCCTCGGTTGGAGCATCATGTAGTGTGACCTTAACATTCAAGTACCAAGAAAATGCTCTCTACCCGACTGTTCCAAGGCTTCAAAGATTGCCCTTGAATCGTTAAATTACTCATTTTATTACTTATCTCGCTGTTCCTGTACAAACATCAATTTTGGCAATTAAATCATAATCGGAACATTTTTTCTCCCGATTTTACTAATGGTCGCAAAAACTCGTTTTCCTCGTAAAACTCGTAAAAACTGAAAACAATTAACTTCTGTTAATTAGATTATTTGCGTATATGACTTGTTTGGTAGGTCAAAGTTTGCCCATCCCCCCCCCTCAAAAGTATTGAATTTTAGAGACACGGCTAACAATTCTGGAACGGCTCTAAATCATCAATTCACACGGTAAAATTACCGTTTTTGCGGGATTCTACTTTTTGTTTCTGGAAATACGGGAATATGAAGGTATTCCAACATTAACCATTCTCGTAGTTACACAAGAAATAGAATATAAAATGAATGAACTATTAATAATCCCATTTTGGGCTCTAGAAAAAGATTAATTTTCGAAAAAGTTTGATCCCACCCAAATCATGATCATTTTTACTGTTTCCTTTAATTGATCATAGCTAAGAAAAATTCTTACGAGAAGATTTCCAAATTTAGATTTGGTCGTCTTCAATCTAAATTGGGAATTGCATTTAATTACAAGTGACACATGCGTGCTTCAAAACCCACTAAATACAAACTACTGTCAGAATAGCAGTAAACTCCTTACCGTCATTGCTGGTTTTTGCAAGCTTTAAGAAATGCTTAATGCTGGGCTGGCGTCGCTTCATTTTCTTTCTTTCCTCTCACGCGACCTTTCTGTTTCAATGCTTAGCTTACACTGGAATTATAGCACTGTGAATGAACTATCGCCTCTTAGTCTGATTAAATAAAAAAAACAAGTTTTTTAAACTGAAAGTAAGGAGCGACAATAAAACTTAAAACGAACAGAAATTATTCTGTATATGAAAGAGACTGTCCCCTCCTCAACGCCTCGCTCTTTACGCTAAAGTTTTTTTTTGTTTTAAAAAATAAAGTTGTGAGACAGAGTCAAACTTTAGCGTAAAGAGCGAGGCGTTGAGGAGGGGACAATCTCTTTCATATACAGAATAATTTCTGTTCGTTTTAAGTTTTATTGTCGCTCCTTACTTTCAGTTTAAAAAACTTGTTTTTTTTATTTAATTTTTGAACGTTTTTGAATAAATGCAGGTTTTGATCTTGGCTCACCGTACATGAATAATTAAAACAAAATTTTCATATTAATTTACTTTTATTTAGTTAAATGACTTTCTCGAAACTTGTTTAATTTTATTTACGAACGTTTTTATTAGTAATAATATACGTAACTTACGAATTAACTTACGTAACGAACTTCTATATTCATATATTTTTAATACATTTATTAGGGGGTTCGCCCCTAGTCAATACCTTGCTCTTTAAGCGAAAGTTCAAATTTTGTTCCAATTCTTTAGAAATGACCGCTTAATCACAAAGGCCGTTAATTAGAATAAATAGCTCTTATGAAAGTACTAAAAAATCTTTGGCTTAAAGAGCGAGGCATTGACTACTGGGGTGAACCCAATTATATATGTAATATTTTCTGTTCGTTTAAAGTTTCGATCCCTTCCCCCATGAAAACTCCTTCATGGAAAGATCCTCCCACATAACCCCTGACCCACCCCCCCCCCCACTACCAGGAAAAATCTCCCCTGAAAACGTCTGTATACTTCCAAATAACCAATACTATATGTTAACATTGGGTAAAGTTCATAACTTTCAGCTCTCCCCCGGGAAGTTCGGGGGATTAAGTCATCCTAAAAGACATACTTATAATATTTTCGAACATGCTGAACAAAATGGCTATCTCAAAATTTTGATCAGGTGACTTTGGGAAAAAAATGAGCGTGGGAGGGGGCCTAGTTGCCCTCCATTTTTTTTGGTCACTTAAAAAGGGCACTAGAACTTTCAATTTCCATTCCAATGAGCCCTTCCACGATATTCTAGGACAACTGGTTCGATACGATCACCTCTGGGAAAAAAAAAAAAAAAAAAAAAACAAACAAATAAACATGCACCCGTGATCTTTCTTCTGGCAAAAAATGCAAAATTCCACATTTTTGTAGATGGGAGCTTGAAACCTCTACAGTAGGGTTCTTTGATACGCGGAATATGATGGTGTGATTTTCATTAAGGTTCTATAACTTTTAGGGGGTCTTTCCCCCCTTTTTCGAAAATCAGCCAAATTTTCTCAGGCGCCTAACTTTTGATGAGTAGGATTAAACTTGATGAAACTTATATATTTGAAATCAGCATTAAAATGTGATTCTTTTGATGTATCTATTTGTATCAAAATACTGTTTTTTAGAGTTTCGGTTACCATTGAGCCGGGTCGCTCCTTACTTACAGTTCGTTACCACGAACTGTTTGATTCCTTATCGCAATTCCTTCATCGCAGAGAAGCTAGTGCTTATAGCTCCGAGGGTTAAATAGTGAGAAAAGTTTCTTGACATCTTGTTTGATTACAGGAGGCGATTGCACGTTTGATGATAAAATAATGATATAAGTATTACTACTTGCCGGAGAAATGGATAGCCATTTAACAAGAAATAAAAAAGGAACGGGTGTTGTAAATAACTTAAAAGCGTGAATATTTCGGAACTTACTATATTGGCACTTAAAAAAAGAAGAAAAGAAAGAAAAGGGCCCTCCGCCCCCCCCCCCCTGGATACGCTACTGCCATCAACTGTTTCTGAAGCATGTATATATTGGCACTTAAAAAAAAGAAGAAAAGAAAGAAAAGGGCCCTCCGCCCCCCCCCCTGGATACGCTACTGCCATCAACTGTTTCTGAAGCATTTCTGATGTGTCCGCTTGACAACCTGTGTGGGGATAGTGTGTTTGAATTAGTTCCATATAGTTTCTATGTGTCCCAAAAATTTCCCCTTAATATCCTTAGTTTTAATAGCAGTAGCAATAGTATTAGCAGTAAAATTAATTGTAGTGGCCTAAGCTTTAGTGGCAGTAGTAGTAATAGAAGTAGTAATAATAGTAACAGTAGCTGTAGTATGAGTAGAAGCAGTTGCATTAGGATGCAAATATTTTCTTTTGGTTATTTCAACATCCCTCACAACAAGCCCTGTTAGTTTCAACTTCACTCACCAAACTGTTCCTAAGATATTGCTGTTACACCCTTTTGACTACCTGCATACAGAGGGCATGTTCTGATTCAGTTCATCTTCCTTCCTCAAAATTTCACCTTCATACCCTTAGGCATAGTTGTAATAGTAGTCACAGTTGTAGTAATATTGATATTACTAGTAATAGTATTGAATAGCAGTAGTACTACTAGCAGCAGTAGTATTAACCTATTGCCTTTTGGTCAGTAGAACATCCCTCTCATAAAGTCCTGGATGTTTCAACTTAATACAATTATCTTTAGCTATGACATTGCTGATATGTCTTTTTGACAACCTGTATGTTCATATACTTCTTGAAATTTTCATCTCAATGCTCTTAGCCCTACAAGTAGTTGCAATAGAAGTAGTAGTAGCAGTAATAAATGTAGCAGTAACAGTAGTATTAGCAGTAGTATGCAAATAATGCCTTTTGGTGAGATGATCTTCCCTTTTAAGGATTCTCTGAAAGTTCCATCTTAATACCCAAATCAATTGTTGATATTAAGCTATTTGAACAATATGCATGCACATAGTATCTTTTGATTTAGTTCAAATTCCCCCTTAATACTGCTAATGGAGTAGTGGTGGTAGTTGTAGTAATAGCATGTAAATATTGCCTTTTTGATCATCTCCCTTATTATTTCCTGAATTTTCCAAATTAATATACTTAGTTATTCCTGTGTTGCACCCTTTTGACAATCTGTATACACATAACATGCTTTGGTTTAATTTAAAACTTCCCTCAACATTCTCTGAAAGTCCCACTGAATACCCTTCATGTTCTGGGAAAGTAAAGTTCAAACATACATACCTTTCTCAATAACATATACTAGGTGTGAACAATGAACAAATTGCCTAACTTACAGCCCCTGTCCAGAGGACTGTGGGGAGGTTGACACCCCCAAAGACATAATTACTGGACTTTTCAACAAGGCTGAACAAAATAGCCCTCTTAAAATTTGGATTGGATATTTTTTGGGAATGATAGGCTTGGGGGGAGGGGGCTGATTGCCCTCTATTCACTTTTGACTCTTAAAAAGGGTTACTATAACTTCCAACTTCTAATCAAATTAGCTCCATCTGATCCAAAGTTTATATGACTACCCATTCCATAAACCTTATATGCCCCAAGCATAACTTACAACCCTTGCCAATGGAGTCTGGGGGATTGTGTCCTCCCTAAAAACATTGTTATACGATTTTTGGACTATTGGTAACAAAATGGCTATCTCACAATTTCAATTGAATGTGTTTTGGGAAAAGAGGATGTCAGGAAGGGGGGGTTAATTGCTCTTTATCATGTTTGACTCTTGAAAGGGAACTAGAATTATACATTTCAAATCAAATGAGCCTCTTCTAAAATTCACATGACCACAACTTCCATAAAAACCTTGTTTTACCTAAAACCTGGGCATAACTTATAGCCCTTACCCCCAGACTCTGGGGGATTCTGTCCAGCTCAAGGGCCTTTTTATATGATCTTTGGACTATTTTTTAACAAATGGCTATCTCAAAACTTTTATTGGATGTATTTGTGGAAAATATGACATAGAGGGGGGGGGGAATGGGTGCCCCTAATCCCTTTCACTCTTAAAAAGGGAACTAGAACATCTGATTTCCGAACCAATGCTCAGGAGTTTATATGACCACTCTTTTCATAAAAACCTCATATGCCCTCCTGGCATAACTTACAATCCTTGCACTGAGGGCTGTGGGGGGAGGGCGTGTCATCCTCAGACATAATTTCAAGACCTTTCAACTATGCTGAACAAAATAGCTATCTCATAATTTTGATTAGATGTGTTGTGGGAATTGATGGACATGGGGGGGGGGGGCTTGTTGCCCTCCAATTACTTTTGACTGTTAAAAAGGCCCTTACAATTTTCAAGCAAATGAGCCTTTTATGAAGTTTATGTACACCAAATGGACATATCAAAATTTCTATCAGACATATTTCAGGAAAATACAAGTTGGGGAGGGGGTTTCCACTCTCCAATCACTTTGAATCTTAAAAAGGATACTAGAACTTCTGACTTTCAATCCAGTGAGCCCTCTCCAAAATTTATATGACCCCCCTTTCTATAAAACTTTATATGCCCCCAGCACATAATTTATAACCCTTGCCCTTAGAGCTGTGTGTAGGGGAGGGGGGGGGGTTGTCATCCTCAAAGACATAATTTCTGGACCTTTTAATTACGTTGAACAAAATGGCTATCTCAAAATTTTAATTGAATGTGTTTGGGGAAAGGGTGAGCATGGGAAGAGGGTTAGTTGCCCTCTAATCACTTTTGACTATTAAAAGAGGTATTAACCCCTTCAATTTCCAATCAAATGAGCCTTTTTAGAAGTTTTTACAATAACAAATTGTCATCTCAAAATTTCTATCAGATGCATTTCAGGAACAAACAAGTTGTGGGGGGGGGGGTATCCACCCTCTGATCACTTAGAATCTTAAAAAGGGTACTAGAACTTCTGATTACCAATCCAATGAGCCCCTTCTGAAGTTTATATGACTACCCTTTCTATAAAACTATATGCCCTCAGAGCATAAGTTGCCCTTGCCAACCCTTGCCCTTGCCATGGCTATCTCAAAATGCTGATTGGATGTGTTTGGGGAAATGGCAGGTCTTGGAGGAAGGTTAGTTGCCCTCTAGTCACTTTTGACTTAAAAGGGGCACTAGCCCCTTCAATTTTCAATCGAATGAACCTTTTTAGAAGTTTATATGACAACAAATGGCCATCTCAAAATGTCTATCAGGTGTAATTCAGGAAAATACAAAATTGGGGGGGGGTATACATCCTCTGATCACTCTGAATATAATTTCTTAAACCACATTGGCCTGACATAACATAAAGAAAGAAGAACGAGCAAAAATGGTGTTTTTAAAGGCCAAATGAAAATACTGACAATACACAACAAAGTGAATATTTTGAGGGGACAAACGCCTTTCTTCTTCAGTACGAAACAATAAAATATAATCAATGAGAGTGCAAAAGAAAAAAACAACAAATAAAATGTGGAAAGCGAATGTGAATGTGAAAAAAATAATGAAAAATTTTTAAAGATGAATAAAATCCAATAAAAGCCAAAATTGTAAGAATTAAAACCAAATACCTAATAACAATAAAAGTGAGTCATTCACCAATATCCGTGATTTGCAAAGAAATTCAAAATTGAACCGCCATCAATGGATACTAGCAAATGACTGAGAAATAAAAGAAAAACATTCATTCACTCAAACCAAACCAGTATTGAATGAGTTGGAGAGCTATGTCATCTGATTCCTGATTTTAATAATTGCGTTCCTTGCAGACGCTCTTTGAGGCTTAAGGGGTTGTTGAGTCTGATTAAGTGATAGGGAAATGGGTACAAGGTTTATATCTGGGACTACTAAAGTATCATCTTCTCTTGAGAAAACCAAATACAACTTCAAAAAATTCAAAAACTCATCGATTTCAAAAAAATCTAAGAAAAAATAACATTTACACTTACTATAGACCCAGAAAAACTATCAGTTCCCAAATTTATCAAGGTAAAGATCCTATCCCAATAGGTGAAAACTCAGGTGTCTACAGAATTACTTGCTCATGTGGTCTTTGGTGTATTGGTAGAACTGATCAGCAACTTATGGATAGATTAACTCAGCACTCTACCTCAATTAATAACACACTTAAAAAGTGGGAAAAACCAGAAAAATTTGACTCTGCTGGTGCAGAGCACATTTTTAAAAAACCAGACCATACTATTTTGTTTGATCAAGCTAGCCTAATTTCACATGACAAAGCTATTGTCCAGCACTACAGAGAAGCTGTTGAAATTTATAAATACCAACATTTAGGTCTAGCTTTGAACTGAGATTCAGGTGATTTAAGAATAAATGAGTTGTATTTCGGTTTTCTCAAAAGAGAAGCCAATACTTTAGTAGTCCCAGATATAAACTTTTTACCAATTTCCTTATCACTGAATCAGACATGTCAACAACCCCTTAAGTCTCAAAGAGTGTCTGCAAGGAATGCAATTACTAAAATCAGGAATCAGATGACATATCTCTCCAACTCATTCAATGCTGTTGTGGTTTGAGTGAATGAATGTTTTTCTTTTATTTCTCAGTTATTCACTAGTATCCGTCAATGGCGGTTCAATTTTGAATTTCTTTGCAAATCACGGATATTGGTGAATGACTCACTTTTATTGAATTTTATTCATCTTTAAAATTTTTTGTTTTTTTCGTTGTTTTTTTCACATTCACATTGACTTTCCGCGTTTTTTTTTTTTTATTCGGCACTCTAATTGATTATATTTTTCATCCTATAATTTCATCCTAATTCTAAATATAATATTTAGGCTATTTGTGTTGGAAATAAACAGAAATGCATTTCATATTTGGATTCAGCATGGAATTCTCATTCTAAATGTATGTCTATTTCTTGGCCATCTAATTAGTAAGTTAGCCTAACCAGAAAATTTACCAAACATATTTCCCAAAAGATGTTTGCCACCCAGATTCTGCCCACCTTGGGCTGTTTCTCAGCATATTCCTACATTGTCCCCTAAACGCTGTTGCACATCAAGATTATATTAATTAAAATCAAAGATAAAATTGCTACTACTACTACTACTAATAATTCGCCACAGCAGCAAGCTGAATTTTAATTAGTTAGAAGCAAATACAAGTTAAGAGACAATGGTGTCCAATAAACTGAATGAATTGTTAATCTGGCACAAGCCTGTTGACTTTTTCCAAAGTTTATTTTATCTTAACCTTATTTTTTAAAGTTTAAAATTGTATAGTGCTTGACTATACAAAATTTTTTGCTCTTGTTTATTGTTATAACCATATATGATTTGTGTCTGCTTTTCCTTTTTTATTAAACTGTTACAAATTTCAAAAACTATTTCCCTATTACCATGTCTCAGGCCAGGGATTGTAATGCCTGGGGTCAGTACCTTTTGTTAAAAGTTAAAAATATGTCTACTGATAAGGTAATGCTATTAAGAAGATTTTATGGCTGGTCCCCTCTCCCCTTTCTTTTCTACTGGGTAAACATAGATAGGTACCAGCAAGCTGGGGACTTACTGGTCAAATAAATACCCAAGAAACATTCATAATTATGCCAAATATAAGTATTCCATGCAATGCTATGGCATCTCTGGCAGGAGATACACTCCTGTTAAGGAAGGTGACAGGGTGAATGAGCCTTCCCAGGTATTAAATTCCCCCTGAAGATCATATCTTAGAATTTTCAATCAATAAAAGCAGATGCAACCAAGATACTAGTTTCAAATGAGATGCAGAAGTATCGACATTCTCTGCATGACTTGGATCTCAAATTGCAGTATATCAACTATTATTAGCACATTGAATGAGCCATACCACCTGTATTATTCAGGAGTAGCTGACAACTCTGGTCTGCATGAAGTTGGTTTTCTCCTTTCTGATGCTACAAATTGTGCCCTTATTATGTGAGATCCAGTATCTCCAAGACTTGCTAGAGCAAAGTTAGAGGGCAAAAAACTAATCTCACAGTCATCTCTGCATACACCCCAACCTTGCACATGCAACAGAATGAACCCCAAATGCAACAGATGAGGCAAACTATGTTTTATAACAACCTGAAACGACTTAGTTGCAAGTTCTGTCCTGGGACCTCCTTGTTCTTGCTGGAGATTGGAATGCCAGAGTTGGACCAAAGGATGACTCAACTCAATTTGTAGTAGGTGCTTTTGGCCCAGGAATCCACTGTGACAATGGTGAAAGGCTCATTGGTCTTGCTCTAGATAAGAATTTAGTCATCTGCAATACAATGTTCCAGCACAAGAAAAGTCATTTGATCATGTGGTACTCCAATGATGGAGTTACCAAATCCCAGGTAGATTATATACTTGTCAAGTCTAGATTCAAGAGATTGGTGCTGGATTGGTGCTGGATTCCTGCTCATATCTTGGTGCTAACACAGGCTCCAAGTTTGGTTCTGATCACAACCTGATAATCATTAGAATTCAGCTTCAATTATCCACCAAGCATAAAAGCAGTATATACCCCCCTGAATAGATGTCATGGGTTTGAAAAACCCTGGAACCATGGCTATGTCCCACCAAATAGGTTCAGCCCCCTGTCTACTGTGAATAAAGAAGAAAACATCAAGGAGCTTTATTATAGTTCTGTAGAGCAAAAGTGGAAGCAGTTTGCAGCAGCAATGCAGGAGTCAGCAAAAGAAGTCCTTGGCATGTCAAAACCAAAAAGAAAATGCTGGATCAGCGAAAGAACTATTATGTGAGCCAACAAGTGCTTGAGCATCTTGCTCTGAAACAGAGCATAAGAAGCAAAGAGCAGAAATTAAGAAATCTTCCAAAATAGATAGGCAAAACTAATGGACAGAAATGGCAGATTCCATGGAAGCACCATCTAAGGCATATGATACCCATAAGCTCTGTCAATTGTTGAAACAGGCCACTGGGAGGAAGCAAAAATCTCTATCATTCGTTTGAAGGATGGACAGATCATAACAGAACTGGCTAAAAATAGAGTAAAATTCTCAGCTAGATGGTGCGCTGTTTTTTGAAAATAGCCATGACCTAGTTGAATAAAGTGACTAACACTTCCAGGATTGTGTCAATGTATGGTACAGCCTAGGACAGAAATCTTAGCAAAAGTGCACTAAAGAGCAGAAATCAGACAGGAAGGGCAGAAATATACCATTAGGTTCTCTGTTCAATGATTTTTCCAAGTATAACAATCACTACTGATACAATTTCATCTCCCCCCCTCCTAATGAGGTAAGATAATAGCCCTAGGTTATATAAAATTTTTGCTACTTTTATGGGTTTACTAATAAGCAGCTAATCATCAGTCCAATAGTTAAATCATCATAAATTTTTTTACTTGACCATCTAGAAAAAGTATATTGTCTCACAATTGGAATTGTATAAATTTTCTTAATAAGTATGATAAATATTTTAACTATACCTGAAAATAACTTTCAGGTATAATATTTGAACTTTAAATATTTGAACAATTTAATTGTGCTGACAATATTCAATATTGAAACACATTTAACTGTGCTGACAGTCATCAGTGGAGCCTAATTATAGACAAACATTTTAAGGTTGAGCATAAACTTAGAAAATGCTACTCTATCTTAGGATATTAAAGTTAAAATAGTGTCTAAATTGCAGTCAGATTCTTTCATGAGCACATTCAATCTAAGGCAAGTGTTGTGAATCAGAATGATTATATTTAGATAGGGTAGGGTGTAAGGGTAGAGTGGTTGTACAAATTTGGGAGGGGTCATTTTTTTTCAAGATAGTCCAAAGAAAAAATAACTATGCCTCCAGGGTTGACTCCCCAGCCCCTAGGGTAAGAACTGTAAGCAATGCAAGTTGTTTATTGTTAGCATATGTTTTTATAGAAGGTGTGGTTGTATAAACTTTGACTGGAAATTAAAAGTTTTAGTGCCCTTATTAAGGATCAAAGTGATCAAAGGGCAACGAGCCCCTCACATGCTGTTGGTTGTCAGAAGGACATATTATCAATTTCTAAGGAACAACTGAGGGCATAAAGTTGAAAATTTCAGGGGATGTTGAAGAGCTATCAGAGGGTAACCAGCCCACCTTGCCCTTCTTAGATGCTCCCTCCCCTCATCACCATTCAAAATTGTGAAAGAACCAATTTTGTTCAAAACAGATAAAAGGTATTCAAAAAGCTGGCGTCCCTCCAAAGATATCTGATCAAAATTTTGGAATAGGTATCTTATTCAAAATGGTCAATAAAGTCAAATAACTATACCTCCAGGGATGACTTAACCCCCACAGCCCCTGGGGCAAGTGTAGTAAGTTATATAAGCTGCCATTCTTTCTATACAGAGTTGTTTATTTGGGAAGGGTGGCATGTTTGATCCTGAGTCTCCCAAAAGGCTAAGAATACTAAGGTAAATAACAAAAAAAAATGTTGGGGAGAATGTCAGACAAAAAAACATGCTATATGCTGGAGGGTTTTGAAAAGGACATAACAGCAATATCTAAGAAGCAGCTAAGAGTTTTAAGTTGGAACTTTAAAGGCATATTGAGAGGCATGTTGAAAAAGGAACAAAAGACAGCCACCCCTAATAGTTCACAGCATTTATTAGCTAAGTCTCTGGAGAGGCCGTGCCCTTGCAGCCCAAGGGTAAGGAATCTAAATTATGCAATATGTCCATTTATTATATGCAACATTTATCATTAGGAAAGGAGGGAATGTTTGATCTTGGATGTGTCCATAAAGGCTAAGGATATTGAGGTAAAATTTTGGGAAATGTTGAGGGGCATGCTGAGCTAAATCAATAGAAACTATATGTATCCAGGTTATCAAAAAGGTCTATATTCAATATCTTAGGAACAGGTAAGGGTATTACATTGAAATTTTCAAAGCCACAACTATTGCAGCTACAAATGAGAGTGGTTGTGACTGCTGGCAACTGCTACTAAATCTATTTTTTACTATTTTCAGGGAATGTTGAGGGGGTTGTTGAACTTCGAAACTTTAATATCGAAACAACCATCACTTTGGTGTTTTGATATTTTGATGAAACTTTGATGTTAAAATGGGGAAGTTTGAAAAATTTGACACTTTGGCAATCAAAAACAAATAGAAATTGATTTAAAAAACTTTCCAAAAAAGAAGTTTTTAAAGAAAAATAAAGAGCCCTATGAAACTTAAGACCAGCAGAAATAAATCCTTATAATAATTCAAACTTGAAATGACCAGAAATTACTATTAAAGAGTAATTGAAACCCAAAACAAACATAAATTAAATAAACAATCATAGCAAACAAACATGCAGCAGGTATTCCTATAAATGAAGAAATAAATATCAAAATGAGTAAAATTTAAATTGGATATTGAAATCGAACTGGAAACAAGCACAATCTCTGCAAACGAGAGTTTGGCTACCCCTCCCCCTTCCCTAACTGTAAAAGTCTAAATCAGATATCATCATTTGTGCTTTACTGAAGACAAATTATATTACAGATATTTATTTTGTACTTACAACATTGAAAATAAAAATTATAGTGAACTAAAATTTTGACTTGCTGAGTTTCCAGCAATTAATATCCCCCCTCCCACTCTCAAAGATGAATTTATAGGATAGTTCATAAAATTATGTTTTCTAGTCTTAGAGCTAGAGATTCAAAAATATTTTGTCTACAAGTTTGTGTGTGCAACCAAGTTGTATTTTTAAGGCTGGATTTTATCCAAAATTTCTATGTATCAAACTGACCAGTCCTTAAGAGTTTCCTCCACATCCATGATACATCTGTAGAAGGCGAGTTTCCCAATTTTTCTTGCCTTTAGTAAGCTATGTGGTCTGCTCATGGCAATATACCCTCTAATTCCTTGGATTTAATAAATTAAAAATTTGTATTCCAATAAGGGACCTCTAAAGCAAGGAGCTATAAAATCAAGACTTGTTATTTAATACATGGGTTCACGAATGTATTTTTGATTCTTTTCAGCCTGATTTTGTAAAGTCATATATAGTTTAAAATCCAGGGATATACTTACTGGACCAATAATATTAGAGAATCTATAGTCTACTTGTTAAAAAAAAATCATTAACATGCCCTTCAATACAGCCAAGCACATGTGCAATAATTTTATGATTTGCAAAAGGGGGAAAACTTATTGCAAAATGGGGGAAACTTAAAAAAGTAAAAACTTGCAGAATTTCAGCACCCCACAATCCTGGGTCTGCAGCAAGAGCATATCCAGGATTGCGTTTGGGGGGTACAAAAAAAACTCAAAAAAAGTATCAAAAATTTGTTTATATGCATTTTTGTTACGTTTTTACGAGTCTGTCAAAACTTTTCGGCAAGGGAGGGGGATTCCAACCCAGTAACCCTACTTCCTGGACCATTGCCAATATAGAGGCAAACTGTTACACTGTACAATATATCTGATAATTGTTAGAGAATCGATAAGATTAATTGACAGAACATGATGATATTTCAAAATGAATTTGTTTTCAATTAAATTTTCTATTTAAATAAATTCATTAATTTGTAAAATTTCTGCATTCATACTACACTATTTCTCATGCCATTGATTTTTTATTTTTACCAAAAATTATTGTTTTGTAATTATTTTCCTGTTTATATTTGCAGGGAAACTTAGAGAAAGAACAGTTTTTTGTTTAATAAAAGATGACATCAAATGAAATAGCATCAGAGACAATGCCCCATCAAGAAATTAATAGTGTATCCAACACATCAGATAATCAGTCAAAGTGTACAGTGTTAACTCCAGTGATAGCAGCAGAATTAGATTTTAGGAAAGAAGAGGAAGTAAATTCAAATATTGAATATTCAAAACATATTGAATCAGACTTGAGTAAAGCAAGTTTAAATGGACGTTTAAGCGAGCCTGATGAGAAAGATGTAGTGCATTCCCATGACAGTCAATCCAGTGAGGAACATGAGACTCAACAGATGGAAAATGCATCAGACACTAATAATGACCAGGTTTCTGTAAATGGATCCAATGTGCCTTTAGAAGTGGAAGAAAGTTCTGCTAATTTAGTAGGTGATTTAACTTGTCAAGGAGAGATTCAAGGAAACGTCAATGTGCAAAATGGTACTTATTTTTTATTAATTTAACTTTATTCATTTACATGTTGCAAAAGTTACAAAAACAAGTAAAAAGTACAAAAAAAAGTAAAAACCAAGTAAAAATTTGCAGTATTTGAAATAAGAACACTAGCTTACAAAAACAATTATAATTTCAAGGTTACTCTAATACTTACAATTTAGAACAGATTTAGTGTATAATTACAGTAAATTTAACTTTTCAAGGATGTATTCAAGGAAATGTCAATGTGCAAAATTTTATTTTTTTATTTAGTAATTTAATTTGATCTATTTACTTGTTGTAATAAAAAAATACAAGAAATAATTTATTGATTTCCCCCCCAAAAAACTGATGAATATAAAAGGAAAGTAAGTAAAGTTACAAAAACACTCAAACACAACAAACAAGCTTACTACTACTACTACTACTAACAACTCACCACAGCACCAAGCCGCCTGAGGCCAACACAGCTACGCACGCTCCTCCTCCACCCCAATCTGTTCAAAGCCTCCCTTTTTACACCCGCCCACGAAGTTCCCATTTCCTTTAAATCTTTCTTTATGACGTCCTCCCACCCCAGACGGGGACGATCTGCTTTCCGTTTAGCCCTAGACGGTTGGCCGAAAAGAACAATCTTCGGCAATCTGTCATCCTTCATCCGCACAAAGTGCCCTAGCCACCTCAATCTTTCTTTCATTATAGCCCTAGAGAGCACTATTGAACCACATTTTTCGTATAGCCTATTGTTTAAAATATGGTCTGTCAGCCGGGTACCCAGAACAATCCTTAAGCAATTTCTCTGGAAATTATCTAGCAAACAAGCTTACAAGTTATGAAAAACAAAACAACAACCCACAAGACCTAGAAAAATCAAACAGTTCGTGTTAACAAACTGTAAGTAAGGAGTGACCTGACTCAATAGTAATCAAAACTCTAGAAAACAGGATTTTGATACCAATAGATACATCAAAAGAATCAGATTTTAATGCTGATTTCAAATATATAAGTTTCATCAAGTTTAGTCCTACTCATCAAAAGTTACGCGCCTGAGAATATTTGGCTGATTTCCAAAAAAAGGGGAAAGACCCCCTAAAAGTTATAGAACCCTAATGAAAATCACACCATCATATTCAGCGTATTAGAGAACCCTACTGTAGAGGTTTCAAGCTCCTATCTACAAAAATGTGGGCTTTTGCATTTTTTGCCAGAAGAAAGATCACAGATGCGTGTTAATTTGTTTATTTGTTTTTCCCAGGGGTGATCGTATCGACCCAGTGGTCCTAGAATATCATGGGAGGGCTCATTGGAACGGAAATTAAAAGTTTTAGTGCCCTTTTTAAGTGCCCAAAAAAATGGAGGGCAACTAGGCCCCCTCCCATGCTCATTTTTTCCCAAAGTCACCCAATCAAAATTTTGAGATAGCCATTTTGTTCAGCATGGTCGAAAATATGATAAATATGTCTTTTAGGATGACTTAATCCCCCAAAGTTCCCAGGGGGAGGGCTGAAAGTTATGAACTTTACCCAATGTTAATATATAGTATTGGTTATTTGGAAGTATACAGACGTTTTCAGGGGGGATTTTTTCTGGTAGCGGGGGGGGGGGGTGAGTCGGGGGTTATGTGGGAGGATCTTTCCATGAAGGTAGCTTTCATGGGGGAAGGACATTGCTATGGAGGGGGCGCTGGATTTTCCAGCATTATTTAAAAAATATCAGAAATTAAATATATATAAAAAAACAAGTTTTTCAACTGAAAGTAAGGAGCAACATCAAAACTTAAAACGAACAGAAAATATTACGTATACGATTGGGTTCACCCCCTAGTCAATACCTCGCTCTTTAAGCCAAAGATTTTTTAGCACTTTCATAAGAGCTATTTATTCTAAATAACGGCCTTTGTGATTAAGGGGTCATTTTTAAAGAATTGGAACAAAATTCGAACTTTAGCTTAAGAGCGAGGTATTGACTTGGGGGGCGAACCCCCTAATGTACGTATTAAAAATACATGAATATAGAAGTCCGTTACGTAAGTTAATTCGTAAGTTATTTATATTTATTACTAATAAAAATGTTCGTAAATAAAATTAAACAAGTTTCGAGAAAGCCATTTAACCAAATAAAAGTAAAATTAATATACAAATTTTGTTTTAATTATTCATGTACAGTGAGCCAAAATCAAAACCTGTGTTAATTCAAAAACATTCAAAAATTAAATAAAAAAAGAATCAAGTTCTTTCTAAATGGAAGTAAGGAACGATGTTAAAACTTAAAACGAACAGAAATTATTCTGTATATGAAAGGGGCGGTCCCCTCCTCAACGCCTCGCTCTTTACGCTAAAGTTTGACTTTCTTGCAACTCTATTTTTTTTAAACAATAAAAAACTTTAGTGTAAAGAGCGATGCGTTGAGGAGGGGACAGCCCCTTTCATATACGGAATAATATCTGTTCGTTTTAAGTTCTAACGTTGTTCCTTACTTTCAGTTAAAAAAAATAGTTTTTTTTATTTAATAATTGAATAGATTGCATCAACGAATTTTAATAGATGATTTAACTTGTCAAGGAGAGACTCAAGGAAATGGCAATGTGCAAAATGGTATCTACTTTTGTTTATTTGTCTTCTTTTATGTATTAATTTGTTTTTATGATTTTACTTCTTGCAACAAAAAATGATTACTAGAAATAATTTATTAATTTATTTAATTCTGGACACTAATTTGCAAGTTATGAAGAATAAAACAACAACAAAACCAAATGCCTGAAAAATAATTCAACAGAATGCATCAAATTATAATAACAAAAATATATTAAATTTTAAGTTTTTCTTAAACCCTGGAAAAAAGGAAATAGATAAAGAGAGTGTTATTACATTTCTGCTAAAAGTTATCCATCTTTTAGCTGTTTCTAGTGGACCATTAAAATAAATTTAAGTCTTGAGATTATTTCAGAACTGCTAAAAGAAAATTACAAAATAAAGTATATATTTAAAATATTTGAAAAAAAACTTTCGAAAACAATTATAATTTCAGGAATAATTAGAAAACAGAAATTTATTTCCACAGGGCTGACCTAAAATTTAGTCAATTGGCAACAATAGACATGGCTCAATCAGGGTAAATATTTTGAAAAACGGTAGAGGACAGATTGCCAAAAAAGAATTTTTTTAAATAGGTTCTATCAAGTTATATTTGCACTTCAATATTCAGACTCATTGACTTTAATTACCTGTTCTAAGCTGCCATATAGGCTATTTCTTTATTACAAGAAAATTGTGGTAGGCCAAAAGCTTTTTGCAAAAAAATGCAATAAGCACAGCATATGTAAGACCAAACAATCCTAAAAAAGGAAAGAAGGGGAAAGGAAAGGGAGATGCATGTATTAACAAATCTATTATACTGAATCAACCCCTTTGGCATAAAACGGAAACTATACCTATTTACCAAGGATAGTTAAATTGAAAATTGATTTTTTGAGTTTGTTACACATGAAGTTACACAATCATATTCTTAATTTCATTTTGGAAAACCGGAAATTCGTTTTTTTTTTAGAAACATCTTCATATGCAGTTTTGGTATTAGTGGAAACCAAATTAAAAAAGCAAAGAATTAGAATGAAATATCAGTGAAAAATAAGCTAAAAACACGCAACAGGAAATAGTAACAGCAACTGTTGAAGGAAGCAAGTTCCAATTCTGATGGTTTTATTTATTTTTTCATTTCTACATCTGAAAAAAAAAACACATTTACATTTCACAAAAGACATAGGTCAATAGCATTAAAAAAAAGTCAGTAGGAAGATACCAATTAAATTGAAAGAGAGAAATGGCAGAGGTGGGAAATAGCTACTGAAGATGAGAAAAAAAGCAAGCAAGGGAAAGTTGAGAAACAAGAGAAAAAGGGGGACTAAATAAGAAATTATAGAAAATTTAAACCATTCAAGTGAAAATAACCAGATTAATATAAGTAGTCATTTATTTTTATTTTAGATCCTTATTTTATTCAATTTTTGTTTTTCTGATTTCTACATCATGGAAAAAATACATCTGTTTCTTCACTGAAAAAATTGTAGATGCTACAGTTTAGTATTTTCTTCTCATATTTGGCCACTCTTTGACACATTTCTCTATATTGACTTTCTCTAATGTTACATGATTAATAACATTGAAAAACACTGCTAGCTTCACAAAGCATTTGGAGGAAAAGTGAATAAATTTAAAATAAGGGAGAAATGGTAAAGTTGCAAAGTGGCTACAGAAAAAAAAAAACAGATTGAAAAGCAAAAGGAAAAAGGGATTGATCCAGAAACAGGAGAAAGAGCAACCTGATTACCTGGTAGATACCAGATTATAATAAAATAAAAATTGATTGTTTTATTTTTACTTAAGTCCGATTTTTTGTTTAATTTGGGTTTGTTTTTCATATTTTTACCATCAAAAATTTACAGACAATTTCATTTAGTATTTTCTCCTCATTTTCAGTTAAAGTTTGGATTTTCCCTTTATGATATACTTAACACGCTTCATAACGTTTAAAAATGCTTTCAACTCCCTTTCTAAGCAATTAGAGGAAGAAGTGAATAAGATTGAATTAAAGGAGGGATGATGGAGGTAGGGAATGGCTGCAACTAAGAACAAAAAGGGAGTAAATAGAGATTGAGAAGTTAGAGGGGTAAAGAGGCAGATCAAGAAACTGAAGGAAATACGACTTATTGGCAGTAAACAGATGTCAGTGAAAAAATTGGGAATGAGAACTCTCCAAAGATTTGAAAAAAGTGTCAAAAGAACAATGTAGATGTTGTTGGCTGCTTTGAAATTTGGAAGTAAGGTATAACGCAAAATAAATTCAAAGTGGATTCAAATAAATTGCAAAATAGAGTGCAGAATAGATTCAAATAAATTTCAAAGTATAATGCCAAATAAATTCAAAGTAGATTCAGATAAATTTCAAAGTAAAATGCCAAATAAATTTAAAGTGGATTCAAATAAATTTAGAAGTAGAATTCATAGTAAATTCGAACTAGATTCAAATAAATATAGAAGCAGAATACAAATTAAATTTCTCTGGAAATTAAAAACATGCAGAGTGATCAAATTTTTGAACTACTGTGGTTAGTTTAAGAACAACTAGAAATATCAACATGAATGAAACATGATATAACAAAGGATAAAGATCCTTAAGAGCTGGCACATAGGCAGGCCTAGATTTACCAATAGGCCCACACAATGCTAGTCAAAATGCCAGGTGCACTCAGCTGTCATGATGCGTATTCACAGAAAAGTGATTTTAAAACCACACAGGAATTACATGGTGTCTTATAAACTGTCAGATGTTTCACAAGAATGACAGCTGAGAGTTCGGTATCAACTCTCTCTTTCATTACTTTCGGCTCATCAGTTGCGTTCTGTTCAGTGCTTCCATTACCCCCAAATTTTCGAGGATTTCTCCGAAATCTCGCAAAAACGGAGCAGCAAAAACGCTTGGGCCTAGAAGCATCAAAGCTTTAAATCTGGCCCTGTACAGAGGGTGTCCAAACTAGGTTTTAATTGATGAAGGTATATTTACTGATATATGTCATATATTACTGATAGTTATGTGATATATTTGCTAATAATTTGCAGGGCTTAAAATATTTTGAATGGATTAAATTAGTAACTATGCATAGTTTTAAAGCAGCAGTCTCAGCTAAAAACAACATTACAAAACGTAGATTTTTCTTTGTGTGTAAAACTATGTGTATAAAACTGTATCAATATCTGTTTTAAAACAATTAAAGGAAAAGAACATAAGCATTGAATTACCGAGGACATAGAAAATAAAACGTTTCTCGCCCCTTAGACTTAGGTCTATTCATGCTGGAAAACTACAATTTTCGAAAATTCTCTTGGCTGTTTCAAAAGCGAGAAGTTGTTAAGGTAGTATTATATTTTTGCCAGTGTTGCTACATCCAACCTCGAATTGTTGACTCTCAAAGACAACTACACCTTCATAGGGAAGCTACATCTTCTTAAGCTGTTTGGTGCCATATGTTTTTAGATTTTTTTGCTGTAAAATAAATAAGCAAAACTTATTGATTACATTTGACAACACTGTTCATCCGTAAAAAGTTCAAACATTATCAACATGTTGACTCCCGAACACGCTTTCAAATTAAAAGACGCTTCTCTGGAAAGGTAAACAACAAATAGTTAAGAATTAGTACATTTTGATATAAGGTCGCTTTCCTTATTAATTTATTTGCCAAAATACTTCAAAAAATAGACAGAAAATACCATACACAAATTGCAGTCACACTAATAACATATTTAGCTTCGTACATAAAAAAGCAAAACAGAAAGACAAGTTCCACAAGGGAAATAAAAAAAAAACACGTTCTTGTTTTTCTTTTTTATATTTGGTGCCTACTTGTACCAAAAACAGTATATAGAGGTTTTTTTCATTAAAAGTCTATTCCAGCTTTTTTTGTTATCTTTTTTAAAGATATATATGGTTTTACATTTTCCACTTAATCATTAAAAAAATCAAGTTTTATGCGGAAAGCAGGTCGTCCTTGTCTGGGGTGGGAGGACATCATAAAGAAAGATTTAAAGGAAATGGGAACTTCCTGGGAGGGTTTAAAAAGGGAGGACTTGAATAAATTGGGATGGAGGAGGAGCGTGCGTAGCTGTGTTGGCCTCGGGTGGCTTGGTCCTGCGGTGAGTTGTTAGTAGTAATAGTAGTAGTAGTTTTTTTTTCACAGTCCTTGTTATCTTAAAGGTAGGCTAAACTACTTCGTTTTTGTAATAAAGTAGAGGGTAATCCACAGAATTTGTAATTTGTATTGAATCTGTTTTGATTAATGATAATTTGGGTTAAAGTCTACTATAACTCATAAATTATATATAATGTACTTCTTTTTTGACAAAAAATACTTGGGCCTTGCACCATCCAGGGTCCTTGTGGCTTTGAAGTTGGTTGCATGCTCCTCCATGGCATTGATTTTTATTCTTCCAAGGAGGAAAGAAAACTACTCTGGCTTTTTCACGAAGGGAAAAACAAGGGAAGCGTAGGGTCCTGCTAATTTTATCTTGTAATTTAAGAGTATATACTCAGTGGGTGTAAAGTACTTACTCTAAGAAGTTTGAAATTTACAACGTCTGTGTAAACGGTGTTGTCGTCTGTTTTTTTTGCCTCAAAGTAGATGTTTTGAGTCACTTTTGAAATTGGCGCAAACTTTGTGTTTTGCTAAGAAAAACTTATCATTCTGATTATAGATATTAAAGCAATAAGATAGTGTTGGTGAAAAGGGACCATGGCAATAACAGTTACTAACAACTCATCACATCACCTGGAGGAGGGTATTTTAAAGGTATTGTAAAGGGTATTTTAGTAATTTCAGTATAGATAACACAGTCTTTATGAAGTACTCCTGCTATGACGCCTTCAAAAATCTGGAAACGGAATTAATGTGACAATATGAGGGGATTTTCGTGCTCAACTTGCAAGCTTTCTGTTACGAAACCCAGTAGGCAACAGGTCTTATCCCCATATTGCAGGTTCTGCAATATAAATATGAAACTATTGATGGGCGCCTATATGAATTTAATGTAGTAACACACATTCAGTGTACCCCTCTAAAGAACAAATGTTAAGGAAAATTTTTAAAAAGTAAAGTTAATGTCTTGAAGATTTCGATGGATAGATAGATAAACCAATAAAATTGCAAATCCCCAATGCAACAGGTTTCATCACCATATTTCAGTTGCCTATTTGAATGTAATGTACTAGCACCCATTCAGCGTACTCTTCAAAAAAAATTGGTCAAGTGCCATAAAGTTGTTAGTAGCACAAGTTTAAACATATTTCTATATACTTTAACCTGAATAGTTAAGTGCTAGTTACCATCAATAAGATCCATGTAATTTGTAGTTTATTTCTTTCTGGAAGCATATTCCACTTTGAGAATATGGATACAGAGAACAATATGTAATTCTATACTCTGGGATACACAGCTGTCTGCTCTATATAACTAGAGATAGGGGCACATCCCCTATAGGACAGCACTAACTTCTACTTGGGTCAGGACACAAGCTATTTAGATCTCTCTGGCAACAGGCTCTGGCAGACTGTTGTGTTCTACAGGCTGTAGTCTTAGGTTAATGGAGTGACGATTTTGAGTCACGAAGGACTCTATCTGCAACCATGGCAACGGGATCTGGTAGACTGCAAAAAACAAGAAGACATTGAAAAAACTTATGGAATCGGAAAAAGGAACAGAGTCAATTTAAATCTTGATGGAAACAAAGCTCCTGTTAGCCCCCACCCTCCCGGCGCCTTGGAAAATTTCATGACGGCAAAATGTTAGATACGTTGTAAAAAAGGAGAGACGGCATTTCCAAATGGTGTCTATTAAAAAAAACACTCTTAAATTTCGAGTGTTCCTTCCTCTTGGGAATTTCCCCTTTCACTCCTTCCCCTTGGGAAATTTCTTGGTGGCACTATGTTACACACAATGTAAAAAAAGAATGGGTAGTGTTTCCAAATAGAGTCTGTTATTAAAAAAGTTCTCAGGATGCTAGACGACAATATTTAAATTTACTTTGAATTTACCAATGAATGGTTAAGATTCTGCATGATTTTTTTTCAGTCGTTGGCTGTTTTTTCGGCGCTTTCTGTTTGGCAACCTAATTATCGCTATTATGGGGCTATTAAAATTCCTTACCAACATTTGTTAGCCTGCAAGTCAAAATCATGTTTTGAGTGGCCAGGCTCTGCGGTTTTGTCTAGTCAGTATATAGCTTTTGACTTTCTTTTTTTATTTTCTTGGGTTCAAGTTAGTTGGATAATTAGTTGAATTTATTTTGCAGCTGTGACACTTTCTCAAACCCAAGTGACTGATCTACTGACCCAGGCCTTACAAGAATCAGCAATTCCATCAGATTTTCATTTGTTCCTTGTTCAACAGCCAGATGGTGAAACGACAATCCTCCAAGGTCAACCATTGATCTTGCAACAATTAGTATTACCCCAGGGTGTAGATGGCACCACACCTAGTTTGGCAGGCCAACTTATTTTAGCAAGCCCCCAACTTCTTCAGATTGACCCTTCAGCCTTAAATCAAGTGCAGCCTGAAAATCATGGGATTTTTGGCACTGACCCACTACCTGAAAATCCTACCCTTCAGGTTTGTATTTTCTAAAATTTCTCTTCAGAGATGTAGAATATATATATATAAAATGCCTTACTTTAATAATTGGTATCTCAAATTCTTGCTTTTGAACACCAATCCTCTGAATATAATCACCAACTAAGTGTAAAGTTAGTCAACCAAAGTTCAGTCAGGTTTGAATATGTTGATGGGAAAGGTACTTTTGCAGAACTGGATCTGAGAGGAGGGGGAATCTGTCCAAGCAGTAAAAAAAATCCTATTACTAGCTAATCATGGTGAAAATTTTAAAGATTGTAGAGTCTATAATGTTGGGAGGGGGACTTGGAAAAGTAGCAAAAGAAGAGGAAAAGTTGATTACAAGAAATCATGGTGAAAATTGTCAAGATAATGAAAATTTTGTGGGGAGCTATTTAGGGAAGCTCCACTTTTTTTCTTTTTTTGTGGGCATTCCTCCTATGTGTTATCACCATGATATTATGTTGAAAAGATAATAATTATTATCTAATATTACTTATTATAAAATATTATGAAAAGAAAACATTATAAACAACTTTCAAGGGCTATGAAAAGAAGATTGAGACCTAGACCACAGAATTTGTGACTGCTAAAAATTTTGCTTGGTAGCCAGCCATCAGGGACCAGGTAGCCAGCCTTGGTAGCCAGCCAGGTAGGTAGCCAACCTTGGTAGCCAGCCAGGTAGGTAGCCAACCTTGGTAGCCAGCCATCTCGAATATGGAGAGGTCAGGTCATAGGAAAAAAATAAAAGGATTTTCAACTTCATGAGAAGGAGTAAAAAGCGTAGCATTAAACGGATTGGAGTGAAGGAGGAGCTTGTGCAACTGTGTTGGCCTAAGGTGTCCTGGTGCTGCACTCACTTATTAATATTTGTGAAGAATAGTAACTTGACAGACGGATCTCTTGTTGTGTTCCGTAAAAATATCACAAGCAGTGAATATTGCAGAAATTGCACTAGTATGAATACAAAATGAAATCTCCTGAATAAATTATCACTATTATGCCTAAGGTCGTTACATTTTTAAAGTTCTGAAATAATTGCCAAAAGCCGTTTGCTGAACTGTTCTTAAAGGAAGAATCAGCTGGACTGTAAATGTTTAAGGACATGATCCTCCTGATCTAAATTACTCAGTTAGGGTCATTATGACTCTAAAAAAATATATCGTCGCTGTTATGCCTAAAGGTCATATCTGACATTTTCAATTTTCTGAAATAATTGCCGGAAGCCGTTTGCTGAACTGCTCTCAAAGGATCAGCTTGACTGTACATGTTGAAGGACATAATCCTCCTGATCTAAATTACTCAGTTAGGGTCATGATGACCCTAAAAAATGTGTCATCGCTGTTACGCCTAATGGTCATATCTGACATTTTGAAACTCCTGATGTAATTGCCGAAAAACGGTTGCTGTTTTCGTTGTCTAGACGGGTGATTCGTAATTGCTGTTTTCGTTGTCTTGATGAGTGATTGCCCGTTTAGATTTTTTTTTTTTTACAAGTTGAGACTCCCCTTAATTGGCCAAGTTTGATTTCTTTTATTTATTGGCCAAGATGATTGCCTGCTATATGAAAACATGGGCTATTATTTATTTGATAATAATGATAATAATGCTGTTTTTGCATTACCTTGTTGTACCTCCCTTTGACAACAGCTTGGTTTTTAGGAGTTACATCACACGTGTGAAAATGTCATTTAATCTATAGGCGTAAGAGCGACGACATAGTGGTTACGTAAAAGCTTGCAAATAGGATGTATACAGTATGCTTTACAAGGGATTAATTTTAAACAGTTGTAGATATGCATTGTCTATAAATATAGGCTATGTAAATTATTTTACGCCGAGACAGCCTTGGGGGTCGTAAGAATTATATTACTTCCTTTTTTCAAGTGTTTAGTTGCGTTTTAAGGATTCCCTGATGTATATGACCTTTGTGGGGATGTAGCCTGATGACCATTATTTAAATACTAACCAAAAATCCAGAAACCCGACATGCAACAAGAAAATGAATATGTAGCTTTTGTGAGGAGCAGAGGAATATATTTTGCCCCCTTCCCCCAAACAAAAAATTATAAGTGTCCCTCCTACCTCCAAAAGTAAACAATGCAATGCCTGAAAGCAGCAGCTTTATCCTGAAATTCGGAGACAAGAAAGGGTGGACTCTCCTTCTCCCCCTTTCTGTCTTCATTTCTCTCCACATCTCTCCCTTCTTTTTACGCATTTTTTGTTTTATGTTTAAAAGTTTTTTGTACACAATTTAGCGTTTAAATAGCGTTTATCTTCCCCTTCTTTATAAGCGAGGGAGCCTTTGTGGGAATGAGTGACTTGTATTTGTTGTACAATTTTTTTTTTTGTTGGAATATAATTTATCTAGAAAGTAACTGACACATCTTTTCAGAAATATTTCGTTTTCACTGGCTGTTTTTTTTTCGTTTTCAGTTTTTCAGTTTTTTTCGTTTTCACTGGCTGAAAACTCCTCGTTTGGTTTTGTCTTTTTCGATCTTCCCTTTTCTTTTTTGCTTTCTTCCTTGTTTTTCTTTTTCTTATTCTTCCTTTTATTAATATGATTTGTCTTTCTTCTTTTTTTTCGAATTCTCAACGAATACCATAGTAACTAATGAAACAAAATTGGAAAATAGAGAAAGATAGCAAAATAAACTACGAGGAAAGAGAAAAAGAATTGCAAAAGAAAGAGGAGGTGCCAGATACCAGTTACATGGGAGAACATCCAACATAGTCATTACTTACTTACAGCTCATCACAGCACAGGGCCGCAAGCAGCGAATGCAGCGACACGATATATGGCTAGTTTCTTGGCTATGTTCACATCAAGGTTCGCAATTCCTTGGGGATTTTGTGACAGACAGGCTTGAACCGTAGTCACCAGAGTTTCGAGGTGCGGTTTTGTCCACAGCGTTGTTGCAGAGGGTGCTTGTGTTTCCTTGGGATAAGTTTTTCCACTTTTCTTTTCAGACAATCTAAAACCTCTATGACTTTCGGCAGTTGGGTCTCGAAGCTCGTTAAAATTTCAATAGGGCTCTTTTTCAATTTGTATGTTTTGGAGGTGCTGAAGGGATTTACGAGTAAATCGTTCTAAAAGTACGCAAAAGAAAGAAAAATCGTTAAATAACCACAGAAAACAGCCATATTAAACAGTTCGTGGTAACGAACTGTAAGTAAGGAGTGACCCGGCTCAATAGTAACTGAAACTCTGAAAAACGGATTTTTGATACCAATCAATTCCACAAAACAATCGGATTTTTATGCTGATTTTAAATATATAAGTTTTATCAAGTTTAGTCTTACCCATCAAAAGTTACGAGCCTATTTGCAAAAATTTGGAATTTTGTATATTTTTTTTGCCAGAAGAAAGATCACGGATGCGTGTTTATTTTATTTTTTTGAATGTTTTCCCCAGGGGTGATCGTATCGACCAAGTGGTCCTAGAATGTCGCGAGAGGCCTCATTCGAACATAAATTAAAAGTTCTAGATAGCCATTTTGTTCAGAATAGTCGAAAAATATAATAACTGTGTCTTTGAGGACTACTTAATCCCCCAGAGTCCCCGGGAGAAGGGCTGCAGGTTATGAACTTTGCCCATTGTTTACATATAGTTTTGGTTATTAGGAAGTATACAGACGTTTTCAGGAGAGATTTTTCTGGTGGTAGGTAGGGGGATCGGGGGAAGGGGGTTATGTTGGAGGATCTTTTCATGGGGGAAGAGAATTTTCATTTTTGGAAATTCTGGATTGTTGGATTTTCCAGCATTATTTGAAAAACAATCAGAAATTAAATTAAAAAAACAAAACAAGTTTTTTCAATTGAAAGTAAGGAGCAATATTAAAACTTGAAATGAACAGAGATTATTACGTATATGAGGGGGTTCATCCCCTCCTCAATCCCTTGCTGTTTCCGCTAAAGTATTTTTAGTAATTTCAAAAGAGCTATTTATTCTAATTAAACGGCCTCTGTGATTCAGAGGTCTTTCTTAAAGAATTGGAACAAATTTTGAACTTAAGCGTAAAGAGCGAGGTATTGACGAGGGGGCAAACCCCTCATATACGTTTATAGAAGTTCGAAAACGTAAGTTAAGTGGTAAGTTACGTATATTTATTACTAATAGAAACGTTCATAAATAAAATTAAAAGGTCTAGTGCTCTTTTTAAGTAATCAAAAAAATTGGAGGGCAACTAGGCCCTTCCACCCTTTTTTCTCAAAATCATCCGATCAAAATTTTGAGAAAGCCATTTAGCCAAAAAAGAAGAAAAAATGTAAAATTAATATGTAAATTTCGTTTTAATTATTCATGTACGGCGAGCCAAATTCAAAACCTGCATTAATTCAAAAACGTTCAGAAATTAAATGAAAAAAACATTTTTTTTTTAACTGAAAGTAAGGAGCGACATTAAAACTAAAACGAACAGAAATTATTCCATATATGAAAAGGGCTGTCCCCTCCTCAACGCCCTGCTCTTTGCGCTAAAATTTTTTATTGTTTTAAAAAGTAGAGTTGTTGCAAAGAGTCAAACTGTAGCGTAAAGAGCGAGTCGCTGAGGAGGGGACAGCCCCTTTCATATACGGAATAATTTCTGTTCGTTTTAAGTTTTGATGTCGCTCCTTACTTTCAATTAAAAAAAACTTGTTTTTTTTATTTATTTAATAAATAACAAAGAATGACGACAAATATTTTATGTGGATTCAGACTTTTCTGTTGATCTTTGGTCGTCTCGGTATCTTCTTTCTTTGTCTGGAGATGGATTGAGAATTTGGTACAAGACTTAAAATTCGGTAGAAGTGAAAACACTGCTTTTGATCTGCAGGAATTAACCAGACAGCCTTTGGTTGAGAAGCGCTGTTTCTTCCACTGCGTCGTGACAGTGGAGTAATGAGAGAAAATGGAGTAATGAGAGAAGCAAAAGACTCCATCTTTTTACTGAGTATAATGTGTCAAATTCGGCCCTTAAAGGCTGGTGATAGCGATATTGTGGAAAGATACCTTTGCATATAATTAAAAACGATATTGTGAATATTGTAAACATCTTACTTTCCTTTTGATGGAGGTTGAAAGATCAAACCCCTCTTGTAAGGGTTGGACTTCGGTACACCTGTACAAATATACGCATCCGGATATAAATCTCATTTATTTTAATAATTTTTAGATGGTCCAAAATGCTGCACAAGAAGGACATACCTGCACTACGTGTGGAAAAACGCTAAAGTTAAGGCGCTCCTTGAACCGGCATATGAGAGACGTTCACGGAAAAGACAAAACCGAGAGACAAAGTATCAAGAAAGAAGTTCATCATAAATCCCAAATCCCTGTTAACAATGGCCTGGATCCTCTCAATCAACAACAGGTAGTTTTCAGGTTTCTTCTTTTTCTTACATAAAATTCTTCTTCTTTATAAAAATCCTTTATTGATAGTAGCTATAGTAGTCCAGAACATATTTTAACTAAATGGTGCTGCTGCTTATAAAATAAAAATAAAAAACAAACACCTGACAAACCACTTATTGAACAGTAACATATAGTTAGGTGGAAATGATTTTGAGAAGCGAATTGCGCATACAATAGGTGGATTTAGTCTATATGCCTAATTTGTATTATTATATTTTATATGATAATATTATAATGTCTTATCCTATTATCTTTATAATATCCTTTATATTTTTTATCTTTTATTTAATCTTTTTATCTAAAATGGGGGTAATATGTTTCTATATTTGTCACTGCTGGGAATTATTGGCCAAGTTTGAAGATCTAAATGAAAATGGGAATACGGGGCTACAGGCCCCTGCTCTGCGTGTATGCTTATTGAAATTCGATATTTTTTGATTTTTTTTTTTTTTAATTAGGATATTTTATTGTCCAGCCTACTCCTAAGCTACTGCTAAATCAAAAACATTTCGTGGTTCAATTTCAGTTTAATAACGGGGATTACTTTAGAAAAAAAACCACACATATAACAGTAAAAAAAAAGCAATATAACAGAACAATTAAGCTCCTGAAACTTCCGCTTGCTTGGAGTAACTCCTTAAACAAAGGAATTAAATAAAAAAAACCGAAGAAAAGAAAGAAAAGAGAAAAATCTGCACTTGCGCGTCTTCTGGTCGTAACTACCCTTCCAAACAACAACTCATTCGACCTGCCAACACACCCAAAAAATCGTTAGTGACGGTTAACAAATCACTTGTAATGATTTAGAAGGTGCTATGTCCAGTGGCATCACTTGACGAAAATTTTAAAGACAAAAACTAAAGCAAAGCTCGTGAAGGGACGGTAGTTGTAATGGAAATAATCTATATTCATAACTTTTAGAAGGGTCACATAGAATTATTTCGATAGCTCTCTGCTTTTTAATAATTAATTAAAAAAAAACTTTCCAAAAAATAAGTTTTTCAAAGAAAAGTAAAGGCCATTTTAAACTTAAGCTCAGGAGATACAAATACCTGTTAAAATTCAAACTCAAAACGACCAGAAATTACTATTAAAGAATAAATTAAACCCAAAACGAACAGAAATTAAATAAACAATCATAGCAAAAAACATACAGCAAGTAATAATATAAATGAATAAATAGATCTTAAAGCGAGTAATGCTTAGATTGAATATGAAAATCAAGCTTAAAACGAAAACAAATATTTTGCTATTAAAGTATAAATGAAACTTAAAACGAACAGAAATTAAATGAACAATCAATGCGAACAAACATACAATATATATTAATGTAAATGAATAAATAAATCTTAAAACGAGTGAAACTTAAATTGAATATGCAAATCAAGTTTGAATCGAATAAAAATAACTACAGACAAGAGTTAAGGTATCGTCTTACTGCAGAAGCCTAAAACCTACTGCGTCATTGGCGCTTTACTGAAAACAATTCTTTGAAATATTTTCACTTTTGTAACTTTAAGTAATCAAAAATTAATTAAGATTTTAGGGAATAAATATCAGCATATCTATATTAAATTGACAATGCACATTTTTTTTCAGTAAACTCATTTGAATTTTTTTCAGTAAAGTATAAATTATATTCTGGCTTTTAGAAAGCATACGGGTTTTTAACCCTACTCACATTAATTTATACTCGTTTTGAGTTTGACTCTAATATTTATTTTAATTTTTGTTCGTTTTGGGTTTCATTTATTTATTGATACTGATTTGGGGTAGTTGTATGCTTGGTAGATTATATGATAGTCCGGACGCCAGGTGTTGAAAATGTGAACCATGCCACGACGGAATGGGGCTGCTACGAGAATTACCCTACCCTCCACCCCCTAAATTGACCATGCAAATTCAAAAATAACAATGGCACTTGCTTGCGAGTGGTGGAACACTCCGAAACTTGACATTTTATTATATTTTGGTGTTTTATGCAAGAAAATGCATGTTCCACAAAGTTTGAGGTGCAGTTTTCCGCTCAAATAGAAATGCCTAGAAGCCATAGAATGTTTTCATAACAAACTAACACGATTAGTTACAAAAAAAGGCAGAGTTAAAAAAAATGGCAAAACTATATGAGTCTTGAACAGTCTTGGAAAGTATAAACAAAATCAAATTGGATATTAAATATATAATAATATTAATTGTTGAAAGATCCATCAGTCCAAGATTTTTTTTCACTGTAATTTTTATTTTCATTTTCAATGCTGTAAGAACTGGAAAATAATAAATTTGTAATATACAAGTAGTTTTACTACTGATGACGGTCACTGTATATGTGACCGAAATATCTGGTATTTTTTGTGAAATTTATTATACACTGTCGATTAAAAAGGATTTTATCCCTATTTTGGACTTTTATTTTATCGTCATGGAAAGGCAGTGTGGTCTCCGAAATTATCTAAATAATAAAAATTACAAAAGAGGCGTGATAAAGGAAAAAAACAACTTGTGAATATGACACCCAGGAGAAAGAAAGAAAGCAAAAAAAGTCCAGCAGACATTGCCCTTCATGAGTTAACCCCCAAGATCTTGGTCATCCCCATTGCAATTCCCAGTAGGCAAAGCACATTTGAATTACCCTTACTCCATGCCTATCTACCTTAGTTCTGCCCTAGGATGGATGTTAGACTATATATCAAAAAGTGAGATGACATCATTTTTATACAATTTTGAAAAAGGATTATACCAGCTTTGCCTCTCACTGAGACTATCTGTCTTGGCTTTACTCCAATTAGCCATGGCTCTCAAGTCCTTCATTTCTTCCACCAAGTTGATTTTAATTCAAAAATCAGCCCAAAAAAAACACATAAAAAAAATTATCAAAGCTCAAAAGATTAATGACAAGACTCCAAACTGGAAACTTACGCATGAAGTTTTGCGGTTATTGGTACTAGCAGGTGCCAAATTAAAATAAAAATGAGGGTGGAAATCAATAAATAAATAAGCTAAGACGTGTGGCTCCAAACAGTCTAAGGAGGTGGGTCTTTCCTTAGAAAGTGTAGTTGTGTTCGGGATACAAAAGATTAATGTTCAAGTTTTACAGAGAAAACGGTTGTCAAATTTAGCTAATTAATTTTCCTTATTTGTTGTCACGGTTCAACGTTCAAACGCCGACGAAAACATGTTACTGCACTAAAAACTTCCTAATTTTCAAACAACTAAAAGAAAAACTCGGAAACTTGCGATTTTCAAACACGAAGAAACCTACGATGGCTCTAGGGCACAATTTTTTTTTAATGTCCTTGGTACTTCAACAAGAACATTAAAAATTAACTTCAACAATATTTTTTTAATTATTATTTTTAGCAGCCTCAAAAGCCATGTAAGACTTACACATGTACACGGTGTGGCGTAACCGTCAAGTCCTCATGGTCCTTAACCCGACACACAAGGAACGTGCATGGCGAGGGCAAAATAGCTTGTCTCAACCAAGGCTGCCCTCTTTTGTTCACAGCTAAACAGGCCATGATTCGCCATTATGGAGAATGCAGAGGTAAGTGGAAAAATGAAACTAAGATTGGAAAATAAAAATAAAAAAATATATAACTCAGCTTTAGTGGAGTCAGGTCGGAAAGTCGCCTGTTGTTGCGAAACATCCTTCTCAAAAATTAAATAAGAAATAAAATAGCGTAATCATAAAAATTATAATATAGATAGAAAAATGAAAATATTATAACAAAAGAGAGAAGAAAGTAAATGCTTGAATTATTAAAGTACAAATAATGTTATCAAGTAGCTGTTACTAGTAGCAAATCTCCTGAAGGAGGATTTGCTATTAATAAAAAGGTGGGGCTACTAGTTAAAAAGGCTACTACTTAAAAACGCTGCTAGTTAAAAAGTGGGGCTACTAGTTAAAAGATTACTACTTAAAAAGGCGGGGCTATTAGTAAAAAGGCGGGGCTATTAGTAAAAAGGTGGGGCTACTAGTTAAAAAGGTTGCTAATGAAAGAGGCGGGGCTACTACTTAAAAAGGCGGGGCTATTAGTAAAAAGGCGGGGCTATTAGTAAAAAGGCGGGGCTACTAGTTAAAATGTCACTAGTTAAAAAGGTTGCTAATTAAAGAGGCGGGCCTATTAGTAAAAAGACGGGACTACTAGTTAAAAAAATGGAGCTACTATTTAAAAAGGCGGGGCTGCTAGTTAAAAAGGCTTTTAGTCTAGAAGGTGGGGCTACTTGTTAAAAAGGCTACTGCTTAAAAAGGTGGGGCTATTGACTTCCCTTTCTGGCTTAAACTTATGTAATTTTTTTTACGAAAATATGTCACAGATGTAAACCAATGAAATTCGGGTACCAAGAACAATGAAAATTAAATCTGATCTTTTGAATTGGTTACATTGAAACTTACGCAATCACTTAGGTCTTAAAAAAAAAAAAAATGAAAAATCAAGACTTCAAATTTAGTGAAAAAAACTTACATGTACAGTTCAGGAATTTCTATTTTTATTAAAAAAAGGTGCCAAAAAAAAGAGAAAAGAAAACGTTGGTGAAAGCCAGCAAAAAATAAGCTAACTCAAATGATGCCAAATGGCTTGACAAGGGGTATTCTTTCTTTGAAGGTATAGTTGTCTTTGGGAATTCAACAGATTTTTAATTTATGAATTTTTACGAGCGAGAAACGTCAAATTGGATGGATTAGTTTTTCTTATTCATTTTCACTGTTCAACGTAGCAACACTGACAAAATGTTAGTCTTGTCTAAAAAATGTATAATTTTGTAAGAAACGAAAGAAAAATCTTAAATCGTATATCGTAGGGCAAAAGAGTTAAATATGTTCTTGGTAATTTGATCATATCTTTTGTCTACAGAATTTCTCATTTTCTTTTTGATTTAACAGCGTATGGTAAAATATAACAGTTTAAATAAGGTTATGGTTTCAAAGACTGTAGCCGAAAATGTCCTTGATGAAAAAAGGTCACGACAACGGTGCCAACGGCAGCTTTGGTGACGCGTTGTAAAAGAAATATGCAAATTAGTAAGAATGATTTTAGAACATTGCGGTTGTTGAAAGGCTAAAAAACCATCAACAAAAGTTTGACATCAAGATACCAAATATGGAAGCACTAAAGACACGTGCTACCGATCCGTCCGAGTAAAGCAAGTAGAGGGAGCTGGCACCAGGCTTTGTTGTTGATGGCTGAAGGTAGTGTTGTAACTGGTAAAATTTGTCACGGTAAAATTGGGTATTTTACCGTAATTTTACAGACCCCCTTAAAATTGGTATTTTACCTTTTTTACGTATTTTATCGGTATTTTACGTATTTAACCGGTATCTTGCATATTTTACTGACGTATTTTACGACGCCTTGCAATTTTAATATACATATATATATATATATATATATATATATATATATATATATATATATATATATATAATATATATATATATATATATATATATATATATATATATATATATATATATATATATATATATATATATATATATATATATAAAAATAAACAGATTTTTTAAACTGAAAGTTAGGAGCAACATTAAAACTTAAAATGAACAGAAATTATTACTTATATGAGGGGCTCACCCCTCCTCAACGCCTCGCTCTTTACGCTACAGTATTTTTATAAATACATAAATATATACACAGAGGCTGTCCCCTCCTCAACGCCTCGCTCTTTACGCTAAAGTTTGACTTTCTCACAACTCTATTTTTTTAAACAATAAAAAACTTTAGCGTAAAGAGCGAGGCATTGAGGAGGGGACAGCCCCTTTATATACGGAATATTTTCGGTTCGTTTTAAGTTTTAACGTCGTTCCTTACTTTCAGTTAAAAGAACTTGTTTTTTTTTATTTAATTATTCTATAAAATAAAGGGAATATGTTCCTGGGTTTAATAATTATTTCATAAATTTATTATTCTTATAGCAAGGGAGGATGAACTAATTCAGGCTAGATATACCCAAGATATGGAGCAAGCCTACCAACAGCACTCCGACGCTGAAGCTTATCAGAATGACACTGGCTCACAGGATCAGATGAGTGCCGAAGAGGAGAACAACATGAGTGACTCAAATTATGAGGAGACCACTCAAGTAATGGAATTGAAACCTGTTGTTGAAGGTTGTAACTTTTGTCTATGAATTTATTTCAACTGGTGCGCAACCAGAAGTATATTGAGTGACGGGGAGGGGCACATAAAACTCAGAATTGAGCGATTTGCTAAAATCGAGTAACCGGCGGGGGCTTGAATCTATAATTGTTTTTAAACTGAGGATACAAATGTTAGAATGTTTTGACCGCTTGTATGAGTGTCAAAATCACCAATTATATATATCAGGTCAACCTTGAAATCAGTGCTAGCCATCCTAGCCGAGTGGTTAGTGCACTGGACTTGAATTCCTGAGATCAGGTTAGGGTTCCATTCCTGGTGTCACTGGTTATTTGGTTGGGAACGGGAGTCAATGGTGTGACTCTGTAAGCTCAGCCAGAGTCGACCAATCTCTAAATGGGTACCTGGAGAAAACTAGGGGAAAAACCCGGGAAGCGTCGGATGATTTGCCCCCAACCACGCATTCCACTCCCAGCCGAAGGTAGTTAATCAAGACATCGGTACCTGCACATCGCAGACCATTGGTCAGCATGCGAAAAAGCTTTTCTTTTAGTTTTTTGAAATGAGTGAAGTCTGTTCTATTTAAGACCGTATCGTTACTGTACTATGGTCACCAATAATAAGTTTGTGCTGATTTAAATTAGCTCAGACCAAATTTCACGGATGTGAGATGACAGAGTGCCAAAGATTGTGCTTTTTTTCCAATCCATCTGGGGCAATACTTTTTGCCATCCATCTGGTGCCACACTTTTTGCCATCCATCTGGGGCCACACTTTTTTACCATCCATCTCGGGCCACACTTTTGCCATCCATCTGAGGTCACACGTTTTACCGTCCATCTGGGGCCACACTCTTTTCCATCCATCTGGGGCCACGCTTTTGCCATCCATCTGAGTCCACACTTTTTGCCATCCATCTGGGGCCACACTTTTTTACCATCCATCTGGGGCCACACTTTTGCCATCCATCTGAGGTCACACGTTTTACCATCCATCTGGGGCCACACTCTTTGCCATCCATCTGGGGCCACACTTTTGCCATCCATCTGAGGCCACACTTTTTGCCGTCCATCTGGGGCCACACTTTTTTACCATCCATCTGGGGCCAAACTTTTGCCATCCATCTGAGGTCACACGTTTTACCATCCATCTGGTGCCACACTCTTTGCCATCCATCTGGGGCCACACTTTTGCCATCCATCTGAGGCCACACTTTTTGCCGTCCATCTGGGGCCACACTTTTTGCCATCCATCTGTGGCCACACGAAAAGGGTTGGAAGAGGTCACAAGGAAAAATTTTAATGAAAATTTTAATGAAAACTACATGGAAGGGGATAAAAAGTTAAGTGTTAAAAAGATTGAAGTGGAGTAGGAGCGCACGTAGTTGTGTTGGCCTCGTAAGTTGTTTTGTGCCGTAGTTAGTTGTTATTAGTAGTAGTAGTAGTATTTAAAATCAGTTTTGAATCAGAAGGCTATTGCATATATTGACAAAATGATATATGCGAGTGGGCACTGATTAACTTGCCTGGGAGGAACTCAAATTTAGTAACCCGGGTGGGGATCTACCATTTATTGTTGATAAATAGGAGGATCAACAAGAAACAAGTTGCAGATACTTGAATTATTCTTGTGAGAGGCATTGACAAATAATCAAAATTAGGTCAACCTCTTTTAAACTAATGAATGAATTCGGCGCAATTAAAGGGTTCATCAGGACTGCACTGAGGTATTCGATAATAAACAACAACATAGATTTGATTGACAGACGTTGCTGTGATGATTCAAAAGTTGTTGACAACAATTTCTTTGTTAAACTGAGATGTATACCCCCCCCCCCGTAAAATCAACTTAAAAATAGTTTATACAAAAGTCTGTCACATTATTTTATGTATTTTGTTTCAACCAGCAAAAATTCATGCAACAAAACAGATTTGTTTATCAAACAGTTCGTGGTAACGAACTGTAAGTAAGGAGCGACCCGGCTCAATGGTAACCGAAACTCTAAAAAACGGAATTTTTATACCAATAGATACATCAAAAGAATCAGATTTTAATTCTGATTTCAAATATATAAGTTTCATCAAGTTTAATCTTACCTATCAAAAGTTGCGCGCCTGACAAAATTTGGCTGATTTTCGAAAAAAGGGGGATAGACCCCCTAAAAGTTATAGAACCTTAATGAAAATCACACCATCATATTCAGCGTATCAGAGAACCCTACTGTAGAGGTTTCAAGCTCCTATCTACAAAAATGTGGAATTTTCCATTTTTTGCCAGAAGAAAGATCACGGATGCGTGTTTATTTGTTGTTTTTTTTCCCCAGGGGTGATCGTATCGACCCAGTGGTCCTAGAATATCGTGGGAGGGCTCATTGGAACGGAAATTAAAAGTTCTAGTGCCCTTTTTAGGTGACCAAAAAAAATGGAGGGCAACTAGGCCCCCTCTCACACTTATTTTTTTCCCAAAGTCATCTGATCAAAATTTTGAGATAGCCATTTTGTTCAGCATGGTCGAAAATATTATAACTATGTCTTTTAGGATGACTTAATCCCTCGAAGCCCCCAGCAGGAGGGCTGAAAGGTTGAAATATAGTATTGGTTATTGGGACCCAGCTCAATGGTAACCGAAACTCTAGAAAACGGTATTTTGATACAAATAGATACATCAAAAGAATCAAATTTTAATGCTGATTTCAAATATATAAGTTTCATCAAGTTTAATCCTACCCATCAAAAGTTACGCGCCTGAGAAAATTTGGCTGATTTTCGAAAAAAAGGGGGAAATACCCCCTAAAAGTTATATAACCTGAATGAAAATCACACCATCATATTCCGCGTATCAGAGAACCCTACTGTAGAGGTTTCAAGCTCCTATCTATAAAAATGTGGAATTTTGCATTTTTTGCCAGACGAAAGATCACGGGTGCGTGTTTATTTTTTTTTTCTCAGGGGTGATCGTATTGACCCAGTGGTCCTAGAATATCGTGGGAGGGCTCATTGGAATGGAAATTAAAAGTTCTATTGCCCTTTTTAAGTGACCAAAAAAATGGAGGGCAACTAGGCCCCCTCCCACGCTCATTGTTTTCCCAAAGTCACCTGATCAAAATTTTGAGATAGCCATTTTATTCAGCATGTTCGAAAATATTACAAGTATGTCTTTTAGGATGACTTAATCCCCCGAAGTTACCGGGAGGAGGGCTGAAAGTTATGAACTTTACCCAATGTTAATATATAGTACTGGTTATTGGGAAGTATACAGTACAGACGTTTTCAGGGGAGATTTTCCTGGTAGTGGGGCGGGGGGTGGGGGCGGGGTGGGGTGGGGGTCGGGCAGGGACGTACGCAGGGGGGGGGGGCTCCCCCCCCCCCGAAATCTCACGATTTTTTTTCATTTTCCCATAATTTTCTGATTTTTCTCACAGAATAATGGGTTTGAAGGATTTGCCCCCCCCCCCTGAAACAAATTGCCCCCCCCCCCGAAACAAATTCCTGTGTACGTGCCTGGGGTAGGGGGTTATGTAGGAGGATTTTTCCATGAAGGAAGTTTTCATGGGGGAAGGGACATTGCTATGAAAGGGACGCCGGACATCCCAGCATTATTTAAAAAAAGATCAGAAATTAAATATAAAAAAACAAGTTTTTCAACTGCAACAGCAGCAACATCAAAACTTCAAACGAACAGAAAATATTACATATATGATTGGGTTCACCCACTAGTCAATACCTCACTCATTAAGCCAGAGATTTTTTAGTACTTTCATAAGAGCTATCTATTCTAATTAACGGCCTTTGTGATTAAGCGGCCATTTTTAAAGAATTGGAACAAAATTTGAACTTCGCTTAAAGAGCAAGGTATTGACTAGGGGGCGAACCCCCTAATATATGTATTAAAAATATATGAATATAGAAGTACGTTACGTTAGTTAATTCGTAAGTTACGTATATTTATTACTAATAAAAACGTTCGTAAATAAAATGAAACAAGTTTCGAGAAAGCCATTTAACCAAATAAAAGTAAATTAATATGAAAATTTTGTTTTAATTATTCATGTACTGTGAGCCAAGATCAAAACCTGCATTTATTCAAAAACGTTCAAAAATTAAATAAAAAAAACAAGTTTTTTTAACTGAAAGTAAGGAGCGACATTAAAACTTAAAACGAACAGAAATTATTCCGTATATGAAAGGGGCTGTCCCCTCCTCAACGCCTTGCTCTTTACGCTAAAGTTTGACTTTCTCACAACTCTATTTTTTTTTAACAATAAAAAACTTTAGCGTAAAGAGCAAGGCGTTGAGGAGGGGACAGCCCCTTTCATATATGGAATAATTTCTGTTCGTTTTAAGTTTTAATGTCGCTCCTTACTTTCAGTTAAAAAAACTTGTTTTTTTTATTTAATAACATATTTTGGAATAGCTATCAAACAGATCGTGGTAACAAACTGTACGTAATTAAGGAGTGACTCGGCTCAATACTAACCGAAACTCTAAAAAGAGGAATATTGATAACCAATAACACATCAAGAGAATTGGCTTTTTTTCTGCTGATTCCAAATATATAAAATTCATTAAGTCTAATATTACCCGTCAAAATCAACGAACCTGAGAACACTTGCCTGATTTTCAAAAAAAAGGGGGAAATATCTCCGAAAAGTCAAGGGATGTTGATGAAAATCACACCATCAGATTCAGCATATCAAAAGACCTTTCTATAGATGTTTCAAGCTCCTATATTCAAAAATGCGGAATTTTGTTGTTGTTTTTTTTTTTTTTTTATCCAGAAGAAAGATCATCGATGTGTGTTTATTTGTTGTTGTTTTTTCCCAAAGGTGATCGTATCGAGCCAATTGTACTTGAAGATCGGGAAAGGTCTTACTCAAACGGAATTAGAAGTTCTACTGCCTTTTTTAAGTGAACGAAAATATTGGACGGCAAATATCCCCCCTCCCACGACCCTTTTTTCCCCAATGCCATCCGGTCAATATTTGATATAGCTATTTTGTTGAACAGAGATAAAAGGTCTAATAACTATGAGTTTGGGGATGACATAAGCCCCATAGCTCCTGGGTAAGGGCCGTAAGTTATGAAATCTGTCCACTGTTTACCTGTAATATTTGTAATTTAGAAATATATAGCATTTTTTTTGGGAGGGGGGAGGATTTTTCACGCGAGAATTGTCCGCGAGGAGGGAAATTTTTGGGGGAAATTTGCCAGAGTTTATCTACAGAATTCTTTTTATCCGTCTTACTTTCTCCTTGGCGACTAAACTTTATACATGGAGCTATTCCAGGAGAAATGGCCTGGGGAGATTTATCCACGGGGGGTGGTGTCTATCCCGGCATTATTTAAAAACGATCAGAAGTTGTACAGCCTACTGTTTGAGACGCTGTCAGTATGTCGGGTACCCAAAACAATGCGTTGGCTATTTCTCTGGAAAACATCTAGCATTTCTGATCGTTTTTAAATCATGCCGGGATATACACCCCCCCCCCCGCGGATAGATCCCCTCCACTATTTCTCCTGGAACATCTCGATATGTAAAATTAGTCGGTTTTTTTAGCGCCTCCGCTTCTGAACCATACTTGACCACTGTCATCGCTGTAACTTCCAATATTTTAATCTTGGTTCGCAGACTTATCTTTTTATTCTTCCAAACTTTTCTACTATGAAGACACCATGGGCCTTGGCTATTTTACTTTTAACATTTCCACCGCACCCACCGTCTTCACGATAATAACCGTCTTCAGTTAAGTGAAGCTGTTCACTTGATCGATCTTTTCATGTTACCCAACATCAGTTTTTTACCTTCACTTATTCCTAGCCTTAGCGACTTATCAGCATAATGTAAGCCCAGGAGAGTTTTACTCCTCCCAATTGATTCCGTATTCTCCCATTACCTTTGCTGTGCCCCTTAGGACAAAGTCCATCAAAAGGATTCATGTGAATGGGTATAGGACGCATCCCTGCTTAACTCCTGATTCATTGTGAAATTAGCTACTAACTTCATTTCCTACCTTAACCGCAGCAATATTATTCTCATATATAGCACTATTCACTTTAATGTATTTATTTGGTATACCATACAAGGATAGGACCTTGACTAAAGCTCTTCTATCAGCTGAATCAAACACTTGCTCGTAATCTATAAAACTGAGGACTAAAGGTGTTTGATGACTCTGTCTCTTCTCAATTACTAATCTAGTTATTCTCATTACTAATCTAGTTACTCTCAATTACTAATTAGTAAATACTAATTACTGGTCTCAATTACTAATTACTAATGAATTACTAATAAGTGAAAAGTTTGGTCGACGCATCGACACTGTTATTCTTTTAAAACTTGATCTACAATATCTCTAAGTTAAAAACCATCATCATACCAAGTAATTTCCTCCTACAGAAACCAGGGTAATGCCTTTATAATTACCACACTCTCATATCAACTTTATTATTAAGGGGCTAATTAGAGTTTTCCTAAAATCGTTACATACTTCCCCTTTTTCATAAATTATATTCATAATCTTTGGTGACCTATATCTAACCTCATAAGCACCGTCTTCAAGAAACTCATTTGCCATACCATCAGCACCTAGGGCCTTATTATTTTTAAATTCTTTTACCACTGCCACTAATTCTTCATCACAAAATAAATCTTCCTTCACATCCAAATTGTCACAAACTCCTTCATTTTCCTCTGTATCTTTTTCCGTAACTCTATCATGGCTTAGTACATTCTCAAAATGAATGTCTCATTTAGCAGTATAAAAGGTATTGCGAACCTGTACCGAAGATTTTGATTTGGCGAAAGGGGAGGGGGAGGGGAGATCCACAATAAAGAAGCTCCTTTTATTCATTCATTTATACGAAAAATTGTATTAAGTTTTTTTTCCGAGGAATCCAACACCCTAATATTTTCTTTGTAGAGTTTTACTTTTTGTATAGATAGTACTGGATCATCAGGTCATCAGGAATAAAGACAAAGTTTTCCAACGAGTGACTCTGTGTTTTTATTCATATTTTTGAAGCTTTTGTGTTTTTTCCTGTTTTTATTTTAATATCCTTAAATATGTTTCAGTACCAACCACGTAATTTTGCGTGATTATGATTGGTTGAAAAGGTTAATCACTGATAAAAATCAGTATATAAACTAAGTTTGGACACTTACTAAACTAGTCTTTTTACAAATAGTACTTGGAAGCACATGGGTCTTTATAGATTTTAAAGCAACAGCCAACAGAAGGGGAATCCCCCAAAGTTGTGTCTGTAGCCACTTCCCCTTAATAATATTTAATTAATACTGCACTGTGTCGTAATCTACATTTTTTTTTTAAATTGGACATGTTCAACTGAAACAATTCCATTTAAAGAAGAAAATGGTTATGTTTTTAACCAGGAAATTAAATATTTAATAAAATACTGATTGATCTTTTTCTTTTTAGCTGGAACTGAATGAATTTTCGCTTCAACTGAATTGATTGGTTATCTTTTCGTATTTTTACTAACAAAGGAAACATGAAGGTCTGATCTTTTTTTTGTAAATAGCCAAAAGTAATAAGTTTTTGGATAAAAATAAGTTCTGTTTTTGATATTATTTTCTCTGTCGGTTAATTGAGTTTTAGTTGATGTTATAGACCTATTTAAGTAAACTGTTTTATAATCACCTATTGTGTGCCTTTTTTTGTAGAAAATATGAGTACTAATTGGAATGTGTTGTCTTGGCGAGGATTAGGGTAGGAGGGGTTGAAATCCCCCCCCCGAAATGTGAAGATGACCTTCGAGAATGACGATATTTCAGGAAAGATTGGAGAAAAAAAAATGCAATGTCTAAAAAAAAGACACTATTTTAATCATGTGCTCTATCAAGACAAATTCTTATGTTGGAGTGTCGAGGAATCAGCGCCATTATTAGAAGTTACCCATTAACTGGCAGGGGGGAGGGCTCAGAGCCAATTCAATTGGGTCGGATTCTTGCGTCAGGAAATCACAGAAAAGCAGTAATATATTTATGAATTATTAATTCATTCAGTATTTTGAAGGGGGCCTCATGGTAGATTCTCATGTCGGAATGTCGGGGAAATAGTGAAGAATTAACGCAATTAATTTAAGTTACCCATGAAGTGGAAGGGGGTCTTCAATGCCAATTAAATCAGTGTGGATTCTTGTGTCAGGAAACCACAGAAAAACAGCGAAGTCCTCATGGTGGATTTTTATTTTGGAATATCTGGAATATTATGAAGAGTCAAATGCAATTATTAGAAGTTAACTATTAGTTGGAGGGGGGTCATAAATCCCAGTTCAATCAGCATTAAATCTTGTGTCAAAATATCGCGGAAAAAAACAGCCGAAACAACTTGAGTTACTAAGTCATCCATTGATGTTAAGGGGGTCCTCATGGCAGCTGTCAGAATATCGGGAAAATAGTAAAAAATAAACGAAATTATTTGAAGTTATCTGTTAATTGGAGGGAGGTCGTCGAGGTATATTCAGTCAGGCTGGATTCTTGTGTTAGGGTATTTTAGATAAACGGAAAAAATCTACTCAGTTGTTAAATCATCGATAAATTGGAAGAGCTAATCAGTATAGATTCTCTTAGGAAAGATTTTTATCTGCGTATTGTGGAAAAGCAGCCAAAAATGGACACAATTACTAAAAATCACCCGTTAATTGCAAGGCAGTGCTCATGGCGCATTCTTACATTGGAATATCGCGCTCAAAAAGTGAAAAATTAACGCAATTATTGCAAGTTAACGCGTAAAATTTGAAGAAGCTTTACAAAATCTTTACAAAAGCTTTACAAAATTTAACAAAATCTGTCATAGACAGATTTTGTTAGAGCAGATACTGTTAGGGAATATTGCGGGAAAATAGCCAAAAACAAACATAACTATTGATTATAGTTGGAACAGGTAATCAATGCGAATATTTGATTCGGAACATCACGGAGAAGAGTGAAAACTCGACACAGTTATTTCAGAATATAGTGATATAATAGTAAGAAATAAACGCAATCATTAAAATTCATCAATTAGTTGAAATGGATTACCTCAGGGTGAATTTTTGCGTCGGACTGTTTTTTGTTTTGTCAGAGGTCGCTCCTGTGTTGGAATACCAGATGAAACAGTGAAAAATCCACGCATTTTCGAAAGTTCCACAAATTGGAAGAGGATTATTATGATGGACTTAATTAAGGCAGATTCTCGTATCGGAATATCGCGGTGAAATAATAAAAAATAAACTTGAACATTAATTGTAAGGGATCCTCATGACAGATTTTGTTAGAGCAGATACTGTTAGGGAATATTGCGGGAAAATAGCCAAAAACAAACATAACTATTGATTATAGTTGGAACAGGTAATCAATGCGAATATTTGATTCGGAACATCACGGAGAAGAGTGAAAACTCGACACAGTTATTTCAGAATATAGTGATATAATAGTAAGAAATAAACGCAATCATTAAAATTCATCAATTAGTTGAAATGGATTACCTCAGGGTGAATTTTTGCGTCGGACTGTTTTTTGTTTTGCTAAATTCTCTAAACAATGCAACTGTTTCGTAAACAATTAATTTGACGGAGTTTTGCAAGAATATTCTATAAATCTTAGCTATTGAGGATGCCATGGGATCCGATGGAAGATTACTCAATATTTTTGTTCTTTTTATTTTTTTTTTATGTTTCTTAAGATTGCATTCTTATTTTTCAGTTTCACTTTATATTCTGTTTCTTTGAACAAATGCTTTTCAGTATGTTATACAACACCTGTAATCTTAAAGTGGGAAAGTGAAAATTCGATAAAAAACCGGAAAATGACAGCTTAATTCTCAGAAGAGATAAACAAAAATAAGTGCTGGTTCCTTAGGTTTCAAATAATTTTTCTAGATAAATTTGTTGAATTTTTTTTTCGTTTTTTTTTGCTCTGTCGGTTACTTTAGTTTTAATATGTTACACAGCTATTTAATTCAAGTGTTTTGTAAACAATTTTTTTGTGTTTTTAATAGAAAATGTAAGTTTTAATTAAAAAGTGTTGTTTAGAAAAGATTTAGGAAGGAGGGGTTCAAATTTTCATAGGAATGGAACATGATCCTCATTACACGATCCAATTGAACTGTGGTTTTCTGTGTGTATCGGAGAAATTTGATTTGTGTTTATCTTCGACACTAAGTTCTTGCCACATGGATCTTAAGTTGTGACTTTGGGAAAGAGGGGAGAAGAGTGGGGGGGGGGGGGGTTAAAATGTTTGTCTCTGATCCATCAAACCCTTTTAGCAGTAGAAACCTCTATGGGATCTATAATCTATTCATGGTTAAGTAGTGAGGAGAATCTAATAACCATATGAATAGTCTAGAGATTTCAGACTGAACATTTCAGGTCTAATATGAGAAAATGATTTCATAAATATGTGTTCGTTTTCTTTCAAATTCACCGTTGGGTATGATATACCAACAAGAGCATTGACCCCCCAGTAAACCCTGATAAGGAGAAAAGAACTAACGAGGGAACTAGTCAAAGATACGAAACAAAAGAAAAAAAGCAGATATGTTGGCAAAGACCTCTGCCAAGCTATCTCGAGTGCATGATCAAGAAAATCATTGTTTTTTCCTAGGGCTGTTGCCCAGGGAAAATTTTTATTTTGCACTGGGATTTAAGCACAAGAGAATAGACTCTCCCAGTTCTGTAACTATGGGACAAATGTCACACACGTGAACTTTTTTTTAGCAGATCCGCAATTTTGTAGGAGGTAGAAATTAGAAAAAAAACTTCCCCGAAATTCAAATTATAAAAAAAAAAAAATGTTAAGTGTTTGATAATTGGCAAGTGCCCGAACTTGCAGCAAATGATTCAATTCTGAAAAGTCATGCAATGTTATGCAACAGGTACCCGAAATCTAAAAGCAAGAGAGTATTTCTCGTTAAAGATATTGCGTGAAGTCAGTTAGTTACATTAAAAAGCGACAAAATTTATATTTTTGGTAATTGTAACCTATTTTGTATCACAGAGGATCGGGTGGAAACTTCGAATTTTGTTTTGGGGGAAGAGGGAAAAGATGTTTTTTCTCTTGTCCTCACAAAGTAATATGTGCTACGTTTTATTATTTATTTTTAACGCCTACCGTCTGGTACTTTGGCTAGTTGCAAATAATGAAAAAATATGAAAATGCCATGGAAAAGGGCAAGGGTATGAAGGCTCTCACTCTGAATACACACCTGATGAATCAAATAAGTCCAATGATTCGAAAAATATTTTGCTTTTATAATTGGTAAGTATCCATAACTCCCAGCCGATCACCAATCTTCAACTCTGAAAATAGTCACATGATGTTATACAAGAAGCAACTGAAGCCTAAAGTTAAGCGAGTAATTCTCATTGCAGCGATTGCATGTATGGAGATGGTTACATTGAAATCTGATAAAGGTTATATTATAATTATCAAATTTCAGGCTCTTTATTGGAGGATAGGGAGTGCGTAAAGGGACTTATAATTTTGGGTTAGGGAAAGGGGCAAGATATTTTTATCCTTTCCCCACAAAATAGTATATAAGACCTGTTTTTCAAATGCCTGTTGTATGGCTATTTAGCTCATTCCAGGAGGATGGGTAGGGCATTAAGGGTCTCACCCCGCATTCACACACGGGGCATAAAAAACTAAAAAAAACAACAACAAAAAACTGAACTTATTCGAAATTTTTGTTTGCTTTTATAATTGTTAAGTACGCCTATCCCTAACTCACAGCCAATCATTAATCTTCCGCTCTGAAAATAGTCGCATGACGTCATACAAAAAGCAACTGAAGCCTAAAACCAATCGAGCATTTATCATTATTGCGGTCACATACAGTCAGTTGGTTACATTAAAAGGTGATAAAATTTATATTGATATATAAAATTTCAGGTTGTTTTGGAGAGGGAGTTAGGGGACTTTGAATGTAGGGGCTAGGGGAAGGAGCAAGATATTTTTATCCTTTCCTCACAAAATAGTATAAGCCTAGTTTTTAATTATCTACTGCATGGCTATTTGGCTAAAATTCCAGGGGAGAGGCACGGGAATGAAGGCCAGCATACACACTTGGGACGTTAAAATATTTTTTTAAACTTTTTTTTTTCGTTTTTACCTTTTACGTTTTTACCTTTTAAACATTTTTTTTTACGTGGCGAACTACTAATGGATAAAGCAAAATTGCATATATAATCCCTATTGAGAAATACTTATATCACTTAAAAAGCAAGTAGATAATTTATTAACTGAATAGAAAATTTATTATTTTAACTTAGGATCCTCAACAATAATTTTCAGTCTCACGTCATATCGGAAAGTGTTTCTAATATCTTGTTCAGCTTCTTCTGAAATTTGTTTTATCCTTGCGCCTCCTGAACCAAGAATCAACTTCACCCAATGCTTTGATTTTGGTCTTAGGGAGAGAACAAGAGACAGAAGACCTAAAAATAAGAGGAATGAAGAATGAAATAAAGAAATATCATAGTTGCAACTTTTAGCAGCAGTCTAGTAAAAAGCTAAAAGCGTAGTGACCTAAAGTTCAAAATTCGTTTTTGAAAAATAAATACTTATTTCACTTATTTTTCGAATATATGATCCCCTCGAAATATCCCACCCCCGCTCAAAACATATAATTTTTGAGATTAAAAAAAAAAAAAATACCATTGTTGGGGTTCCACCCCTTGTTTCTTTTCTTTTCAGATAAATGACCCGTTTTCTTTTCTATTTGCCTATAAGATAATTTTCAATCGTAAGTTAACTCTCGTCGTCAAGGCAACCATTTTGCAAGAGAAAATCAATTGACTGGATTATAATTCAGTATGAGTCATCACGCGGGCTTGCTAAAATTCAAGTCATTGATTCTGAAAATATGTGTAGGGCAAATTCAATTGAGGGACTTGATACATTTGATTGGCCCGCGTCACACTGAGCCACACCCCAAGTGCCAAGATTCTTTTAGTGTTCAAATAATATTTTTTAGTCTGTATAGTTAATCGACTTTGAGACCCCGTGTGGGGATTTATATATGTGTTTTTGTGTACCCTTTTGGAAGATTACAAGTAAGCTATTTTCCACATCTGTGTAGACTGTTTTTCCGGGAACCCAGACAGGGTAGGAAAAGAGTTGCGAGACATACCGTCATTTATTATATCGGCAGGGGGGCCCGTTTACGCTCCGAGGAGATAGCTAGAGATTTTAGTCGTGACCCGCGTTGGGTGCACCCTTGGCCAAGAGTTTCACCGTTCGATCACGTTATCATACTGTGGAGCAGGGTATACCGTAATTGGGTATTAACATACTCTATATTTACGGAACAGTAGTGGTAAGCGCGGGCATTCCATTACAATATTTGGCGCCAGCGAGGCTTCCCCCCAGTAAGTGGTGTAGCACCATTTTTGGACCAATAAGCGGTGACACCCATAGCTTACCACTAGAACAACCGTGCTCGGGTAAACAGAACGAAATTAAAAATTTTGTCAAAATCTGTGCACGGGGAAACCGAAAGCTAAACGTAAAAACGTGAAGACAACGTAAAAACGTCGTACAAAGTAAAACGCTCAGTAGCAACGATAGAAGCTGATAGGAATTTCTTATTTCTCATAGGAAGAGCTAATAAGACTTACCCTTGAATAATCTATCAAGGACATTGGGGTAAAAAAAAAGTTCTAGAGAGAAAAAACTCCTTTAAAGTCCTAGAGAGAGAAAATTGCTCAGTGAAAAGGCCAAAGCCGAGTGGCCTAGCAAAAATCCAATAGAGGATGGGAATTAAATGGTAGGCAATATATATCGTGTGTATAATTTAAATCAATATAATAAAAATCACAAATATGATCATATAAATAGCCTATACATAACATGAAAATAAAATGACCTGAAAAAATCATGAAATAACCTTGAGAAAAAAAAAACAATCAAAAATGTAATCACAAAAATTGTCAGAGATAGCAAACAAAATCAGGAAAAATTAGGTCAGGGTGGGGGGGGGGGGTGTGCAGCCACCCATTGAATTATTTCAATTCACAATTATATCATTGAGTACATATAACAATAATTAAATAATAAGTATTATAAAGTGTATCTAAAAAAGAGTGCCCGATTTGAAAAGCCTGTTTTTTTATTTGTTGTTGTTGGCAACACTGTTTTCGTATGTTCCGTTATCACTGATCATTGAGGTTATTTCCTGATACTGTGCTTTTGTTTTCAAGGTTAATGTTTGAGGTGTAAATTGGTAAATGTGTGGTAAATTCGATTTATTATAGATTCAAATCTGGTGTTCTTTTTTAGACACCCTGTAGGCTATGTCGTAATATACAACAATGTATGATAATGATAATGAGTGTTAACTAAGATTTTTTTTTTTTTCGAATATTGTGAAGTAAGAATTGTTTTCTTAAATGTTTCCTTGGAGGCCCAAATTTTCCGTTTCGGGAATTCAGGGGAATGAAAGTACTGAATTAACGTTAAATACAGCATACTTTACGTACCGCAATTTCTTCTTTGACTTTTTAAGGCCTATGCCTTTGTTTCTTAAGCCACATTGCATATTCTGCTTTCATTTTATCATACTACTACTACTACTACTAACAACTCACCGCAGCACCAAACCGCCTGAGGCCAACACAGCTACGCACGCTCCTCCTCCACCCCAATCTATTCAAAGCCTCCCTTTTTACACCCGCCCACAAAGTTCCCATTTCCTTTAAATCTTTCTTTATGACGTCCTCCCACCCCAGACGGGGACGACCTGCTTTCCGTTTAGCCCTAGATGGTTGGCCGAAAAGGACAATCTTCGGCAATCTGTCATCCTTCATCCGCACAACGTGCCCTAGCCACCTCAACCTTTCTTTCATTATAGCCCTAGAAAGCGGTATTAAACCACATTTTTCGTATAGCCTATTGTTTGAAATACGGTCAGTCAGCCTGGTACCCAGAACAATCCTTAAGCAATTTCTCTGGAAAACATCTAGCAAATCTTCATCCGCTTTTCGGAGCGTCCATGCTTCAGAGCTATATTTGACCACTGTCATCACTGTAGCTTCTAATATTCTAATCTTGGTTTGCAGACTTATCTTCCTATTCTTTCAGACTTTTTTTTATCATATTCTTCCAGACATTTTATCATATATTATATCATACATGGCATTATTTGCCATGTTACGTATTCTACAGTTTATTTCAAATTCAATTTTACATGCATTTCTTCATTTTTGTTTCAATGCGTGTGCTTGTCCCGACTATAAATTTATTAACTTAATAGATATAAAAAAAACAAGGGACAATGCGAACAGCTCAACAGCTCACAAGGATAGTAACGTAATAAGCTTTCCTAATAACTAATTTTGCCTGGTTTAGAACCTCAGGAAGCCCTTGCTCCTTACGGAAGAAATGGAAGAAAAAGCACACGGAGCTCGAGAAACACGTTTCATTAATAAATTGAATAATAAACACAAATTAATAAATAATTAATCAAATCAAATAGTTCCCCATCTTCCCCGCCACACATTTTTCTTTTGTTAACATTTCTTCTTTTGTTAATGCTCACTTTTACAAATTAGGAATTAACTACTTATTCTACTACCGGTACTACTACTAACTACTCACCAAAGCACAATGCCACCTGAAGCCAAGAAAACTATGCAAGCTCCTCCTCCATCCCAATCTATTCAAATCCTCCTTTTTTACAACCTCCCACTCCATTCGGAGACGACCTCCTTTTGGTTTGGCCCTAGGCGGTTGGCCGACAAGGACAATCTGTCATCTTTCATCCGTAGAACATGTCCTAGCCATTCAATTCTTTTTCACATTATGATCCTAGAAAGCGGGATGGAGCCATATTTTCGCACAGCTTACTGTTTGAAATACGGTCAGTGAATCGGATATCCAAAACAATCCGTAGAGAATTTCTCTGGAAACATCTAGCAAATCTCCTCCAATTTTTCGGAATGCTCACGATTCCGAACCATATTTAACCACTGTCATCCCTGCAGCTTCTAATATTCTAATCTTGGTTCGCAAACTTATCTTCCTCATGGCGGATTTTGTTAGAGCGGATATTGTTTAAGATTGTTGCGGAAAATAGCCAAAAATCGACATTATAGTTGGAACAGGTACTCAATGCGGATTCTTGATTCGGAATATAAGGGGAAAACGGAAAAATCGACACAGTTATTAAGAGTCACCCAAAAATTAAAAGGGGTTTTCTTATGGCGGGCTGTATCAGGACGAATGGTCATATGGTGTCAAAATATCGTGACATAATAGTAACAAATAAACGCAATCATTAAAACTCAACAATTAGTTGAAATGGGTTACCTCAGGGTAATTTTTTGAAAACACAATTTTTCGTAAACCATTAGTTCGAAGGTGTTTTGCAAGAATATTTTAGGAACTTTAGCTATCGAGAGTGCCACGGGATTCGATACTCAATATTTTTGTTCTTTATTATTTTTTTTATGTTCCCTTAGGTTGCATTTTTTTTCAATTCACTTTATTTTCTGTTTCTCTTAAAAAGCCATTTCAATATGTTTTACAACGGGGTGTTACCATTTCGACTAACCGTCACAAACACTAAACGTCACAAACACCAAACGTCATAACATCTAACCGTCATAACATCGATAAAAAAATTATAACTTTATATAATAGTAATAAGTATATAATGGTTTAGAAACAAATTTCGGCAATATATTTGCACATCAGGGGGGGGGGGGGTTGTAAAGCATAGCATATATTAAATACGTAACCTAACCTAACCTAGGTACCTTTTCCCCCCTAAACCCAAAAAAACTAAAGTTTTAAAATTTTAGAAGTTATGACGGTTAGGGGTTCTGACGGATTTTGTTGTCGATGCTATGACGGATTTTGTCGATGTCCTGACGGTTAGATGTTATGACGCCTTTCCTTTTACAACACCTATTGTCTTAAGAGTGAAACAGAGAACTCGATAAAAAGCGGGAAATCATAGAAATTTTTGGTGCAGTCAAATTTTTCGGCAACTTTAGGTTTTACTTAGCCCTTTCTGACAGGATATCTGTTAAAGTTTTAGTTCATCGAAAATTTTCTTCTTGTTAGGGCAGATTTTTAACCTACTGGTCATATGTTGCAAATTAATCTCTTGCAGTACAATTTTAGTCGGATAACTGATACAGTTTATCTAAAAGCACTGGCAACACTGGTTGGCATATGTTTTTAGTTGTTGTGTTTACTCCTTTGTTATTGTCAGAGGAATTAGAGTTTTGCGCTTCTTTTTGTGTATTAAGCTCGATCTCTTTTGTTAACTGGTGAGGTAATTCATTCATTCTCTCATTTATTCACAACAAGTAATTAATTACTTACCAAAATTTAGGAGAGAAAAAACATATATACTTTAAATAAAACAGTTGAACAAAAAAAGAAAAAAACTTTAAATAATAAAAATCCGAATATTTGGAGAGCACGTGTGGGGACCTTTATCAAGGGGGGTGGGTGAAATTAAATAAAAAATAAAGTTAAAATGGACACAACATATAAAGAAAAAAGAGAAAAAAACAAAACAAAAAACACACACAAAAGTAAAAAATTAAATAGAAGTCACATCTTAATAGCCTCCAAAATACTGAAAACATTGTAAAAACTTGAATAAGCACACAGAAATGACAAAAGATTGTCTCTGGTACTTACCATAGGAGAGTAGTCACTTACCAGAGGGGGACACATCCCAAAATTCGATTCTGGGTGAAATTAAATAGGGCAACTCCATCGGAAGATGATCTAGAAGCTTTTCTTTAATTGTTTGAAGCACTATTTCTTTAGGGTCGATATCTGTTACAAGAGACGAACTGTATCGCCAAGGAGACGGCTTAGCCGATTTAACTAAATACTCCTATAAGAATTATGTTCACATTACATAAATACAATGGCTGAATTCTGCTTTCCTACAGATCAAAGACGAAGACCTCATAGGGGGATAGGTAATATTCTAGATGATGGGCTTTTTAATGTCTTGACATGTAGTTTAGTTAGGTGACTGAAACTTACAGGATCGTTTCCAGAGCTTAAACTCTGCCCTGGGAAGATCTTTTGAAGTGTCTTATTCCAGCCTTCTCCTTCAAAAGGTACTGACCCTTGATTATCTTGCACAATCCGTGTGTCATAAAACTAAAACCCTCACAAATAAATCTACAGCAGACACAGGGCCGTAGTCCTACAATTCTTTTTCTTTCCGGTTTGCAGCCTTTAATGCGCAAAAAGACCGTCTTCAGCTAAGGAGAGGCTATTTTAAATATTGTAAATTCCTGCTATATTTGCCAAGGTGGTACAGAAATCACAAGATTATTTCTCATTTTGGACTTGTTGACCCTCTAGTGTTGCTTGACAGCATCGCTAAGGACCTGAGGAGCAATACTCCAAGAAAGATATGTGCCAGTGACCCCCTCACTTATTTTTTTCCAGATTAGAGATTATAAATATTGTTATGTTATTTATGTTGTGTTTTTCTTATTATTTCCTTGTGTATAATATTATTTTGTTTTTTCTTTTTTACTCCGCATTTATTTTATATTGCGGGTTATCAATAAACTTACTTACTTACTCACAGGGCCGTAGTGTTCTGAAGTTCATAACTTTGCTAAATAGCAATTTTTAACATTTTAAACAATTTAGAAAAACATGTCTTAACTTCAAAAAAAGGTTATATCCGACTTTAAATCCAAAGAAGCCTAACTCGAGACCCAGACAGAAATTAATGAGAAAAATAACCTTCCCAAAATTAAGATATGTCTCCTGTCTCCACTGTAATTTTCTAAACTTTAGACATGGGAAATGAGTAGAAATGGGGGATTGATATCATCTCCCCAGGGAATAATTTGCGCTCTTATATCACTTTCCTAATGCAACTACTTTTTAACCCCTCATCTAGACTTTTGCCGGAAGATATTACCGACAAGCTGTGTCTTAACAGCGCAATATATCAGTTGTGAATATCGAATGGAAAGCAAAGATGGCTTATAAGAGCGTCAATATTATTGCAAAAATTCACCGAAGTGGAAAAGATATCTGAGAAATAATCAGGATCTCAACGTCCTAATAAACTTATCTTTATAAACTGGCAAAGGGAATTGCAATTGAGTAATGACGAAAAAAACTCAAACCAATGATGATGTTTATGAAAGGGAGGGGGGATAACAGAAGCCAATAACTAGAAATGCAACTCTAAGCTATATTATGGCCGATTAGGTAAAAAAAACGAAGCTTTTATTTAAGGAAGGCGGGAGTTTTTTAAGAAGCTGAGACGGCGGTGAGGAAAAAGGGAAACAACAGGAGGTAGTCTGAGTTACAACCGCAAACAGGAATATGAGTATTTATGTAAACAAGACCAAAATTGGACGGTTTTTTAAAAGAAGGCGGGAACTTCTCAGTAAAAACTATGGATTAAGTGGACACTCATATTTCATGTAAAGACATGTTTGAGCAGGTTTATATTTTTCCTTAATTTCAACTTAAAAGATTAACTTACTGAAATCTTTACTAAACATTTTAATATTGAGCTAGAAATGTCTACCTTGTTTTTACGAGTCTTGATTAATTTTAATGTAAAATGCTACTGCTAAACATTTTGGACTTAGTTTATGATGATGATTTAAGTATCCTAGATGAAAGTGTGAGCAAAATGAATGAACTTTTAGAGGTTTTGCGAGTTCAGGGTGCTAGAATTGGTTTGAAACTTAATGTTAGGAAGACTAAGTCACTAAGGCTAGGAATAAGTGAAGATGAAAAGGTGACGTTGGGTAATGAAAAGATTGATCAGGTGGGCAGCTTCACTTACCTTGGTAGTAGTGGTAGTAAAGACGGTGGGAACAGTAGAGATGTTAAAAGTAGAATAGCCAAGGCTAAGGTTTTTTTTTCACAGTTGAAAAAGTTTGGAGGAATAGAAAGATAAGTGTGCGAACCAAGATTAGAATATTTGAAGCTACAGTGATGAAAGTGGTTAATTATGATTCTGAAGCATAGGCGCTCCGAAAAACGAACAAGATTTGCTAGATGTTTGTTTTGGGTACCCGACTGACTGACCGTATTTCAAACAGTAGGCTGTACACAAATTGTGGTTCAGTCCCACTTTTTACGGCTATAATAAGAGAAAGGTTGAGATGGCCAGAGCACTTTCTGCGTATGAAGGATGACGGATTGCCGAAGATTGTCCTTTTCAGTCAACAGTCTAGGGCTAAACGGAAAGCGGGTCATCTGCGATGGGGGGTGGGAGGATGTCGTAGGGAAAACTTTATGGGAAATGGGAACTTCAAAGGAGGGTGTAAAGAGGGAGGCTTTGAATAGATTAGGATGAAGGAGCGTGCGTAGCTGTGTTGGCCTCAGGGGTCTTGGTTCTGCGGGGAGTTGTTAGTAGTAGTAGAAGTAACATAAAATCAGTACATTCTTTCTGCTGTGCTCTAGTCAAGTAAACCCCATCCCTAATTCAGTAATGAGTAGAACTTTGAAAACCTATAAATTACATATTGTAGCCTATATCGTGGTTGCAGCGGTAGCTACAACCTAGCTGGAGACGAACACGTCCCATAGTAAGAAAAAAAACGACCCCCCCCCCCCAAAAAAAATGGAGTCAGATTGAAACACGAAGTTTTACAAGAGCGAACTATTTGTAGACAATTTGAAGGTATAAACGAGGTATTGGTATAAATGAGATATTAATATGGCCCCACACAGTGGATTGACACCTGCACTTCTTCATTCCCATACAAGATATCCTATATCCTATACTCCCCTCCCCTTACTCTTCCAAGGGAAGGACCTGTGTATACATATATCTAAATCAAAGAAAAATTAGATTCCGACTGAATGGAATTACCAGTGAAATGAAAGACTGATGACCTACAAATATACATTTTTTTCGAATTTTTACCCCCTTCCGATAAGAAACATTCTATACCCCCACATCCACTTCTAAGGAAGCGGCCTGAGTAATTACTTTACTTGTACTTGTGGCAGGAATCAGACGTTTCGTCCTTGCCCGGTATCAAGGACCTTCGAGACCTTTTTGGACCATGTAGTACGGTCTGCTGCCAGCTACTTTGCAAATGGGAGCCATTGAGTTGTCCGTCTATGACCAAACTTTCTGAACCCCCCATTGGTTCAAGGTCTGAATTAAAACAGTTCCAATAGTTTTCCCGCTGTCCCTTGGCGTCTCTTCCATGAGCTAAGTGGCTCAGCTAGAAGGATTAGGCAGCAAGTACTCTGTTGGCCTCCATAAGACATGGCCCAACCATTTCAGTCGATGCTCCTTGATCGTAATGGCAAAGCATCTCTTGATACCACCTTCGTCGTATATACACGTTTGATTTGCGACCATTCAGATTTAACCTGAGGTTGTTACGCAGACAGGTATGCTCAGGCACCTTCAGTACATTTTCATGCAGTCGCTTCACTGACCAAGTTTTGAATCCATAAAGAAGGGTTGTTCGAACCAAAGCCAGGTAGACTCGAACTTTAGTTCTTACACTAATTTCACGCCAGTTCCACAATGGTTTTCTAAGGGAAGCAAAAACAGTCTGTGCTTTCTGTAATCGCTTTTGAATATCGGCGTCAGAAGATCCATCAGTACAAAGCTGGGAACCAAGCTATGTAAAGCTGTCGAGCTGATCCAACTGTACTTGATTTACAGACAACAAAATAGGACGAGTGCATTTTCAAGCGCCCAATCAATACAGCAGTAAAACAGAAGCGGAGACAGGACACAGCCTTGTTTTACTCCAAACTCAACCGGGAATTCTTCTGTCTCTTCTCCGTAAACTCGAACTCGATTCACAGAACCCTTGTAGTATGCATTAAGCCGTTCGACAAACTTCAGTGGCATTCCATCATTTTCTAGAATTTTTTAAAGCTTTTTGGCAAGTGGTTGAGTCGAAGGCGGAAGCGAAGTCCAGAAAATATCAGAATCAGGGGCAAATTATTCCTTTCAAACTGCTGGATAATGAGGCGAAATGCAAAGATATTGTCAGTGCAGCCTCTACCAGAATGGAAACTGACTTGATTTTCACGAGTTCCTTTCTCCCTTACCCCCTTGAAGCGGTTAAGGAGGATAATCCCAAAATTTTTACTTATTCCCCGGTAATTTTTGCATTCAGTTTTATCAGCTTTCTTGTAAAAAGAGAGAATAACTGATGTCTTCCAGTCTTTTGGGAGATTGTTGGTCCTCCATACTCTCTTAAGGCCGCTCATCTTTTTCCTAGGCTCTTCGACTATTGACAGGGTTCTGTTAGCAATCCGATGCTGTCTTCTCACTTTCGTTCGGCCTAGTTTCACGTTTCGTTCATCACTGTTTTGAAGGTCTGGCATCTTTGCTCAGCGTCGGGGTTTTCACCTCATTCAATTGGACATCAAAACGGTTTGTTAGCCCCATGTTTAGAGTTTGCCGAACTTCTTTATCTTGCACCTCACCAATGTCTATTCGGGCTTTCGGTTTATTCTTTCTCCGAGATGCAAGACGAAGTAGAATTTATTTGCAAGGACTAGCTTGTGATCGAACCCTCATTTTTAGCCTGTGTCTGCACCGTTATAAGAGCGGGAGTCTATTACTGAACTTCTCTAACGTTGGCGGATGAGAATGATCTCAATTTCGGCCTTAGCAACACCGTCGTTAGAATACCAGGTCAATAGATGGCTTGGCTTGTGCTAAAATATGGTGATGGTGACAACAAAATGGTTCATCAAGGCATAGTTTACCAGCCTTAACCCATCTTTACATCTATGCCCCAGCCCAAACTTTCCTAGGACTTGCATGGGGGTATCAGACAGACCAACTCTCGCGTTGAAATCCCATGTAATAATCAGGTAGTCTCGTATAGCAACTAAGGAAGACAGTTGTTGCAATTCCAAATAGAATTCGTCCTTAGCGGTAAATGTGGCATCACGAGTAGGTGCGTATGTGGAGAGAATGGATGCGTTTACAGGGCTTCCTTTAAGCCTAATCCTAGCCAGTCGGGGAGAAACAGGATTCCACTCAAGAAGTGCGTTTCTCGTTCTTTGGTTCATATTGAAACCAACGCCACGGAGTCCGAGTTATCGTTTACTCAGAGTAGAAAAAGTGGAACTGTTGTAACGTTTCGGGTGCTGTAATTACTGCAGAGCCAGAACTAGAAATTCTGGTCAGAAACGCAGAATACGTCAATACTGTACTTCTCCATCTCATAGACAAAGAGAGCTAGCGTAACTTCTTGTTTAACATATCTGACGTTCCAACAACTAATAGTTATTCTTGATTTTGGTTGCTTTATGACTGTACTTGGTTTTCCCAAAAATATGGCTTCTTGGCTTTCGACTTCGTCGCCATATTTGAAGTCACGTTGCCTGTCAGGAACGCCGTAGTATGGTTGGCTTGCTTACTTCTCGACAGCCGCGCCAAGCGGTTCGCGTCACTTTCCGGGAACGCCGTAGCCGTATTAACAATTTTTCTAGGTCTAAGGCCCACTGGTATTTCTTGGGAATAGAGATGACCGCAAGGTCCCCAGTCTTACGGGTTCCCCGAAATAGCCGAGGCAGCCCTTTGCAGAGGCCGCTGTCTATAGATCTGGATCTTACACCCTACCGCGGTTGTCCTCCTCTAAAGGATCTTCCCATGATGGTGTTCTGCATCACCATGCAATTTAACTTATATCTGGAAGAATGTTTGTAACTCGCGGGACGTGTCCACACGCCGATGGGCCCTGCTGAGTGTTCATTTAAGTGGCCTTCTTCCTCCTTTGCCTGTATTTACGGTACTCAGGAGAGGGCCCCCGGCCTGAGTAAACTTATGCCTAAAGGAAAATAATAACAAATAAAATATGGAAGAAATACATATAGTGGTGCCACCAGTTTTTTCCCACTCTGAATTGCACTGACAGGCTAACAGTCTAGAGGTCTATCAGTGGACTTTTTTTTCGAATTTGAGCCAACGCCACCTTCCTATACGAAACATCCTAAAGGACAAAAAACAACTGTAGTTGAAAAGAAATTTAAATGAAACTGAAAAACTGGTGGCGTACAACTGTTTTTTTTTTTGTAAATGTTAACTTCCCACCCCTCTTCTTTGATGGATACCATCCAAGCTTAAGACAAGAAACAGTATGTAACTAGGCCTAAACGAGAATAAAATTGTGGCTGAAAAAAAAAAAAATCACTAATGAAAGCAAAAAACTGATGGTTTAAAAGTATACTTTTTTAATTTGATCTTCCCACACGTTGCGGACGATAAAACAAACAATTTGACAATTCTCCCCACCCCTCTCAAACTAAGCAAATTATCAATGAACTGAAGAGCTGATCCTCTAATTGACCGATACCACCTTCCAACCACCTTCAAATCTCCCTTAAAGGTCAGAAATGGGTTCACCAGCACCTAAAGGCGAGAAGGGGGGGGGGAGGGAAGGGGGTAATCAAACTGTCACTGAGTGTAACTTATTAATGAAGTGAAAATTGGATCGCCTAATTAAGCCTTAACCCCTTCCAAGAAGAGCAGTTTTGAGATTCCTCAACCTCTTTTCAAGGTTAGACGGTTCACCAACACCTAAGAAGGAGAAAGTGGGGAATGGAGGAGGAGGGAATCCAGCTCACTGATTGCAATTTACCAATGAATTGAAAAAAACTAATCACCTAATTGACCCCATAGCCCCATCCAAGAGGAAAAATTTTGTAGTTCCTCAACCTCTCTTAAAGGCCAAAAATGGGTTCACCAGCACCTAATAATTAGAAAGTTGGGAATTGGGGAGGAGGAACTACGGCTCTCATTGAGTGATAATTATCAATGAATTGAAAACTGATCACCTAATTATCCCATAACGCCTTCCAAGAAGGGGTTGGACACTTCCTACCCTGCGGCATAGCACGTAAAACGCCATTGCTATTTTTAAAACTAAAAATTTACAAATAATTAAAATTTAACCCATGTATACATTAACATAAATTTGGTACCTCCTTCCTGTGGTGCCTTAGCCAAGCAGACACCTCCCCTTATTCATCACTGGTAATAAATTTTAAAACTTTTAAATTAGGTATATTTTACACTAACCAAAAACAATCTGTAGATTAGGTGAAACGCTATATATTGCTATAACCCGGCCCACACATATTGGATTGATGCCCACCAAGATATTCTATGTACTATATCCCCCTCCCCTTATTCTTCTAAGGGAAGGACCTGTGCATACATATACCTAAATAAAAGCAAAACTAAATTCTAAGTGAATGAAATTATCAGTGAAACGAAAGACTGATAACCTAAAAATACAATTTTTATCAAATTCTTACCCCAACTACCTTTCCATTACAAATGTTCTACATCCCCATCCCCCACCCCTAAGGAGTTGGGGCTACAGTTTCATTGTGTAAATATAACTGAAAATATGTTGGCGTGACAGTATATTCTTTTTCATACTTGAACTCCCCACCCTTCTTCCTGGTTAAAAGTAAAAGATTTTTTTTTTTTTGACCAACCCATACCTTCCAGACGATGAATAAAATTATTCTTCCCATCCCCCCATTTTCTAGTGAATTGACACACAGATCGCCTAATTTACCCTAACCCCTTCAAAGAAGACAAATTTTGTCAATTCTGAACCTCTCTTGAAGGTCAGAACTGGGTTCACCAAAACCTAAAGAGGAATGAGGTGGGAATCACATTCTAAATGAATGCATGTTACCAATGAACTTGAAAAGACTAGCTGCCTAAGAAAATCCAGCTTCCCAATGTGAAAAATAAGGTAAAATCAGCTATATTTGTATGTAGCATTCATGCTCTTCTCCAAGAATTTTTGAAAACTAATTGCTAACTCAAGATGCTCGTAAAATTTTACTTACTGATTTCACTTATTCGAAGATTTTATTTACGCCAAATTCATTTTAATTATTCAATGATTTTACATATTCAAAGATTTTATTAACGCCATCTTTATTTTAATTACTCGAAGATTTTACTTATTCGAAGATCTTACTTACGCCATCTTCATTTTAATTACTCGAAGATTTTACTAATTCGAAGATTTTATTTAGGCTATCTTGATTTACTTACTCGGAGATCATCAACACCATCATCTTCTAGAGCTGACACCATAAACACCGATGAAAAATTTCGCCATCCCTTCAAATCTTTTACTCTTTCAAAAAGTTCATCATCTGATAAATTTTTGTGATCAACAGCAGCCTCTTCAAGTCGATTTGGCCCAGCCTCACCCTTCTCCTCTTCTACAAAGAAAACAAAATTACAAGTGATTCATTTATTTACCGATTGAGCTAATTAATCTTATTGTAGCAATGAGCTAGTTCATGGGCGTAGGCAGCATATTGTCTAGGGGGGTCAGTCGATAGTGTGATGGAGGGCCTTTTATCAACTGCTTTTCCAACCATCTGCTTTTTCAGCCATATCTAATATAAATTTGAAGGTCTAGAGGAGGGGCAGCTTCCCCCCTGCCCCCCTCCCTACGCCCATGAGCTAGTTTATAGATAATGGGTTGAAATACCATTAATTGAATTTGATTAATTAATATTAAATTAAAGCAATTTAATGTAAATTAAAGCTAATTAGTTTAAATTAAAAGAGTCCAAATTCGCTAATTTAATTAAACTAATTAGCTTATCACTATTTAGCAAAATCACGTTCACATTTTTTCAAGGGGGGTCACAAGCACCAAACCGGGCGGCCCAATTTGGAGACCAAGGTCAGCAAGATGTTCAACTGGCTTTTTTAAAGAACGTCCCAGCTGGACTGACTGCACAGGATCCAAACTATTCCAATTAAAAAGAAGAACCTGAGATTTCTCAGAGCTAAATTCCAAACTCAGTTTAGAATACTCACCTTCAAGTGTACTGAAGTTTTATTTGATACACTGTATCAACTTGCTAACATTAAGAACATCATCCACGTTTGTTGTCAAGTATCACGGTTGTTGCTGTCTAAATGAATGAGGATATGCATTTTGATTGAGCGTCAAAGATACTGTTGTTAAAAAGAGTAGGCGAAGTGATAGCATATTGACGCGCAAAACTATCAAGATCACTTGGTAGGCTACTGGGAGAAGGAACTCTTGTTTCGTGGAGCTTGTGTTAGATTAGATGAATGGGAAAACGGTTACCGAAGTGAAATTGCAATTCTAATGGGCACTTTAAACCCAAAGTATACGTTACTCGAGGTACAAATGACAGAGTGATGAACGCCTTCTTTTTCCGTGTGAAGGGACATGGCTCCGTGTACCAATGAGTCAAATGCACGCCTATCTTCATGAAGAATAATTAGCCGAGGACCCCTTAATAATTGAGTTCAGGTCTCGGAACTTCTAAGACCGACTTTTCTGATTAAGCCAGCCTTCTAAGATTAGTTTGGATAATAAAAACCACATCACAGTCAGATTATATTCAGAATTTGCGGGAGCAGTATCTGGAGCAGATAGAACGAGAGACGGAAGAGAGAAGGTGTTTAATTAGAAGAAAATACGGTGTCAACCTATAAAACTTATCTTTAGATTTCCCACGCTTTCTTCGAAAGTAGCACACCTATTAAGAAAACCTTAAGAGAATGTGATGGAAAAGTACCGATCCTATAAATAATTATTCGAAGATTTCAGACGAATTTTACGAGAACCACCCAACTAGAATTTTTGCAAATGAGATTGTGCAGAAAGTGCGCCAAATCCAGAAGAACTTATTTTGAAATTTCAAACACATTATTTGACAGTTGATCAAAAACTAGAACAATTTATAAAAATGAGGACTGAAAAGAAGACTGTGCTGAAAAAGTATTTTCCAAATATTATTCGAGATGTGAATAAAAATTTAAAGGATTTATGAAAAGGTAAAGAGGATTGCGCTGGAAGTAATTCTAGTACTTTTAATTATAGAAGGTTTTACATCTCCCCAGGTTTTTTGCTTGTTTATACTAAACAACTTACTCAAAAATATTTTTGCATTCGATAGTTTTTAAAATATCCTTAGGTTGAGTATAGATTGTGGAAATCTAGGTTTCACCAGCTTCGATATTCAAAGGCATGGATCAAACGACAGCCAGTTATATTTAACAGCAAACGAAAATTTTGAACAGCCATATTTGATTAAGAACTGAAAAAGACATATTTGGGTATCTATGATGTCTCAAGGAATTATATGATGAAGAACTGAAAAAGACATATTTGGGTATCTATGATGTCTCAAGGAATTATATAGATGACGCATAAATCTAAACTGCTAAAACAAAAGACATTGAAAAAATATCCGAGGTAATGATTAACCAAAATAAAAAATGAAATTTACGGTCGGAAGACAGGTAAAGGCGATGATCACATCGAAGCGTAAAAGAAGTCTGTGCTTAAAAGAGAAGCAACAGTGAAAATCACAACGAGAAAACAAATCATATAAAATGTACAACTCTCTGAATTAACAGGAAGAAGAATTTGAACTCACGCCAAAATCTCTTAATTCAATTAAGTGCTGATTTAACAGCTCATTACTGAAAACTAGAGAATAACACAATGATTATGCCAAATTCGTTTAGAGCCTTAGTTTTGAAATAAATTCATATGAATGACGTCATATTTATGAGCACATTTCAAGAGAATAAATTACATCATTTCCACCATAGGAGTGGTCGTATTGCTTTTAGTATCTATGACGCGTGCAAAATTACACCAGATGACAAACTCCTTTGCAGAAAATTACAATTGATTAACGAACGTGTTATTTTAGGGTCTTTAAAGGATTAATTAAAAAAAACTTTTTCCACAAAATAAGTTTTTCAAAGAAAAGTAAAGAACTCCATTAAACAAAAAATGAGCAAAAATAAAATCTACGAAGCGTGAAACTACCACAAATCAGCATCGATAAATAAATGAAACCCAAAACGAACAGAAATTACAATAAATAACCGAGTCAAACTAAAAACGAGCAGAAATTAACATAAGTTGGGCACAAAACCCCTATGCCTTCCAAAGGCAAGAAAATAATTTGTACTTTACTGAAAAAATATAAAGGTTTTTACTTTTATAACTTTAATAAATCAAATAATATTAACATTTTGATTACTAAATATCAGTATATGTATATTAAACTGACAATGCATATTCATTTGTATTTTTTTTCAGTAAAGTGAAAAACTTAAGTGAAAAACTTTTTCAAAGAAAAACTTTTCTTTGAAAAATTTATTTTGTGGAAAAAGTTTTTTTAATTAATTTCTGTTCGTTTTAAATTGACATAGTCTTTTCAGGGAAAAAGAAAATAATACTTTAAATCTTTTCGTTTTTTAAGACTTTATAGTTTGGCCTGTTATTTATACTGGAGAAAAATTTTCAGCAATTTTTAACAACATACACCCTTTTAAAAATCTGGACACAAATAGTAGTGTCTAATTTAGTTTCATACCTCCTCTAGTTGACCTGAAATGGAAAACTTGATACCATTCGCAAAAAAATCTGTTTACTTTCCTTGATAGCTTGGATACACTTACGCTATTTTGATTTGGTTAAATTTTAAGAGCAGAAGTAGCCCCGAAAGTTTGAACATAGTACCCTCAGTCGTTCTAGGGATACTGCTGAGATGCCTTATTGGGAATTAGCATTAATACAGTGCATTTTGATTTAATCTTAAGGCAACATATAGTTTTTAAACATAATGGGCAAATGGGAGGGTGGGCGTGAGAGGGGGACTAGTTGCCCTCCAATCATTTTCTACTATTAAAAAGGGCATTAGCCCTTCCTATTTTCAGTCGAATGAGCCCTTTTAGAAGTTCTTAAGACAAATCCTTCGATACAAAGTGCCCTGGCCTAAACAAAAAAAAAAAAAAAAAAAAAAAAAAAAAAAAAAAAAAAAAAAAAAAAAAAAAAAAAAAAAAAAAAAAAATATATTGTACCCACATCGATCTTTACTATAAAAATGTAAAGCCTTCCAATCACTTTCGACTATTAAAAAGGACACTAGGTTGTCAGGTTGTCATCCTCAAAGACCTAATTTCCAGAACTTTCAACTACGTTAAACAAAATGGCTATCTCAAAATTTTGATTGGATGTATTTGGAAAAATGGTGGGCATGAGAGGGGCGTTAGTTGCTCTCCAATCCCTTTCAACTATTAAAAAAGGCACTAGCACTTTCAATTTCCAATCGAAAGAGCCATTTTCAAGTTTCCACGACAACGCTACCAATAAAAACCTTACATGCCCCCAGGGCATAACTTACAACCCTTGCCCAGGGGATGGGGGTGGGGGGTTGTCAACCTCAAAACACCTAATTTCCAGAACTTTCAACTACGTTGAACAAAATGGTTATCTAAAAATTTTGATTGGATGTGTTTGGGGAAATGGTGGGCGCGAGAGCGGGGTTACTTGCCATCCAATCACTTTCGACTATTAAAAAGGGCACTAGTCCTTTGAATTTCCAATCGAATGAACCCTCTTTCAAGTTTCAACGACAAAGATATTAATACAAACCTTATATGCCCCCAGGGCATAACTTACAACCCTTACCCTGAGGGCTAAGGGGGGAGTTTCACCAAAGATATAATTTCTGGACCTTTCAACTACTTTGAACAAAATGACTATCTCAAAATTTCGATTGGATGTGTTTGTATAAATGGTGGGCGTGGAAGGGGTGTTAGTTGCCTTCCAATCACTTTTGACTATTAAAAAGGGCACTAGCCATTTCAATTTCCAATCAAATGAGCCCTTTTTGAAGTTTCTACGACAACGCTTTCTATAAAAAACCTTATATGCCCCCAGTGCATAAATTATAACCCTTGCCCTGAGGGCTGTGGGGGGGGTTCATCCTCAAAGACCTAATTTCTGGAACTTTCAACTACGTTGAACAAAATGGCCATCTCAAAATTTTGACTGGATGTGTTTGGGGAAAAGGTGGGCGTGAGAGGGGGTTTAGTTGCCCTCCAATCACTTTCGACTATTAAAAAGGTCACTAGCCCTTTGAATTTCCAATCTAACGAGCCTTTTTTGAAGTTTCTACGACATTGTTTTCTATAAAAAAAAACTTTATATGCCCCCAGGGCATAACTTACAACCTTTGCCCTGAGGGCTGTGGGGGATTTTCCTCCTCGAAAACATAATTTCTATCTGGAAATCAACTACACTGAACAAAATGGCTATCTCAAAATTTTGATTGGATGTGTTTGGGGAAATGGTGGGCGTAGAAGGGGTGTTAGTTGCCTTCCAATCACTTTTGACCATTAAAAAGGGCACCCGCCACTTCAATTTCAAATCGAATGAGCCCTTTTTGAAGTTTCTACGACAACTCCTTCGATACGAAATGCCCTGGTCCAAGACCAAGAAAAAAAAACAATACATTGTGCCAACATCGTTCTTTACTTAGGTAGCGCTATTGCGCTGCCTATGATAGAAGGGGGAACTAATAGTTAGTATATATGACAAGTGCAAAATTACACAATATGATTCCGAACGGCTGAAGAAAAAGACATGGAACAAGAAACAACAACAAAATCACATTGAATTGCAAATAAAAATGTGACTTAAAACTGAGGAATAGTACATTAATTACGCTATTGCGGAGTTCCAGTATCACAACAACGAGAATTAATATATACAAGCCTGCCAGGTGCCGAGTGCCGGAGCCCGGCCTCGGAATCGGCTAATTCTTTTTTTTTAAACTCGCATATATTATTGACATTTAAGGCCACAAAGATAATTTAGATAGATCACAAACTTTAAGGATAATTCGTATTTTTCCAAGAGTGGTTGTACCAACTCTACGGTGACGCAAGAAGGTATCCAGGATTTTTGTTCGGGGGGGGGAGGTTTACCCGATTTTTTTTATAGCATCTTTTTTCTGGTAAGGTTTTGTCTTTACAGGTATTTTTTAGACTAATTTCCGACTCGGTCAAATTTTTTTTTTTTTTTTTTGGGGGGGGGGGGGGGGTTCAAGCCGGGTAAACCCCCCCCCCCCCCCTCCCTGGATACGGCCTTGCAGTGACGTCCTGACATCAAGAAGAGGCTCACGTTGTCTGCGATTAGAAAACAAGCAATGATTATAATCCATATGTACAAACCCGTCACATAGCCGTGTAAGGGCCCGGCGGCAAATCCACCAGGATCCCGATACTCTCTCATGATTTAATTTGCATTTCAGTTCTTTCACTATCGCAAAGCTTAACTCAAAAGAATCCTCTTAAAATAACTCAAGATAATGATACAAAGTCCTTCATCACTTCAAACCCTCGTTTAACAATCACTTTTATTATTAAAAATGAGTTCAATTTGTCACTCGTCATTTGGCAGATAGTGACAAATTGTCAGAGGTCACCAATGACAAATTTGCTGCCGGTTTATAATTTGGAGAAGCTTTTATAATTTGAAGATCAGCAGGATCAGTAAAAACAAATGTGGGGTTCAGGACTTGACAACTTCGGGAAATAACTCATACGCCTTCATAAGGTATATAAGGCATTTTCCTAATTTCATTTACAACATTGGAAGTGTTATACACTACTAATGCAGAGCAATATTGGTGAACTTTGAACTTAGACTTTATTGAATATAAAAACACAAATAAAACACAAATCCAGGGACTGATCAATGATCCCTAGGGCCTAAATGTAGCTCCTGGAGAACTCTTGTAATCATATTAACATATCACTGATTATTGACAAAACAACAAAGTGTTACACTTTGAAACAGAAAAAAAATACTGAAAAAAGGCACTGTTCACTACATAAAAAAGAGAGAATTCTCCTAAACATTATTCATTTGTACTAGTAGAAAGAAAATGTTTCTTATAATTGTATCGAAATGACGGAACTGAAACTGAATCTTTTATTTCCACCTGAATACTGTTCCATAATTTCACTCCAAGGTATTTTATAGAAAAAGCTGCTCTTTGCATGTGACAAATTTCTGAGATGAGAGAAAAATGTGTAGATGACGACGTTGGATAAGCATGATAATATGACAATAAATAAAAAAGGAGAAGTTGTGTTAGTCCTGGAGGTGCTAAACTATTCAAGTATTTATACATGAAAACAGCAGTTTGGAGCTGGCAAATTTGTCTTACAGTTAGTAAATGGGATTTAATAAAAACTTCTTTAGTATTAAGTTTATTAAAATAAATTGACTTTACAGCTCTATTTTGTAAGATTTTGAATTGTAAGATTTTGAATTACATATATGTCTATTTTGAATTATAACAGAAAGAATTAGCCCAAACGTAACAACTATACTGAATATATGGATAAACAAGAGTAAAACAAAGGGTTCGCAAAAATTTTCGCGGAAGGAAATTTTTAAGTCTATAAAAAATCCCAGCTCCTCTTACAATTTGTATAGATAATAAATTTACATGCTGTTTCCATGACAATAATTCATCAATGATTAAACCAAAATATTTAAATTTTGAAACCCTATCTATCAAATATCTATCAGCTGTTAAATATAGTTCTGTGTTTACTTTTTTAATAGAAGAAAAAATCATATAGTTTTGTTTTTTTAATATTAATCAATAAACAGTAATTCTTTGTATATTTTATTAGATCACTCAACGCGCTCTCTATCGTCTTAAAAAGGGTTTCATCACTTAAAGCTCGGAACAATAAAACTGTATCATCTGCGAATGATATTGTCAAACAATCTTTCATCAAATTTCCTATATTCGTGGTATAAATGAGGTAAAGGAGTGACCCTAAAATCGACCCATGTGGAATTACCGCCAGTTATTAGATGCTGTCTTGATCGTTTTGGTCCAACTATAACCACCTGTGGCAAATCTGATAGATATGACTCAATCCAACTGACAATCCACGGTGGAAATTTGTAATTCTTTAATTTTCTAACTAATAGATTAAGGTTTACTGTATCAAATGCTTTCGACCAGTCAATACATAAAGCTGAGGTATAAAAACCCGTATCTAGAAAAGCTTTCACTTTACAAATAAAATGGGCAATAGCATGGTCCGTCGAATGCCCTTTCCGAAATCCATATTGGCTAGGTGGTATTATTTCATTTCTTCCGCAAATTTACTAATTTTATCATGCATTATTTTTTCAAAAATCTTAGAAATAACTGGTAAAATTGAAATAGGGCGGTAATTATTTATCTTTTCCTTATTTCCATACTTATATAAAGGTATAACACGACTTTTCTTTAGACCTTTTGGAACAATCCTTTTTGAAAAGACAAATTTATTAAAATGATCAAAATACGAGATATCATCGGCAAAACATGTTTCAGAACTCGTTTCGGCATGTGATCAATTCTAGGAACCTCTGATGGTCCCAAAGAATTCACATCTTCACATCTTCTTCATATCTTTTGTGGAGACCGGTTCAAAAACAAAAATACTACCATCATTATCAACATTTGAAGAAATTTGACTTTCGTCTTCTAAGTCAATATCATTATCAAATAGTGATGAAATATTTCGACCAATCTCAGTAAAAAACTTACAAAAACTATCAGCTATAGATTGATAGTTTCCTATTTTTTCCCCATTTGGGTTAACTATCTCCTTAGGGATCTCATTATCTTTATGTTTTTTTGGCCTCGAAATTCAATTAATAATTTTCCACGGTGAAGATAGATCATTCTTCACAAGTTCAAAGGCAATAAAAAAATAATTCTTTTTAGCATCTCGTTTTTTCTTATTGACAAAATTAAGATAAATAACATAAATATCTCGATTTTCATTCGACGGTTTATTCAACATTCTACTATAAAGCTTCTTTCTTAATTTTATCACTTTTTTATAATTCCTTTCTTAACCACGGAGGTTTAGAATTATTTTTCTTTCTCGATCTATTCTCATGTGGTCCTTCAATCTCCCAGCACTTGTGCATTGCTTCACGAATCTTATCAGAAAACAAAACATAACCTACTTCAGGGCCATTCTGACTCAAAACATCACTTTATTCTAGTTTTTCTAAATGATCTTTTAATTGATTTAAGTTTGGTTCATTGAAAACAAATATTTTCTCTTCAATTTTACGCTGGTCTTTTGGGTATGACGATAAATCGCTAAACGACACTTTTATGCTAACAAATATTTTCTCTTCAATTTTATGCTGGTCTTTTGGGTATGACGATAAATCGCTAAACGACACTTTTATGCTAACAAATATTTTCTCTTCAATTTTATGCTGGTCTTTTGGGTATGACGATAAATCGTTAAACGACACTTTTATGCTAACAAATATTTTCTCTTCAATTTTATGCTGGTCTTTTGGGTATCACGATAAATCGCTAAACGACACTTTTATGCTAACAAATATTTTCTCTTCAATTTTATGCTGGTCTTTTGGGTATGACGATAAATCGCTAAACGACACTTTTATGCTAACAAATATTTTCTCTTCAATTTTATGCTGGTCTTTTCGGTATGACGATAAATCGCTAAACGACACTTTTATGCTAACAAATATTTTCTCTTCAATTTTATGCTGGTCTTTTGGGTATGACGATAAATCGCTAAACGACACTTTTATGCTAACAAATATTTTCTCTTCAATTTTATGCTGGTCTTTTGGGTATGACGATAAATCGCTAAACGACACTTTTATGCTAACAAATATTTTCTCTTCAATTTTACGCTGGTCTTTTGGGTATGACGATTAATCGCTAAACGACACTTTTATGCTAACAAATATTTTCTCTTCAATTTTATGCTGGTCTTTTGGGTATGACGATAAATCGCTAAACGACACTTTTATGCTAACAAATATTTTCTCTTCAATTTTATGCTGGTCTTTTGGGTATGACGATAAATCGCTAAACGACACTTTTATGCTAACAAATATTTTCTCTTCAAGTTTATGCTGGTCTTTTGGGTATGACGATAAATCGCTAAACGACACTTTTATACTAACAAATATTTTCTCTTCAATTTTATGCTGGTCTTTTGGGTATGGCGATAAATCGCTAAACGACACTTTTATACTAACAAATATTTTCTCTTCAATTTTATGCTGGTCTTTTGGGTATGACGATAAATCGCTAAACGACACTTTTATGCTAACAAATATTTTCTCTTCAATTTTATGCTGGTCTTTTGGGTATGGCGATAAATCGCTAAACGACACTGTTACAAATGCAAGGAGATGATCCTAACCTGGCGTAATTAGCACATTTGATGATTTCAGCCGGTCACAAATATCTTCACTAATTAATATCTTCACTATTAATATGGCCGTGCGTTCTCTAATTCTTCTGGGGATGTTAATCGACGGGAAAAAAACTAAATGATAGCATAGTTGTTAAAAATTGCGCATTCGTATTATTTCCTAGCTTCAATAAATTATCGTTGAAATCTTCCATTAGCATACACGGCATTTGACACGACCCTAAATTCTGACGAAAATTCTCCAAATGCTGAGACGTTTCCATGGGGTTAGAACTAGACGTCCTGTAGAAAATAGCAATCAAAATTTCAATATCATATCTTTTTTTTTACATTAACAACAAAAGACTCAAACCAACCTTCAACCCAGACACCTAAAGTATCTTCTAAAGTTACATAAATATCATCCCACACGTAAATTCCTAATCCACCTTTCCGCATCTGCGTTCTATTTTTATTATAAAGAGAATTACCTCCTAATGAATACAAACTTGAAGGTGAAATTTCACTCAAGAAAGTCTCAGCTAGAGATATTACATCAAAACAAAGATTACTTTCGTTAACTGTGGTAAGTAGTGTATCAAACGCAGTTTCAAGCCCCTGACAATTATACATGGCTACGACAAAATCATTCGATGATTTAATTCGCCTCAGATCACAGGGATTAATTTACTTAGAAACCGGAATATTCATGTCTGAACTCACTTTTTCATTCCCACCATCACGTTCACAAAGGTCTCGTTCACATACATTAGCTAAATTAAAGTAATTTCCTGCAAGACCAGATAGTCTATGAGTCAGCAGAGACACATTGAAAGAAAAAGTTCACCTTACTGTTGTAAAGTATTTGGGATAAATTCGAGAAGCCTTTTCCGGGTCTCATGTTAACAGAGTTTATTCTGTAAAGCATTTGGGATAAATTAGAGAAACCTTTTCCGGGTTCCAGGTTAACAGAGTTTGTTCTGTAAAGTATTTAGGATAAATTCAAAAAGCCTTTTCTGGGTCGCATGTTAACAGAGTTTGTTATATATATTTCAACGAGAGCTCGGTCCAGGGGGGCACGTTTGGGACTAAGGCTAGTCGTGAGAAACGGTTCATTCCCAGGCCGGTCGAACAGCCAATCGCTGGGACTTCCGATTCTAGAGAGTTGGGGCCAAAGGTAGACTTTGAAAGTCAGTCCATCTTTCGCCTTCGTCTTAGTTGGTTGTTCTTCTGCTACCTTATTTCTGTGTATGTCTATTCTCACATTATTAAATAAAGACCATATACCGACGTTTACTGACTATCTTTGAAATTAAGTAAACCGTTACATCAACCAATATAAAAGGCACATAAATAAAGAAGTAGACAGAGGTTTACACTATCACCAAGGCAGTTTAGTCATTTTCCTGTCTGTTAGCCGGAACCCTGGGTTCTTGAAGACGGCTCAGCGAGACAACTTCTGATAGGTCCTTAAGTATAACTATTTGATCGCCAGACTTTACAAAGATAAGGCCCAGCACTGATATTGCCAAGCGTTTCTCCTACTCACTACATCCCTAGCAGCATTTAGAACTTCCTGTCTACGACGAGTAAGGCTTTCACTTACAAATCAATCAATCAATCAATCAATTTGTTCAACCAACAAATTTACGACAAAACACTTCAACATAGAATCCCCCGTAAGGCTCTATGGCCAGGAAAAAAAAACAGGAGAAAAACAGAAATGACACCAATAATAAAAAAAGAGAAGAAAAGTATTTTCAATATAATGCATTTCAACCTTTCAAAGACTCAACACACAGACAAACACAAAACAAAGAAAAAAAAAACAATATTTAAAAGACCCAACCAATAAGCGATTTTAAGAACCCCCCCCCCAAAAAAAAAAGAAAAAAAAAAGATTTAGGACAATTCAATGAATTAAACCGAATTCCAAATATATATTTGAAACCAATTTTGAAAACATTGCGATCCTTTCAGCTTGCTCCTGTTTTTCAATACTTTTCTTGCAACTGTTGGGCTCCCACTTCAACTGGGGAGATTCTGCTACTACTGGGCTTTCCCAAAATATTAACGTCCACTATGTCAGACGCGGACACCTATCGTAGACCTAGTCTGTTTGTTATTAAGTCTAGCAAGTTATTTGTGGGATGCCTTGTTGTTTCATTCAGACCAGGTAGGTGGTAAATAACTACGCAGGAAGACTTACTAGCTTGTTACATTTCATCGAGGTCATACTGCAAGTTTGACAAGGCTTGTGCCAAGAAATCAACTTTAGATGCCAGCGCTCCGATTCAGTCCACTAGTTTTTCGTGGCTACTTTTAAGTTGCAACATAACGGATGAATGAAAAGCTTGTGTTATTTTCTCAAATTCATCCTGTGAGAGTTTGACCTTACCGAGCTCCTTTGTTATATTTTGCTTAACAAGATCACTAATTGAGGCATTAGCCTGCGAAATTTCTGCTCTTAGTTCAGAAATTTCAAGCCGCACTTCCTTCTCAATTCCAAAGCTAGCAGCAGTTTCCATGTAACAGTTCGGACTTTTATTCAGGTCAGCCACTGGTTTTTTGATGGAATTTCTTTCCGCGAGTAAGAACACCAAGTAACCTTATTGGCCACCATGGAAATCCAGATAACCCAGCGAAAGCTAGATCTCCCGGCTTCATAGACAAAAATTTGTCTAGCAATCAAGTCTAAAGATCCAAATAATCGCATCCAATCTCGTTTAATAATAGGTCACTGTACTCGTTGAAAAGTAGGTCACTGTGGCAAGAGCAAGAGAAAAGTCTGTGGGCGGGGCTAGGTTAGCTTCATCAGTAGCCCAGGAGAGCAAAATACAATATCCAAAATAAGAGTTCAGATTGACCGGATATTATTACAAAACAGGCTTATAGACAAGTTTTAAATTATTTCACAATTTCTGTGGTAAAAAGAGCTTACTGATTAAATAAAGTCATGAAATATCTGATTTAAGCCAGCTGTATACACTTTGAACTTGGATTCAATACTGGACATTAATACACCATTAAACTGACAAAACATTACTAATGAGGAATCTAAGTATGATACGGAGGGAGAAAACATTCAATCACCAGAATCTCTTTATCCTGTTGGAAGCTTCACTTGTTTGGCCCATAAGGGACGCTATTTCTTCCTACAATGAACCAGTGTTTTCAATTATGCATTGCGGCGATTTATATTTGACATCATGTTCCCACTCATCACCGCCGCACTTGATCTGAAGTGGTCCAGATCCCATAGATTTTTATCAGCCAAGCATCTTCATGAAATAAATTTTGAAGGAATCTGCACCCTCACCTTGGCTGAACTTGTGAGAGCTGAGAAAGCTGTGATTTTCGAAATCTGATTTATGATTTTAGTTCCGGATTTTTTTTTTTCGCTGCGTTTTTTAGTAAGCTTGTTTCCGTTTTATTTGTTTTATATTTTTTGTTGTTGATGACGGCTGTTGCATACATAGCCGAAATATTTGTTTAAGATATCCTATTCAATAAAATGATGGATAAAGATACTTGTATATTCAAGGGTGTTATGGGATCACGATAGCTTCAGCCCTATTTATTTTGAATACCAAAATATTGCATATAATCGACCCATATGAATAACAACCCCATCCACTTGAAATTCAATAGCAAAAACTATAATTGCCAATTTACTATTGTGGTAAAGCTTTCTAATTTAGTTAATTATTAATTGAGTAAAAATATATTAAGACGCAAATACAAAGTTTCAAAATACCACTTTTTATTAAGATAAAGATACAAATCGTGGCATGTGTAAGCTTGGAGGGAACTTGCTCAATAACCAATTTCCTGATACTAGTTGAGGTATTGAATGTCACTACCTCTGTTCTTAGCCTCTCGGAGATGCTTGTCTCTATGAATCTTGTTTTAAAAGATTCAATTAGAGTACTGATGTCCTTGGGCTCTTTTTCCTTAATTGCCTCAAAATGTTTAAGGGCGCTTCCCTTTAATCTGGCTGCAACGCACTGCTCTTTGACCTTATCCTCAAACGCTTCAGTTAGTTCGTCGAGAATTTTTAATTTTTCGATAAACTCATCTACGTCTGAATTTCCCGCGTATTCTGGTATAATTTCTGCAATTTCAAGTACTGTTGATAGGGAAGTCATTTTTTCCTCTGGTAGAGCCATTTTATTTCAATCTACTATTTTTATCTAGCCCTCTCGACCCAGTTTTTCCAGCGACCACCGCCTCTCTTCGGAGATTTAAGCCGCTTGGGGTCAAGTTAAAACAGAAGATGCATATGAAGAAGGGTAAAAAGAGTATTTTTCAGTCCTAGAGACAGAGAAAAAGAGAAACAAGGATGAATTTCAAATTGAAATCCTTCGACAAAAGAGAACATAGCCTATATTGGACCAGAAACATGACCCTAAGGAAACCCATTGAGGGTATATGTACATAATGACCCAAAGATGGCAGCATAATAGCTGTAAACAATATTAAGTTGTTTTAAAAGTAAAATATTGAGAATTGGGACAATTCTTCTTTAAATGGGGAGTATTGTGGTAAAGCTTTCTAATTTAGTTAATTATTAATTGAGTAAAAATATATTAAGACGCAAATACAAAGTTTCAAAATACCACTTTTTATTAAGATAAAGATACAAATCGTGACATGTGTAAGCTTGGAGGGAACTTGCTCAATAACCAATTTCCTGGCTCAATGCGTCAATGTACCGGAAGGACGTGGTTAGTTTTTCATATATATACCCAGATTTTTGAGACTGAGGTCAGAGTTTTTGACTTGCAGGGCGAACCTCTGCCCGTTTATTTTCTCGTTAGAAATACCTTGGGATCTTGTCTGATAATTGTAAGTGTCTGTATCTTATTATATATTATTGTAGTTTCTGAGACTTGTGGTCTACTTGGGACAGCCAGTCCCAGTAGAATATCTATATCTGTAGTTATTATACGTAAATTGAATAAAATTATTGTATTTTAGACAACCTCTCTACAATCTACCTTTAGCCCCTCGAACATACCCAGTCGGTACGCCTCATTAATTCGGTCATAGCCTAAGGCACGCTACCAAAGTTTAATTACCTTACGGCCAGAGTTTATCTCCCCTATAAAGGGAGAATAAAGCCATCTACGACTAAAACACTCAAGTACCATAAAAATACACTTCACAACACTACAAGAAACTTTTTCGCATTCTGACTAATGGTCTGCGTCGCATAGGTACCCATCTCCAGATTCTCTGCCTTCGGCCTGGAGGACCATGCGTGAATGAGGGCAAATTATCCGACCCTACCCGTGCTTTCTCCTCAGATTTCTCCACGTAACCATTTACACCTGGTTGACTTGGCTGACCTTTCAGAGTCACACAAAGATCCCCGTATAAAACCAGATAATAAGCGACACCGGGACTCGAGCCCCTGCCCTTAAGATTGCGAATCTAGTACGACAACCGTTCGGGTAGTACGGCTCAGTTTGCAAGTAAATCTCCTAAAAGCCAGAACATAATTTGCACTTCACTAACAACAAAGTGTATTTTGCTTATTTTCTCTTCTACAATAATATTATATGAAATGTATGCTTTCATCTGTTCTTTCAAGCTATCTTGATTATTATAGTGATTTCCTTTTTTTCTGTATTAATATTTTGACAAATAAAAACTATGGTGGTCAAAATACATACTGTTTTCAACAAAATGAATACGACACTGAAGTTGTTTTTATGACATCAGGGGGAAGGGGGGGTATCACTCTTATTGGTAAATCTTGATCACTACTACTACTGCTAATACTAACAATTCACTGCAGCACTAAGAAACCCGAAAAAAACACAGCTACCCAGCCTCCTCTAGCCTCACGACTTTATTTTTTTATTTATTTTTTTTTATTACAGGCTTCACGTCTCCATCACAAATGACGATTTGCCGCTAGTCCTGGTAGTTACCTCATGATCTAACACTGAGGTAATTGTTGTACCTTCTCTTGACCGCGTCAAGGAAAGGATTCTTCGGGATTACCTCTGCCGGCAATCTATTCCTTGTGGCAACCGATCGCCGGGCGAAATTCATTTTCAGATATTCTTGGCCGGGGATACCCTGCTCAAGGTAGTCCTGACGAGCTGTACTTCGGCGAGTTCATCGCAAGAGCTTCGCTTTATAAGGAGTGAGCTTCGATAGCTCCTCCGATGGAGGGTTATACAAGTAATTATAGAAAACTGACATGGACGCCACATCGAAACGTTCCCGGATCAGCTGTGGGGTTTTTTGCTTTCGTGTTGCCAGAGGTTGCTGCACGCACTGCTCTATTTCGAATGTGTTGGAGTGGAGCGATGTGACTTTTTGGTGCATCAGCGAAGAGAGGACATGCATGTTTCATGACAGGTTTGATGCACGAATTGAAAATCGTCAGAATATAATCATCAGGGAGAAGACTTTTGCATCTTAGGATAACTCCTAATTTCTTGTTGCAAGAGGATCTAATTTTACTGAGATGCTCAGTCCGTGAGATATCCGAAGAGAAATTAACTCCAAGTAGGCGCAGTGTATCAACTCGCGTTATTACCTCTCCTTTGAAAAAGAAATCATGATGAGCCCTCATATTACGCGCCTTAGAAATTAGGAGCTCTTTCGTTTTCGATGTGTTAAAACTTACAAGCCATGCATCTGCCCACGCCTCAATTTTCACCAGGTCAGCCTGAAGCTCCTTGTGGGGTTCACTGGGATCTTCGTCTTTTGCGATTGATGTTTTTGTTGTTGTGTTATCAGCAAAGTGGTCAGGTTTTTTCACAAGGTTGTCCCCTAGGTCGTTTATGAACACCAAGAAAAGAGTTGGCCCAAGAATACTTCCTTGTGGTACTCCTCATAAAACTGGGTGTTCTTTTCGAGGACAACTTGCAACGATCGTTGACAAAGAAAGTCAGCAAACACGTCCAATAGTCGACCATGAATTCCATAGACTTTCAGTTTACAAAGAAGTCCCTTGTGCATAAACGATCAAAGGATTTTGCAATGTCAAAGGAGAGAAGGCAACTATCGTGTCCCCGCGAAAGGAGCTCAACCCACTCTTGATACTGTGCAATCAAACAGTTTAACGTAGACCGTTTTCTGCGAAAACCGTATTGCGTGTCTGCCAACAACAGATGTGACTCAAGGTATTGGTAAAGGGTCTTACTAATGACGCTTTCATAAAATTTACCTACGCAGGACAGCAGACTTATTGGACGATATGATCCTACATTACTAAGGTCAGACTCTGCCTTTGAAACAGGTACAACATGAGCAGTTTTTCAGGCTTTCAGGAATAATTCCGCTGCAAAGCATTTTCTATAGAGAGAGGCGAGAGGACCAGTAAGTTCAGGGGCACATCTTTTAAGGATGAGATTGGGAATCTTGTCAGTTCCTGAAGCTTTGGTGACATCCAGCTGGTTTAGCGTTCTGAGCACCTTCGTAGTAGTTGTGTTAACGCTGGCGATTTTTGCATCTGTTCGTGGCGGAAAGGGGGAGGGGAAACTCCGTCCTCATCAAGTTGGGAGACCTTTGAAAAGGCTTGTGCAAGAACATCTGCCTTTTCCTGGCCTGGCTGGATCATCGTCCCTTCAACATGAAGCGAGGGAATTGATGTTGATTTAGATGACGGTAGGGCTTCTTTGACGACCCTCCACCACCGCTTTGCAGGGGCACTTTTCAGTTTGTCTACAAACTTGTGCTTGTAATTGGCTCTAGTTTGACGTACAGCTTCGACAGACTCATTTCGAGCGCTAATAAAATCAGCCTGGTCCTCGTCAGATTCAGTTGAATGCCATTTATTGTGAGCCTTATGTAGAGTTTCTTTTAAAAATGTACTCCACGGCTTTGCCGATAAGAAGTTTCGCAGACCATCCCAGTCTGTGCGGTGATACTGCCTGATCATCCGCTCGTGCTTTACAGGTGGAGGTATTTTGAGATTTCCACGAGCTATAACTGCCACATGGTCACTGGCAAAAGGATAGCTTTCAACACTAAAGGAATCTGAATGATCAGTTAAGAAGAGATCAAGCCTGGATGATCCACGAGGGCCGATGTAAGTGTCGAATTCAACAAGTTGTTCTAGACTGTAAGCAAGACTCAGGTCTAGCAGAGCTAAGCCCTCCGCATCAGTCGTACGACTTTTCAGCCAGGGGCCATGATGAATGTTGAAGTCTCCTTGGATTATTATACCTGATTTAGGGAACTTTTCCTTCACAAATTACAAGCAATCTTCCAGATGTTCGGTGACTTCCATCTTTTGTGGGTTATAGACTGTACCAATAACAAACGATTTGTTTGATAGGTTTACTTTAACGCAAAGGACCTCCTTATCGCTAGGAATCGAAAGTGCCAAAATATAGATGTTATTTTTAAGGTACATAGCAACACCACCTCCACCAAAAGTCGAGCTTTTCGGGTTTTTGCGATCCAGCCCGAACAGAGTGTAACCAAGAATACTGATCTAACTATCAATGACGCTAGAATTCAGGTTGGTCTCGGATACACACATGACAGAAGGGGCAACCTCTTTCATCATGGGCTGTAGGTGATCCAACTTGGATCGGAGACCACGTACATTGCAGTGGGTAACAGTAAACGTATCCGTAAGAATTGTCTTGGGGCGCGTATTTGGTCGTCTACTGGAAGGAAGTCCGATCCGAAGCTGTTTTTTCCGTTTGAAAACTTGGTAAATACCGGCTGGATGGGTAGTTGGCCCAAACAGCGGACAAAAGAACTTCTAAGACAGACTTTGCCTCATCGGATAAGGAGCGGCCATAAGACCTCATACTTAACCTCAGCAAAGGTGGTGGTGATCCCAATAGAGGCAGGAGTCGGCACCTTGCGGTACCTACCACTCTCAAGCTCTGCGGGTTGGGACGCCAACCCGAGTTGCGTTACTCATATTATGAGAACTGAAAAAAAAACAGTGTTGAGAATACAAATTGTTTTCGGTAAAATGCCAGTGAGACTGTCCTTTAGAAGATTTAGAGGGCGATGACCTACTCTTATTCTTCTCATTTCCTTTTAAAGCTGTCGTGATGAGCGAGGGTGGATGTATCCCTCTATCTGTAAATCTTGATTAGCTTCGTGACATTATTTTTGTTGTGTTACAAAGAAACTCCCTCTTTAAAATACAAATTGTTTTCAGTAAAACACAAATGACGCTCTGGCCTTAGAAGATTGAGAGGGCGATGGCCCTACTCTTATTTTTGGTATGTTTTTTTTTTTCATTTTATGTTCAACTCAATCATTTAAAGCAATACCTATGAGGTTTTTGCTTGATCTGACTATCCATATTTGATTTCTACTTTTTCGGGCTTCATTTACTCATTGATAGTAATCTCTTGTAATTTGTAATTATTTTAGGATTGTATTTCTGCACAGCTTAGAATATGGCTCTTTACTTTTCTTAAACAAAACTATTTTGGAAAATGTTTTCAAATTAGTAATAATAATAAAATTTAGATTAAGTGATAACCACAAACAAGATATTTGGTGAAATGAAAACAAAAAATCATTAGATTATTTCTCTTTTTGTAAAAGATTTCTTTCCTACTGGTATTTTTATAAACTATAATAAACAATTCATTGCAACAAATAATTACGTAAGTAACAATGAAATCAATCCATACAAAATAAACAAAGACTGTTTTAGCATGATGCTTTCCTCCTTTTTTTCTAATGAGCTTCAAAATCATTTAATTATTTAAATGATGATATTTTAGTTTTAATTATTTAACTATTTAATTAAATGTAGTTCTTTAAATATTTGATTACCTAATATTTTAATTATTTAATTTAATCAATTTTAATTGTTTAAATGAATCTTTATTAATCATTTAAGTGATTTAATTATTTGTTTACTCTCTCTTTGAGTGATTTTAGGTCGTTGGCCTTCCGCCCTCACACACTAGCTTCTGGGAGGTTAACTCTTAATGTCTGAATCATTTTATAACTATCTTTGTAAAATACAATGAGGGATTAATAAAAACCAATTAGGTCGGGCTATAACTACCTTCTTCCATTCTCTTGAATAGTTCCTCTTTATCAATTTCATTTCTCTTCTTTCTTTTTAGTACTAGTCTCGTTGATTTATTCGACTCAATTCCACCAACAACACCTTCCGTCAATTCGTCGGTTAAATCCAAAATCCTCAGTTTGTCTCGTATCAAATCGATCTTGAATTCGAGAATAAAAGAAAAACACTTCAGTAAATTCAAAAAAAATAAGTTTATCCACCTCTACCTTAGGAAAAGCCCTTTAAGGAGAAAATATAACAGCGTTAGTTACGTATAATTCTGTTAAATTTCATAATGAGGTAGCCTACTATAATGATAAAAACGTAAAACCACAAAAAGTAATTGGTAAATTATGATGATACATTGTTAGAAACGAAGACCTTGTTTTGCGTTAGGCCTATTACCCAATATAGACAGTCCACTTTTGCAGGGACACAAAAACCATACTTGCACAACCCCCACTGGAGCACTGATTGGGTACAATTGCAACCTATTTGCACTACCCCAGCTCTACCATTGCAACCTCTAAATGAGAGATATGATATGGCTTTAATGGCTATTTTCTACAAGTATATCCATCATCCTCCAATGAGCTATCTCATAATACTGTCATTTGCCCAGACAAAATGGCAAACACGCATAGTACAGTGCGGTTGGATTGCCAGCAAGATGAAGGCCACCCCCTCCCTCGCTCACACTCAGTATTTGAAAGACGATGTCTCTCAAATTTGAATTATCTCCCTGAAAACTCGTCTATTGATTCCTTTAAAAGGAGGTTCAACGACCACAATTCTAGGGAAAAGAACTGGGCATAAATTGACGAGTGTCATATCAGTAAATATTACTGAAATACCATTTTGACAACTTACATACAGATGGCAGGTTGTCATCTGTACAACAGAAATTTTTAGTTTTAGTTTAAACTTTCAGTAAATTCAGTAAATTCTTAAGCAGTCTAGCACCATGAAAGGTTAGTAACAAAAATGTAACGTCAGTTTAAAAGTCAGTTTAAAACAAAGGATAATAAAAATAAAATTAACTATAATACATAGGCATTAGTTAGTGTATATGGGATATAAAACTACAAACATTGCTAACGCTAATGAGTCATCTTAGTTTTGGCTGAACCTTAGATTTTCTAAAAAAATTTTCTTGTGGTTATTTCAAAATTGAAAAGTTTTTAGGGCAGTACCTTATTTCTATCACTGTTGCAACGTTGAACCATCTGGCGAGGCAAAGAAGCCTCGCCAGATGTCCCGGAGCGGAGCTGCAGCTGTGACGCCCTCCCACTGTGGTTGCAACGACAGCTCAGCACTCCGCAGGTCTCTGTCGTACTGTCGTCGGAAGGTGTGTTTCGATCCCCCTCGTTTCCGCCCACCCTCGGGTTTCCACTCGTAGGCAGCATTCGGGAGATGATCCCATGACATTCAGAGGACATGACCAAAATAGGTCCATCTTCTCTGCTTCAAAAGATCAGTGACTGGCGGTTGACCTGTTCGTCTGCGAACAACAACGTTCGTGACACTGTCCTGCCACGAAATGTTAAGGATTCTTCTGAGGCAGACATTTTCAAATGCTAGGATGCGTTTTCAGCTGGACATTCAGCTTCCAGCATTCACTAGCATAAAGGAGAATGGACATGACGTTGCCATTCACTAGACGGAGCTTTAGACGCAAAGAGTACTTTTTGCTTCGCCATACTGGTTTTAGTTTGTTGAATGCCGATATTGCTTGTCCAATTCTCCTTTTTATCTCGTTGAATATTCTGCCATCATATTCGATCCAGCTTCCAAGATATTTAAACTCATGGACTGGTTCGATAGTTTTTCCGTTGCATTTAAGGATAAAAGGTGAGTTGGATGTGGCCATGCTCTTCGATTTACCAACGTTTACAATTAGTCCCTTTTCTCAGCCTTGTCCGCTATGGTGTCAAGTAGTAGCTGCAAAGGTTGCTTCACCTCTTCCAAAAGTACTACGTCGTGTGCGAAGTCAAAGTTTGTGAGCTGCTGATCACTGACTTTTACAATGAAGCCTGATGTTTGCCGTAGGACATAATCCATTACTAGGACAAATAAGAACGGGGATAACACACATAAATAAGAACGGGGATAACACACATCCTTGTTTCACCCCAGAGAGGATCTTGAAGAAACTGTGTCTCCCCATATTCCGTTCTAACACAACATTCGCTCTCTTCATAGAGAGCCATCATTATAAGGACTACTTTATTAGGTACTCCATAAACTTTCAAAATCTTCCATAAAACATCACGATCGATGGTGTCAAATGCTTTTTCGAAATCAATAAAGAGCAGATAAAGCTTTTTATTCCAATCTCTTGACTTTTCCACCATAAGTCTAAGGATAAAAATAAGGTCAGAACATGATCTACCGGGCCGGAAACATGTTGTTCTTGCCTTAGATGTGAGTCAAGAGCTGCTCTCAAACGCTGCAATACAATTGTGGCGAAGAGTTCATTAGCACTGAAGTCAGCATGATCCCCCTCCAATTGTCACAGTTAAGATCATCTCCCTTCTTAAACAGTTTGACTGGAATACCTCTAGTCCAATCACATGGGACCTTTTCCATGTTTCCAAACTTCTACTAGGAGAGTAGTCTATACATTTAAGCAGGCTCAGAGGGATGTCTTCAGCATCTCTGCCGTCATCCCATCGACTCCCGATGCACGGCTATTTTTAAGCTTTTTGACAGCAGCTTCTACCTCTGCAGTGGTAGAAGGATCAGCACCTGTCAATTTGTAAAAATGTCATGTCAGGTACAGATTCTCGGTCATGGGGTGGGAGACAATTAAGTATATTTTCAAAATGGGATGCCCATTTTTCGTCTACTTTCTTGGGATCTGAAATTACGTACCTGTTTTCATCTTTAACAAGTGATGAGCGGTTCACTTTTTTTCCAACTATCTCATTAGTTAGTCGGTAAACCATCCTGGAGTCACCATTATTTGCAGCCTCTTTAGCAAGTGCCGCTTTGTCTTCTATCTGGTTTCGCTTGTCTCTACTTGCACCCTTTTTGACAGCTTTGTCCTCTTCTTTATAGCGTAGCTGCAGACAGTTTTTATCTTCAGGCCTTGACGCATTCAGGATATCTCTTTTCGTTTCCTTACGCCATTCAATGAATTTCCATGTTTCGTCCGATATCCATTCCTCCTTCTTTCTTTTCTTATATTCAAGACTTGCCTTAGCGGCATCATGGTAGGTATTCTTGATTTTCAACCAGATATCTTCAACACCACGATAGTCGGTTTCATCTGTTAGATTCAAAGCCTCAAATCTGTTTTTCAGAGAAATACAGAAATCCTTTTGTAAGTCTCGGTTTTTCAGTTTGTCGGTGTCAAACAGCCAATAGTTACTGGTCAATTTCTTACTTTGAGCTTTCAATTTAATTTGTATTTCAGCCATCATCAATATATGGTCTGAATTTACGTCAGCTCCTCGAAAACCACGTACATCAAATAAGCTGCTTCTCCAACTTCTTGAAATTAGAAAGTGGTCAATCTAGTTTTTGGTCCGACCATCTGGGGACACCCAGGAGCATTTGTGGATTGACTTATGCTCAGATAATGTACTACCTATGATCATGTCGTTGCTCATCGCGTAGTCGGCAAAAAGCGCTCCGTTTTCGTTGATAACTCCTATACCATGCGTGCCCATGGCTTCTGGGCAATATTTATGGTCTGCTCCGACTTGGGCATTGAGATCACCCACAACGTGGAGAATATTATGTCTGGGCACATCTTTGGTGACTGTTTGTAACACTTCATAGAATTTGTCTTTTTCATGTTCGTCGGTTTCATTTGTGGGAGCATAGCAGGCAATGATGGTCAGTTTGGTGTGGTTTGAGATAAATCGAGCCTCCCATAAACGTTCATTTATAGGGTTCCAGCTCACCACTGCCTTTGAAGCGCTAAGCGACATGAAAACTCCTACACCAGAACAGTGTGTTGCAGGATCTCCACTAAAAGCCAAAGTATATCCGTCGTCAAGTTTCTCTAGCCCGCATCCTGTCCATCTAACTTCACTTAGGATAAGTATATCCAGACAATACTGTTTCATTTCTTTGATAGCTTGTTGGGTTCTTGAAATCTGGTTCATTGTTCTTACGTTCCAAAATCCTATTTTGGTGGTTCCTTTCGCAGTCAGAAATCGAGTCCGGGGGCTAAAGGGGTCATCATTAGGGAGCTTAAAGTATCCAAGGCTATTGTTGACGTTTCTGTTGCAGTTGGTTTTCCCTAGGGGTGGCCCCACTGGGCCCAGGTGTGGGTTGCAAACCCTCAGCCCAATCCTCCTCCTTTTTCCAGGCTTGGGACTGGCTACTATGCAGTTTTCGTAGAACGTTCAGACATCCCACAGACAACTACACGTTCAAAGTAAAGCTATACTTTGTGTATGGTAACATAGATTACTAGTCGTTTTTTTTTTGATGATTTTTCACTCACTTTTTTTTTATTAAGTTTGGCACCCGCTACTGCTCAAAACTGTCTAACTACCTTTGACTAAAAATTTAATTCCCAGTCATTTTTATTTTTAAAACCTATACGATTTTGTAAATGTCCGCTTAACTATTTCAAACAATCAGGTGTCATTTTCATTGTCCTTGGTATTGTAAGGTAGGATACAAGGTCAACCTATTCTGTGGCGATTACTCAATTGAGCGACCTAGAATAGTAAACACAAAGGAAAAAAAAAATTCTCTAACTAAAGGAGGTAAAAATTTTATGAGGTATATGAGGCAAAAAATACTGAAAAAATAAAGATAAAAACATAAAATAAGGAATAAAATAGAGGTAAAGAATAATAAAAAATTAAGGTAAAACATAAATATGGGCTCATTAAAAAAAAAAAAATAACCCATATTCAAAAACAAAGTCTTGCAAAATGTCCAAGGGAATAGTTCAAGTAACAAACCTAACCGAGTGGCAGCATCAAAAGTTTATTATAAAATTAGGTCGCAATAATATAATCAAGTTCATTTGTTATTTTAAACTTATAATCCAGTTACTTTTCTGGTTTCACGAAGGTAGCAGGCAATTGTATATGTGAGTAACTGTGTATTATATATTTTAGTTAATCTTTTTTAGTTAATATATATATATATATATATATATATATAATATATATATATATATATATATATATATATATATATATATATATATATATATATATATATATATATATATATATATTTTAACTTATATTTTTTTTAGTTTTAATTTGTTTTCTCCATGCTGAAGACGCCTTGTTCTATAGGGGCGAAAAATTCGTTTGACTTTTTGTATAGACTCGTTTGTCATCTTTATATTCATTTCTTTGTTTTGTCATGGCTGGCCAGTTCGGCTTTAGATCTTTTATTTTTATGTTTGGAAGATTATCTGACCTCGTTTCTGCTCACTTTTGGTTTAATGGAGCTCTATATTTTTCTTTAAAAAACTTGTTTTGTAGAAAATTTCTTCAAATTAATTTCTGTTGTTTTTTTATTGACGAAATGTTTTTCATTGATTTTTTTTTTACTTTTTCGTTTTTTTCTATAAGAATCCATAGTTTGGCTTGCTATTTGAATGTCGGAGAAATTTTTCAACAATTTTTAATCCTAACACAAATAGCATTGTTTAATTAAGTTTTATACCTCCTCAAGTTAACCTGGAAAATTGAACTTAAAAAAATCTATACTCTTTGACATCCTCGATACTTACACATTTTTGATACATTTAAATTGTAAGAGCAGAAGTAGTGATAGTAGTAGACCTAAAAGTTTCAAATTAATACCCCCAGTCATTATCGAGACATTGCTGAGGTGTCTTATTGGTAAGAGACAGTAAGATTTAGTTTTGAAGCATAATGAGCAAATTGCATAGACGGTGGATGGTTAATATACCCAATATTCCTGTACACATATTGAACCGTTTTACTATGCTGAACAAAATGGTTGTCTCAAAATGTTGATTGGATGTGTTTGGGAATGAATGGGCTTGGGAGGAGGGCTGCTTGCTCTCCAATCACATTTGACTCTTAAACAGGGCACTAGAACTATTAATTTCCAGTTGCATTAGCTCCTTTAAAAGTTTCAATGATATTGTTAGCTACTATAGAGTGGCCCTGCCTATGATATTGCTTATATGCCCTGTTTAATACCTGCATATATATAGTTGTTTTTTCTTTTTTTTTCGTTTAACTGAAACTAACCCTATACATTCCCTAAAAGTTTCACTTTAATACCCTTAGCGTTAGTTGTTACAGGAAGTGTATTGGTAGTATTAATAGTAAAAAAAAAAAAAAAAAAAATTTCTTAAACCACCTTGGCCTGCATAATGTAAGAAAAGGAAACGATCAAAAATGGATCGAACGATCAAATATTGAATTTTTATTCGTCTTTTAATTTTTTGTTTTTTTCATTGGTTTTTTGGTTTGTTTTTCACATTGACTTTCCGCGTTTGTTTTGTGGTTTTTTCTTCCGCACTTTCCTTGAATATATTATTTCGTTTCGCGCTGAAGAAGGGAGGCGCTTATCCTCTAAAAATATTTGCTTTGTTTGTTTATTCAGTATTCTCGTTTGGCCTTAAAAAACCCATTTTCAATCGTTTCCTTTTCTTACATTAATAGTATACACATAGGACCTTCTGGCTATATCAAAATCCACGACGACTTACCCTTAAATGTCTACCTTAATAATGTGAGCCGTTCTTGAGATTGCCATGTCACCTTTTTGAGAATCTACATACTTATAGTTCGTTTTGATTTAGTTCAAATCCGCCTAAATATTCCTTCAAAACTCCACCTTAATACCCTTAACTTGCATAGTAGACACAGTTGTAGTAGCAGTAGTATTATTAGTAAACAGTGTGCGCATAGCACTTGTGGTATTTCAACATCCCCTTCAACACACGCTGAGAGTTTCAATTTAATACTATCAACCGTTTCTGGTCATTTCTGATACATCCTCTTGACAACCCGTGTGGGTGCAGTATGTTCCAATTTAATTCAATACAGTTTGAATATTACCCGAATTTTTCGCCCTAATACACTTAGCTTTAGTAGCAGTAGTAGTGGTAGTACAAGCAGTAACAGTAGTAGCAGTGCAGTACTGCAGTAAAATTAATAGTGGTAAATAATTTCTTAGACCACACTGCTTTTCCATTAAAAACAAAAAAATTTTTAAACAAGAAAAACGGGTTTTAATTTTCTATAAAGCATGGAAATATATAAAGCATTTAATATATTTCCATTTATACACTGGGAGGAGGCGAGTTGAATCCTTATAGACATTCAGTGCATGGAAGGGTTTATTTAATATGTGAGTTTTGTTTCTTATTATTTATATTTTTCTTTTGTTTTTTTTTCTTTCTCTTTATGTGTTTAGTATTGTGATGTAAGTTAAGTTTTTTGTTTTTTTTTTTATTTATTTATTTATTTATTTTTTTTTCCGTTGAGAAAGGCTCCCGGATGTGGGGCCGAAATATTCGGAGCTTTTGTGCATAATTAATTGTTTTGTATTCACTGCTTTATAGAAAATTAAAACCCGTTTTTCTTGTTTAAAAAATTTTTTTGTTTTTAATAGCGGTAGCTTTAGTTTCAGTGGCAGTACTAGTAGTAGCAGTAGTAATAATACGAGCAGCAGCAGTAGTAGTAATAATAAGAGTAGCAGTAGTAGTAGCAGTAGTACTAGTGTGAGTAGAAGCAATTTCAATAGGATACAAACATTGAACTGAATACTGCAGTCACCTTCGCATGGGCAGAGCGTCCTGGAATGCTTGACTCAAAATACAATTTTCAGACACACAACTCTTCTCTCACCATCAAAACCGTACACATTTCACATATTTGCACCTACATTTGTAAAAATAAATGACGAACCAACCTTATTCAAAACAAGAACTGCCTCTTTTTCTTGGTATTTGTATAAAAGCTTCAAAACTTTTGGGTCTATTTTCCATCTAGTCCTCTTGCAACTTACATCATGTACATACAGAAGTATATCAGAATCAATTAATGAATTTTCTGGGTCTACAAGCAATGATTTTTCCAATTTGATTGCCTAAAAAATGAAGGAAAATTAAGTCTACAACAAAAGTTTTTTTATAAGTCATTAAATGTCAGCCATGGAAAATCTGGACAGTTACCCTTTTCTTTTCGATCTTTTTAAAGCCTAATAAAATAAAAACAATCTTTTTTCGTCTTTTCAATATACATGCCTTTGACATTCATTGCCCCACCCAAACTCCATTAGTTTGGGTGAAGCTTAATGTTGCATTATTTTACTTAGCATTTATAAAAATCTGTCAAGTTCTCTCTCTCCTGGATTTCTGGATTAATTTAACATAAGATAACCAGATTTTCTTCCTGAGAGCCTTGACCACATAGCAATAAGCAAGCGAATTTATTTTAGTGACTTATTTTTTTTTTCAGATAAATGGATATTGCAGAGACGCCCTTTTGACCAATCTCCATACACATAGCAGAATTAAACTCTTTTCTTGAAATGATTTACCAGGACTTTTCCACGACATTTTCCGCTGCTTGCAAACCATAATACAGTCAAGCTAATACAACTAGGGCAGGTCAACTAACCGATATCAATAGCTTAAATTGCCATTTTAAATTATTTTGATTTATCATATCTTTGTAACAGTTATTTTGCTAAAAGGGATACACCATTTGTACAGCTAAATGTTTAAACTTTTAGGTTAAAAAAGCCTCTATGCATTTGGTATATAAAAAGTGGAGACTTGGCTCTGCATGGAGACAGGTAAATTTTACTTAAAAATTTACTCGGACATATCTTCTAACTTCAGTACATTTAAAGTCTCTTCTTTATAATTAAAATTCAATTATAGAACAAACATTCTTTGTTGTGCAAGTAATCTCTCTTTAACAAGTATCAATGGCGGCTCAAAAGGATAAAATAAAATAGAATCTGAAATTAAATGATTATAGAAACAATGTTTGATTCTGAATTTACCGACTAAAAATAGGACTTTTTCTGTTATTTATCTATCCCTCCCAAACTCCTAAACTTGACCTGTGTTTAGGATTCACCATCCAGGTAAGAGTAGAGCGCTGCCGGAGAGGGTCGTTTTGACTCTCTCCTACAACAGCACAAAAAGATGTCCTTAAAGGAGGCTGATCCTTTTGTCCATCAAGGCTTTTTTTATCATTCAGAGTTGGCAAAGCCTAAATAAATAAAAATGGTCTAATTTTCGTTTGAAATTGCTTCAGGCCCATATTTCAAATAATAAACAAAATATATATACCATCTTACAAACATTCACAAATCAGCTAACAAACGAAGTAAAATATCACTTTTAAGTAGTTATATTTTTTTCAATCAACTATTTTTGGGTATATTTTAACGGGACAAAAGCATAAAACGATGCCAAGATAATGAAACAGCGCTTTAGATGTCAGCTGATATGTATTTATTCATTTGCTGATAGACAGCTGATTAATGTAAACAGCTAGCAACATGGTAGAAAATGAAATAAAATGTTGGAAGGCTACTATTGCTAAAAGATCAGACATTCATGCGTTAGATATTGAACGCGTTGTGTTCATCCACAAGGAGGGAATATTACTTTCCAGGACAACTAAACCTTTTGAGGACATTTTATTTTTCCCCTGTTTTCTAGATGTTTTCCATGACTAGAAAATTGAACACTTCAACTTTACACCCGATCCCATTCTCGATATATTACATCATGCCATTCGGACAACCTGGATGTACTTAACCCTTTTGATTTAGTTCTATAGTTGCAGTTAAAGGCGTAACAGTAGAAGTCATAGTAGTAGATGTAATAATAATAGTTGAAATAGTAGCAATCATAAAAGTAATAGTCCTAGCAACCGAATCTTAGCAGCGCTGTAGTAGAAGTAGTGTGAGTATAATTAAACGTAGTAGCAGTAGTGTATTCCTGGTACTAGTAACAGTAATGGCCGGTCCTAGTAGTAGCAGTTGTAGCCGTATTAGTCGTAGCAGTTGCAGTTGTAGTAAAGTAGCAGTAGTCGTAGTATGCACAAATGTTTCTTTGGACTGGTTCAACAAATCAACAAACTATGAAAGTTTCAACTTAATACCCTAAGCCGTTCCTAAGATGTTTGCTGATACGTCTTTTTGACAGTCTGAGGTGCACGTAATGTGTTTTGATTTAGTTCAAAATCTCCCTCAACATTCCCTAAACTTTTCACCTTAGGACGCTTAGTCATTCCAGATTAGTGCAGATACACTATTTTGAGAATCTGGATGGACATAAATTCTTTTGATAAAGTTTAGCATGCCCTGAAAGTTTAAACTTAATACCCTTAGCCGTCCTTCAGATGTCGCAGATACATCCTTTTGGCAACTTCGAATGCACATAGTATTTTTTGTATTTAGCTCGACATCCCCAAAAATATGCCCTGAAAGTTTCAACGTAATATCCTTGGATATTTTTGGGATGTTAAACAGACACCCTTTTGACAATCTTAATAAACATAGTGGTCTTTTGATCTTGTTTTACAATCCTCCTTAAGTTTCCCTGAAAATTTCAATTTAACACACTATTCTGTTCCTTAGATATTGCACGTATGCCATTTCGACAACCTGGATGCACGTAAACTGTCTTGATTTAGTTCATTAGTAGTAGGAAAGCAGTAGTAGAAGTCGGATTAGTAGCCCTGGGAGTTACAACTTTATTAGTATTAATTATAAAATGTTTTTAATAAGATTGAGTATAGGGTTCTTTATCGTTTTCAGTGCCTAGTTTCTAAATTTTTTACCACCTAAGGTTTTGCAACGTCATAATTTCCAGTATCAACTCAAAGTATTGTTAATTGTATCCCTAAACTTCAGTCTAAATCAAGTAATCTTTAGTGGGATTAGCGGTCATCATTTACATTATGATTGTCCGGCACTGGTTACTCAGCTGCAGTTTACGTTTATCAAACAGTTCGTGGTAACGAACTGTAAGTAAGGGGCGACCCTGCTCAATGGTAACCGAAACTCTAGAAAACGGATTTTTGATACCAATAGATACATCAAAAGAATCAGATTTCAATGCTGATTTCAATATATAACTTTCATCAAGTTTAGTGCTACCCTCAAAAGTTACGCGCCTGAGAAAATTTGGCTGATTTTCAAAAAGGGCTAAGACCCCTTAAAAGTTATAGAACCGTATGAAAATCACACCATCATATTCAGCGTATCAGAGAACCCCACTGTAGAGGTTTCAAGCTCCTATCTACAAAAATGTGGAATTTTGCATTTTTTGCCAGAAGAAAGATCACGGATGCGTGTTTTATTTGTTTTTTTTTTTTTTTTTTTTTCCCAGGGGTGATCGTATCGACCCAGTGGTCCTAGAATATTTGGGAGGGCTCATTGGAACGGAAATTAAAAGTCCTAGTGCCTTTTTAAGTGACCAAAAAAATGGAGGGCAACTAGGCCCCCTCCCACGCTTATTTTTTCCCCAAAGTCAATCGATCAAAATTTTGAGATAGCCATTTTGTTCAGCATGGTCGAAAATATGATAAATATGTCTTTTAGGATGACTTAATCCCCCGAAGTCCCTAGGGGGAGGGCTAAAAGTTATCAACTTTACCCAATGTTAACATATAGTATTGGTTATTGCGAAGTATACAGAAGTTTTCAGGAGTTTTTTTTCTGGTAGTGGGGGTGGTGGGTCAGGGGTTATGTTGGAGGATCTGTCCATGAAGGAAGTTTTCATGGGGAAAGGGAAATTGCCATGAAGGGGGCGCCGGACTTGCCAGCATTATTTATTGGTTATTGGGAAGTATACAAACATTTTCAGGAAGGATTTTTTTTTCTGGAGGGGGGGGGGCTAGAGGAGGGGGTTACTCTGGAAAATATTTCCGTGGAGGATGTTTCTTTGGGTAAGGGACATTTCTATGAAGGGGCGCCGGATTTCCAAGCATTATTTAAAAAACGATCAGAAATTAAATAAAAAAAACAAGTTTTTTCAACTGAAGTAAGAACACATTAGAACTTAAAACGAACAGAAATTATAACGTACGTGAGGGGTTCTCCCCCAAGTCAATACCTCGCTCTTTACGCTACAGTTTTTTTTAGTGCTTTCAAAAGAGCTATCTATTCTAATTAAACGGCCTTTGTGATTCAGGGGTTTGTGAATCAAAATTTTTAACTTTTAACGTAAAGAGCGTGGTATTGACTAAGGGGAGAACCCCCTCATATACGTAATAACACATACGTAATAAAAAACAATAAAAAAACAAGCGATACGGCTCAGTAGTAATCGAAACTTTTAAAAACAGAATTTTGATGTCAATAAATGTATCAAAAGAATGTGTTTATAATGCTGATTCTAAATATATAAATTTTATTAAGTTTAGTAATACTCATCAAAGGCTACGAGCCTGAGAAAATTCACCCGATTTTTTAAAGAGGGGGAAACATCCCCTACAAGTGAAAGAATTTTTAATGAAAATCACACCGTCAGATTTAGCGTATCAGAAAACCCTATTACATAGGTTTCAAGCTCATATCTGCAAAAATCTGCAACTTTGTATTTTTTGCCAGAAGAAAAATATACGAATATAGAAGTTATTTACGTAAGTTAATTTGTAAATTACGTCATAATCAAATTTAGAGACATCCATTTAGCAAAAGAAAAGTAAAATTTTTATGCAAATTTTGTTTACTTATTCAATGACGGTGAGCCAAAATAAAAGCTGCATTAACTAAAAAACGATCAGAAATTAAATAAAAAAAAACAAGTTTTTTAAACTGAAAGTAAGGAGTGACATTAAAATTTAAAACGAACAGAAATTATCCCGTATATGAAAGGGGCTGTCCCCTCCTCAACGCCTCGCTCTTTACGCTAAAGTTTGACTCTGTCTCACAACTTTATTTTTTAAAACAATAAAAAACTTTAGCGTAAAGAGCGAAGCGTTGAGGAGGGGACAGCCCCTTTCATATACGGAATAATTTCTGTTCGTTTTAAGTTTTAATGTCACTCCTTACTTTCAGTTTAAAAAACTTGTTTTTTTTATTTAATATTTGTCAATGGTGCCTGATTCCTTCCTTTGCGGAACAGTAGATTCTACTCTTAAACGTGAAAAAGACCATCTTGATTGCAGTTCATATAGGCCTATGATTTTTGCCTGCAATAATAGTATGATTTTTAAATATGTTCTGCTCCCATTTATTATTGAACGAACAGAAAAGACTCTAACCAATTTGGGTTTCAACCTCGTAGTGGGTGCCAACATACACATAAGGTTTTAGCTTCAATTCTTCATGATGTCCAGTATAAAGGTCATGAAATACATATGTACACTTTGGATTGGTCTAAAGCTTTTGACAATATTTGCCATGCACAAATGTGGCGCTCTTTGTCAGAGTTTGGAGTGAACTCTTCTGTCAAATCTATGCTTAAATTTTGGAATATTAATTCGTTTCTTTGTTTGAAATCGCGTAATTTGGTAATGGGTTCTTTGGTAATGTACCAGTTTAATCTGGAGTACAAAAGAGTGGATTGCTATCACCTTATCTATGTAATGCTTGCATTCAAAATGTGTTATCAGGAATTAGGTCTTCGTATTTTGATAATTTATCTAATGTGTCTTATATTGCGTACGTAGACGACCTGCTCCTTTTAAGTTGTAACAAGTCTGTAATTCGTAATATTGCGAGTTTACGGTGTTTAGGGATTAGTACGGTATCTGTTCTACACTCCATTTTTTGCAAGTCCAGGTTCGGAGAGATGTTAAAGAAAAGTTGAAGATTCGATGTGTGAAAATTGTACCTAACCGTGTGAAATGCTCACGCCAAACTATAAGTAAAATGTATTCCACATATTGTGATCATTCTGTTTTGTTTTTAAAAGGTACGTATTCATTATTGAATGACAAAGATTTGCGCCAGATCCATATTGCTTATTTTAGACATTGCAAATGTTTGTGGTAGCTTCCAACTTAATCCTTTCAATTGCTTGAGTCACTTAGTGCTAATTTAACAAGACATGCCTTTGTGTCCCTAGGCCCAAATCACAATATTATCCGTATGTTTTTGTCTGAGATAAAGGTTTAAGTTGTCTATGTGTCTCTGTATTTGGCTTGTCTTTCTTTTTAGTGTAATTTACTCCGTTTGTTTTGTTTAAAAGTGAGTTATAAACAAAATATTATTGTTATTATTTAAATAGGGCATTGCATCTATCCTATTTTGATAACCTGTAAACACTAAAACTCTTTTGATTTAGTACAAAGGTAGTAGCAGCAGTAGTAGCCATGAAAGATTCATCTTAATAACCTGAGCCGTTCCTTAGATATTGCTGATCCACGACAACCTGCACCTACTTAGTATATTTTGATTTAGTTCAACATTCCCTAAAAGTTTCATCTTAATGCCCTTACCCTTTTTAAAGACCCAGGGTCAAACATGTTCCATTTTTCAAATAACAAAACCTATGTGTAAACAGTGGGCAACTTCCATAGCTTAGAGTCATCGCCCTAAAGGCTGTAGGGATATCAACCTTCAAGCATAGTTAATGGACCTTTCCATCATTTTGAACAAAATCACTTTCTCAAAATTTTGTCGGATGTATTTGAGGAAAGAGCAGCTAAAAGAGGCGATGGAGAGAGGCTATTTGTCCTCCAATCACTTTTGGCTCTTAAAAACGATTTCGATAAATAAAAATGGGGGCAAACTAAATGAGCCCCCATTCAAGCTTCTAAAGCAACCTCTTCCTTACAAAGTGGTCAGGGAAAAGAATAATACGTAGAGCCTTCTTTAAATTTTACTCAGGCCCCGCTATTGCACTACCTGTGATATTTTTTTAATAGACTTTATCCTGAGGAACACGGCAAATGCTAAGGCAGAGTATGGAAGCAAAGGAGGAGGTGAAACTGTTCTATTTAAAAAATTTAAGTGTTCTAGATAAAAATGTTAGCAAAAAAATGAGCTTTTGACGTTCTATTCCATTTTTTAAGGTTATAGAATAGAATTTATTTGCACTAAAAGAATGAAATAAGCAGTGAAAATATAAAATATAAACAACAAAAAATATAAACAATGAACTATTACAAAGAAACTGCACAAATCCTAACATAATCCTACAGAAATCTACTTCTATGATTCATCGCGAGACGAAGGAATCGTGCCAAGCTTCTGATACCCATAGAAAACTCATCCGCACACACTCACACAAACCACTTAAAATCATAATCACCCCTACCAAATAAGTAGAAGTAGAAGAAAGGTTGAAATGGCTAGGACACCTTTTATAAATTAAGTATGACAGACTACATGGATAGTACTCCTTGGCCATCCATTTGGGGCGAACCTTTCCCAACCCAAATGGGATGGGAAGAGATTATAAGGAAGGATTTAAAGTAAACTGGAACTTGATGGGAGGGACAAAGAGGGAAGCTTTGAATAGATTAAGATAGTGGAAGAACTTATGCACCTGTTTTGGCCTTCGGTAGCATAGTGCTGCAGTGAGTTGTTAGTGGTAGTGGTAATATCTGGCCTTGTTTTGAATGCAGCCTGTGGCATGATATGACCTCTTGTTACTTAAAAACGCACTAGTTGTTTAAATATTCATGTGGATAAACACTTTTTCAATAATCTACTACTGGTTCAACATGATTACCCATGAGAAGAAAACAAACATGCATGCATCACAATCCTTCTCTGAACAAAATAAGCAACTTCATATTTTGTAGAAGCTGGTTTTCAGCTTCTTATAGATGTTGAATTTCATTGTATAATTATAATCAAGATCAAACCCCTTTTTGGGGAAGTTTGTTACTATTTCAAATATTAATCAAATTTTACATTTACTGATTGCTTGGGGAAGGATGAAGATTTAAAAACCAAGAAAAATCCACAGCTTCAATTTTTTTCAGAAGAGCCGGGGGGGGGGGGTAAACAGGGAGGTCGTTTGAGGGGGCCCCCTTATGATGAAAGTGATACAAGTTCTCCTTGATTTTCAATGGGCTAAATTGCAAAGAAAGTCCATTTTCATTCCAAATGAATGATCAAACTTTCTCCTTATGATGAAAATGATACAAGTTCTCCTTAGTTTTAAATGGGCTAAATTGCAAAGAAAGACCAATTTTATTCCAACTGAATGATCACACTTTCTCCTTATGGTGAAAATGATACAAGTTTTCCTTAGTTTTAAATGGGCCAAATTGCAAGGAAAGACCATTTTTTCCAACTGAATGATCACACTTTCTCCTTATGATGAAAATGATACAAGTTCTCCTTAGTTTTCAATGGGCTAAATTGCAAAGAAAGACCATTTTCATTCCAACTGAATGATCAAACTTTCTCCTTATGATGAAAATGATACAAGTTCTCCTTAGTTTTAAATGGACCAAATTGTAAGGAAAGACCCTTTTTCCCAACTGAATGATTGCACATCATCAGAAATGAACCCAATATAAGGAATCAGATGCTCTACCATCTGATCTAGCAAAGCTCGTTAGGTGGTTTTTACATCTTTAGTATATTAATAAAAACAAATAACAGGATTCCTACAAATGGCTTTATCTCTACAGCTACAGGTACATTCTACACAGAGTTCCCCCTTTTGGGGGCACTTGGTAAAAAGTGAAGTACACTCCATGCATTATTGTTGGTTTTTTTTTTCCTGGCCATTTCACATATAATATTATCTTTAAGCACACAATGTAGAAGTACAATACAGCAGGAATAGACAAAGCCAACTTGGCTTAAAACACACACACACACACAAAATATTAAAATAAAAATACACTCACCTCTGCATCTCCTTTTTGCCAATCAATCCAGGTGTATCTAAAAACACAATTTGAGTGTCATCTTCTACAAGTATTGCTCTACAATTTTTTCGTGTTGTATGGACCTTCTTAGACACTGTACAAATCTAAAACATTAGAATTTCTTTACAGGCTATAATCAAACATTTTGTGGTAATGAAATGTAAATAAGGAGTGATGTGGCATAATAGTAACCAAAACTCTTAAAAGACAAAATTTTGATACCAATAGATATATAAAAAAAAAATCGGCTTATTTTGCTGATTCCAAATATATATATGATTCTTTAAGCATAGTGTTACCCATAAAACGTTACTAGCCAGAAAAAATTTGCCAGATTTTCAAAGATCTTCCTAAAAGTATGAAAATCACAAAGCCAATTCAGCAGATCAGAGAACCCATTGTAGATGACATAAGTTTTTTTTAGAACTTTAAAAAAGCTTATTATTCTAATTAAATGGCTCTTGTGTCTCATGAGTCATTTGTAAATTATTGAAACAATTCAGACTCTAGCGTCAGAGTGAGGTATTGAGGAGGGGGAAACACCCCTCATATATGTAATAATTTCTGTTCGTTTTAAATTTTAGTGTTGCTCAATACTTTGAATTGAAAAAAAAACTTTACTTTTGATTTAATCTAGAAAGAAATTAACTGCAATACTGAGAGAACAAAAGGAATTTCTAGAAGCAAAAGTATGACTCTATTTGTTGTTTTTAAGGGGGGAGGGGGGGGGAGTAAAGTAATTCTTGTCATTAAAATTTCTACTAGAAACTGAATTTGCATTTCAAACAAACTTTGTGTCAAATATGATCAACTGACAAGTTGATCCTTAAATTTTGTCATTATGATATTTACCAGAAAAGTCATACGGATCTTAGTAAAGCTTGGTGAGACATAATATCTAGTTTCCCAGTTATACCTTTTGAAGGTCATGACTTGGTAATAACTCTATGGGGGAGGTAAAGGGAGGCTAAATGGATATCATCAGAACATCAATGATCAGACAATGTCATCTAAAAATTGAACATTTTAGGTCTACCACAAAAGACTTAGGTAAAACTTGATTTATCTTCTTATCAATAAAAAGTTACTCTTAGGCAAACAGTATCATTAACAAATTCAAAATATTCAGAAGAGTTCTAAGCCTTGCCATTATCCTCAAAAAGCTTCATTGACTCATGAAAGTGATAATATATTTATAGTAGCAAAAAAGCAGAGTGGTTACAATCTTCAGCAATGCACAATCTATTTCCTAGTTCCAAGCTAAACTATGAAACCAAACTCTTCTTGCAAAAGTCCGAAAAAGTAAAATAAAGTCTAAAAATGTAAAAAAAAAATTCCAGATGTTATTTGTTAATCAGCCCTCCAGTTTCTATAAGCTTTGAATGTTTGAAGAAACAAACAAACAAGAATTTGACCTTAAAATGCTGGATTGGCTGGACTATTTCTAATTAAGTAAGAGTAAAATAGAAATATTAAAAAACAAATAATAGAAAACTGTTCGATCTATGAATGCACTAAAGAATTGCCTGCTTCCTGAAAATTTGTAAAATTGGGAAATTTTCAATTTTCTGGGTACTAGAAAAGAAAAACTATTTTTTTTAATTTTGTACTTTTGAAATGGATTTCTTTTTTTAGAGCATTTCTATTTAAGTCATTGCTAAATTTTGTAGGCATTGTTCCCCCTCCATACTTAGAGATTTTGCTATGTACATTTCATACCTAATCAAGTACCTTTCAGGGCCTTTAACTATTTAGGAGTGATGCAATAATTAACAAAAAATACTAATTATTAACATTGATTAAAAGCAACTAACCCTTTGATGGCTGAATTATGAAACTGCGATTAGACAAATTCGGTTTTGCTTTTTACTAGTTTCCTAGGGGTCCATGAAATAGGGGCAAGTGAGATTATTTATTTCAAATATTCAGTTCATATGGAATATAAATCTTATAAGGCACATCAGCTAAATAGTGAAACATTCTACTTAAACACTTGAGTAGTATGCTTTGAAACAATTATTTTCTTTGGTTAAACAAAGGTGCACATTACACTTCAGGCACTTTACAAACGTGTGGGAGTGTTTTGCACAGGACTTGCATCTTTATCTTCCATCCACCATCTCAGGCCAGTGGGCCGTGTTGTCAAAGCGAATGTAGGAACTGGGGATGCTGTCACTCCTAGTTTTCTTTTGCAGTCTGGTAGTAACTGGAGATTTGGTTGGTGGTTTACCTTTCCTTGTTGCAGGGATGACTGCACCTCTGAGCTGCCAGTCAGCAGTATCTACACAAAAGCAAACAAGGGATAGGGGATTCTCAGTGTCAGAGTGATGATTGCACCTGTACAGTAACCAAGCATTGGGTACGCTGACGTCAAGGAAGTAGTAGATTAGACGCATGTACCACTTCTTCCCCTTAATGTCAGTATGATATAACTCAATCAACATGTCGCTCAAGTCCACCCCACCCATGAACTTGTTATACTCTTTGCCAACATGAAGTCTGCATTGATCAAGTGGGTCAAGCTCAACATACTATTATGTGGGCAACATACTATATCAAGCCCAATGTACCATTTCGTCACGATTATTCCAGAATGTTGCTCAACCCGCCAATCAAACAATCCTCTTCTGGAGCTTTTCAGCTTGTCATCAGCTTCCAAGGGCAGAAGTTTCACTTTCCGCATTCTGTCTATTTGGACTGTGCCTACTGACTGGATTCCCATTTCCTGCAGCTTTTCTACTAGATGAGAACTGCTGTAAAAATTGTCAAAGAACACTCTGAAGCTCTGGTTTTTTGGGAGATATTTGACTAGGCTGAGCACCACATTAGCACCAACACCAAGGTCTGAACCAACAGTGGTTCCTTTACCACTGTAAATTTCAAAGTCATAAACTATTCCACTGGCTCCGGCTCTTGTAAATACTTTCATCCCCACCTTGTGTGGCTTGTCTTTGATGTACTGCTTGAACCCAAATCAGCCCTTGAATGGGATCATTTGCTCATCCATAGATTGTTGTTTTTTGTTTGGGGCTTCTTGCATATTCTTCCAAAGCCTATCATACAAGAGTCGAACCTCGAAGAGCGGGTTGTATCCCAGATTCCCTGTTTTGATTGCTTTGAAACTATCATTTGCATGGAAAAACTGTCAAGGAATTGTTCCATTTCTTTGATAGTACATTTCAGCTCCAAGCCTTTCTCCTGCAGAGCATTCCAATTTGTCTCTTCTACAAGGATGCTTATAATTTCAGAGTCAAAGAACTTTTGGAAGAATGCAATTGAAGTAACCAGAGACAAGTTGGGACTTGGCATTTGTCCTTTTCACTCCACGTCATTCTCTGGCACAGGGGTTTTCTTCCAGATTTGTCTCTTTTCAGCCAAAGATTTAGGAACCAAATCTACTTTGGCTTCATCATGGAGGGATTTTGCAGACTTCAGGTGAGACTTTGCTCTCCAACTGAGTGGTAGATTGTAGTCATAGTTGCTGTCATCCCAACTACTATGGTGCATGTCTTCAGCTGATTTGAAAAAGAGAGGGTCATTGTCATCTTCAGAGTCCTCCAAATTCAGGTCAGAGAGATTGCCGTTTGGCTCTAAGACATAGAAAACACCAGTGGTGAGGTCTACTCTCCTTAGTCGTCCTTCATGTCAACTCCTCAGTGCTTCCTACAGACTTTCTTCACTCCTTGCTATTGCCTCATCAACTAATGAAGAGGTTGAGTGCACCATAATCTCAATGGCTCTTCAGCTGCTGATAGTAGATAGTAAACTGGCAAACTGAGTAGATAATGCATGTGTTATATGTGGATGGCCATTTATTTAAACTGATCTTTATATCTCCAAATCAATTATGATAAATTAGCTGTTTATAGGTCAACCAGGATCAATTATTATAAATTAGATATTTATAGGTCAACCAGGATTAATCATTATAAATTAGCTGTTTGTAGGTCAACCAGGATCAAAATTGGGTATGGTATTTCATAATTTCCTGGATTTCCTTTTTGCTGCTCCCAACAAAGACGCTGCTGCTAAAAACAAATGCACCCTTCCATTTCATAAGACATTATAGGATTATAATTCAATGGAATCAAAACCAAAATACTTGGCAGGCATGAAAACTTAAGCCTCCAAAAATAAGTAGATTTAATATTTGGAAGTAGAATAGTCCCAAAATAAGCATTCTACTACCAAAATAAGTAGAAGTGGAAACACTGGCTACATTACTGAAAAATATTCCTGTTGAATGAGAAAGTTAATAGAAAGTGGAAACACTTTTAAGATTTTGATACAACATGTGTAAACTATATTGAACTTTTCAGTAGGTCAGCATGGTACTCCCTCCTCTAGGGCAGATGGGCCTTATGAGATACATAGATACTTAAAAACCATACATGAGATACTTAAAAAATGTCCTTGCTTGTGGATGAATATAAAGTTTTGATTGAAAGTAATACAGATGGAACCTTCAGACACTAACAAACACCACAAGATATTTTTTCCTTTGCCAAACAACATAAACTTCAATAATACCCAAATCAGATTTATTTCATTACACAAAATCCAAAAAAATTCACTATGTCAAATTCAGTACTGTGCAAACGTTGTTAGATGACTCATAAAGGGGCAAAGTAATATACCATTTGATAGCTCTTGTTCTTTTGTTTCTGGCTATGCAGATAATTTCTCGTTTCAACCAATCAGAAACGAGCTATAAGCAAAAATCTTGGTGTGCTTTATAATAGCCACCAGCCATCAAAGGGTTTTTCCAAATTCATTGACAAAAAAGTAAATAATAAAAGATGTACAGCCTTTACCATCTTTTTTTAATGAGAGCCACCTATTTTATATTTACAATTTGAACTCATTTTTTAAGTGTTGCCTGATTTAATAAAAGAGGTAAATTGCAAAACACTCTAAAGATGCACAGAGATTTAATCCTTGAATAAGGAATCAAATAATTTTTTGGGTTTGATAGGAGCAGGAGGGAGGGTTTATAAACACCAAGGCAACTTCCAGCCAAGTTCCATCCCAAAGCTCAGATATGAAACAAGATAATATTGTTCTCTTCTCCTTCATCACCCCTTATTTGCATTGACACAAATAGACTCCCAAAGGACCATAACAAGGAACTTGGGAAGTTTGATGACTTGAAAAGAGGAACAACTAACTTTTTTCTGATGTATTTGTATTATAGTGAATTTATCTCTAACTCTTGAGATTTTATTTTCAACAAAGAGTTCTGCAGTACCTAAGGTTTAGAGACCAAAAAAATATTTTTATAATTTATTTACAAGAACTTACTTTATTATAATGTATTTATTTTTAACTTCAGAACTTCTTTTTTCAATAAAAAAAGATCTGGTGTATTAAATATTTTAGGGACAAAAAAACCTTAAATAATATTTAACAAAGTCACCACATCCTCTAAATGAAAGGCATATATAAATAATTCACCTTTAGTCAATTATAAACTTCTGTTGATTATCTATGATTTTCTACTGTTTCAAGTCTAAGCAAACATGGATAGAGCTGCTTGTGGTGCTTGTTAACTATTCAGAACACAACCAAGAAGTGAAGTTAGGTTAATCCTAATGAAATACACCAAATATGATGAAGATATAATACCTTATTAACAAAACTATGGGAACTACAGCAAAAATTATGTAAAGCAAGTCACCCAGAATGCACTATATTAAATATCTAACTCTTAATGACCTCTATATATTAAATAATTAATTAAAATATACCTACATCATAGTTTTTCTCATTCAAAATAAACAAATGATAACTGATTACAAAGAGGCAAACTGGTTTTGGTACATTTTTTGCAGTTCATATTCATGACTTAAAAATGAAGTAAACATACCACTTGAAGCCTTTTTTTATGCTCTTTCTAAATATAATAATCATTTTTGTCAGAAATGAATTTTACTCCTACCTCTATATATACCAATTCAGGGTCTATATTTGCACATTAGGGGGGTGGGATAAAGCTTAAGGTTACCTCTCCTTACATCAGAAATGAAATTTATGGCAGGAGGGGATACTCTTTGCCTTTGAGGTCAATCAAATCTTTTTTTATAAAAACAGACTTTATGATGTATCTATAACCTATTTATACAATGTTTTTATAAAGATATGCCATTTGTTGATTGTATCTTCAACAAATATTGTATTTCAATGTTTCTTGTTGGATCACCTAGTTTCATTAAAATAAAATCTGATTTATGCACATAATATAGTTTGATAAATAAAGTTTGATGCACAGAGCATAGCAGAAGATACAAGAGACAAATATCAAAACTTGATTCTATTTACAGTGTTTTGTGTTGTTTTTCTTTGTTGTTTGTGAATCCATGTAAATATAATTTACTCACTGTCTTCTTTCCTTTTTCTTCACCATGTACCATTACAACAGAGCCAGAAAAGAAGAAGAAACTAAGCATATTGAGAAACAATTAGGCTAGACCTATGCTACTTAAATAATTATTCAGTTATACTATTCAGTTATTAATAATTATTCAGTTTCATGCTTATTCTTATTCAATAATTCAGTTATAATATGCAGTTATTAATAATTATTCAGTTTCATGCTTATTCTCATGTATTCTCAACCACTTTTTAATTGGATTCATAGTCACAGGCATTTTGAGATAAGAATTTTGGTACTACTTAATTTTAGCTAGTTTTTTTCTAAGCAATTATTATATGTAAGTTGCATAAGATCAGATTTCTAAATCATTAACTGAATAAACTTATTAAATTTCTAGAAGATATAAGAGAATATACAAATATATAAAAAAAGAAGTAGACATAAAAATAATTGAATGGACTAATCATTGTTTCAACTGTCACAAATTTATCTTTCAATGGGTTTTCTCAGTAGACCTAATGATCAGCATGTCTGTTTTTGATGAGAATATTTCTTTTTGTGCATTATAAGTCTATTAAAATAAAGACATCTGGGAATCTCAGAATTTTTAGGAAGTTTAAACAGATTTTTCTGGGCCAATTCTAGAAAGTCAGTTTTAATTTTTAGTTCAATATTATATCTCTCATTGCCTAATGATATGGATGACAACCTATTCTTCCTTTCTGAAACTGCTATGCCATGTATACAACTATCTAATTTCCAATCAGTAGCCTTAGCCACCAGTTCAAGAACAAAACATTTGATAATAAAGTTAATCACAACCAAGTACCAATATTACCTTCCATTTCATAATCTGATTTGCCAATGTGCTCTTCCCAGCATTGGGTAGCCCCAAAATTGATACCTGTGTCAATTTAGAAATTGGGGGATTATCAGGCTTTGAGTGCATAAGAACTTCATGCAACTCAGAATTTAAAGGAATGCTTCTCATTGAACTTCGACTTTCATTATGGTTATCACAAAGTTCATATGATCCTGCATCACTTGTATAACCACAATTCCCACTTGATTGTTTTACCAGTACACTACAATAAAGGCGTGAAGACTTCCTCAATTTACCAATAAAATTCAAGCATGTGGCCATTTTGAATATGCTGCTGTAATTGTGAGTAAAGTGGTCACTGGCGAGAGAGCAATTTTTGATTTAAATTTTCGATGGCCAAATGCTTCAAACTTTTTGAGCTTAGTAAGAGTCACTGAAAAGGAAAAAATATATAATACATATGACGAAATGAGAAACTTTATGGCGACCAGTAAACTTATCGACTCTGCTTGTCATTTTTTATTTTCTACCAAAAATGTATTTATGAATGTGTTAAAGCAAGCTTATTCAGAGCATTTGGTCTCCACTGAAGAGATTTAAAATAATTGAAAAGAACTTACTAATAATAAAAAGTTAACTTGTTTTTACTTGTTAGTTTTAATTCTATAATCGTCTAATAGATACTATTTTGTGAAACACGGAATCATCCTCACAAATAGCTTTTGATCGTGCAAAAAACCTTATTCCAATATTATAGAATTGCCAGTTGTGACTGAGCTAAATAGTGAGCTAACTGATTTTTTTTATTTTTCATAATTAAATTTATATTTGAGAATAACACATTAAATGATATTTTTTACCCTCAGATGGTTTATCCTTATAAAATTTTAAAATATTGAAGCTATTTAGCAATATTTCCATTTGGTGTTTTACAGACAAACTTTAAAATATATCAGCCAATGGAATTGCAAGAGAGCTGATTTACTCGTTGAATTACTTCCTAGTTTGTCGAAAGTCCAATGATATTGATATTTTGCCCAAAATATTTCTCTCCGTACACAGCAAGATTTTGAGATTATTCACATTCACTGATTCTGAGTAAAACAAAACAGCTTAATGTGCATTCATTCGTCTATGCACATTAATAGCTTAATGTGCATTAACAATAGTGTCCTGAAGTAGAGATGATGGTTCATCATTTGTGTTTTTCTGGGTGCTGTGTATTTTTATGCTTTTCTTTTTTTGGTGCTTAAATTGGCGATAGCCATGTTATTGTAGTGTGATAAAGGGAACGAATAAAGATTATTATTATTAATATTATCGCATTACAAAACAATTTCAGGTAATAATACAATAACACCAAAAGTGCTGCCCTTTCACCTAAATTAAGACATAAATATGGAATTCCTTTTGAATATTTCTGAAAGAAGCTTTTATCGGACGTTTATATTCCCAACAATAATAAAATTTGGGTTCTTGCAAAAGTTATTATTGATTCAAAACTGTCAGTTAACAAATTTATTCTTCGTATCTGTTCTTCATTTTCATCCTTGATAAGCACTTTGTTATTATTTGCAAGTTAAAGTTTCTGCCTATGCAAGGTTATAATTTTCAACAATTTGGTTATCCTACAAAATTATGCAAGAATCTCCCAAAAAATGCAAGATATTATGGCGATCATCCGAAAGGTAAAGACAATCCGCTTAAGAACCCAAATGGAGAGCAGCTTTTTGGCTCAGTCGACCACCCTTCATACGCGTTTAATTGTCCCGCCGCACAGGCTATAATTAATAAATGATTGATTGTACGATCTGAATTCTTTTCTGGAACATTAATGGAACTGCTTTGACGAATTGACCTCTTCTCGAAGAATTCACACAGCATGGAATACGTTTTAAGCTTTTTTTTGTTCCTTGTTCTATCGTTGTTTTTTTCTTTTCAGTTTTGTTTATTTAAAAAAAAATAGGCTATTCCAAGCTGGGATTGAGTGGTAAGTGATGGACCCTATTTTGAAGGTAATTTGAATTTGTCTGACTTTAGCTCCGGTGACATCCTCTCCATGGGTGAGCGACTACTTCAGATTCAAAATAATCCAATTGGTGTTCTTAGTTCGATAAATACTTCAATAGGTCTGTCAAATAAATTTCCATCAAATCTCTATTTTTCAGCTGCCAGTAAGTATATTCCAGAATTAGATAGAGTTTTTAAACGAGGTGGCAGTTTTCTGCATTTCAGCCAAGAAATGAAGAAGGGATTTTCGAATTCATGTTTATTGAGATTAAAACCCAAACTAAAACTCTTGTTTGAATGATTGTTGGTAATATATTCCGGTCTTTTAGTGGGCCTGTTCCCTCTTTCCCTCAGATTATTGATGAGGTTTAGGAAGCAGTCCAACAGCATTCATGGGAACTTGTCATTATGGATGACTTCAAAATTAATTTGCCTGACCGGAGGTCATCTTCTTCCTGGGTTTTTTCTCAGCTATGCTTGCTTGTGGCACATTACCTTCAGCATGTATTCCAACTCACATAACTGATACTATTGCTTATTTGCTTGATAATATTTTTTCATCGTTGACTTTGGTGCAATATTTTGTTTTGATGAAGTGATATCTCTGTCCATTTACTTGTTTTTTCCGTGTATGATTTTTCTGACTCCTTACCTAGACGGCACCAGAGAGCTAGTTATTCGTCTAAAACGTAATGTTCAGAATTTGACTCTTCTGAGATCGCAGTTTGCAGGTCATTCATGGATTATATTTGCAATGAATCTGATGTAGATTCGCTTTTTAATTCGTTTTATGACTCTTTGAAAGACATTATCTTGGATACATGTGATGCGTTTCAGTTGAATCCGGTATTGAAAAGAACAACACCTTTGAATCCTTGGATGACTCCTGGAGTCCTTAAAAGCTGGAGGAAGAAAAATAAAGAAGGCTTACAGGTCCTCTAAGCTCTCTTCGAGTTATTCTCGAGTTCAACTTTTTAAAGCTTATAGAAGAGTTTACAATTCACTTTTTTCGGAAGGCCATATCGCCATTTTACTATAGTAAACTCTCTAGGTGCGGTAAAAATATTAGTAAAACATGGCAAGTAATAAATTGTGTTATCAGGCCATCTTTTCGGCCCCCTTGTCACCTTATAAGTGTTTTGATTGATTGTGAAATCGCGAAAGAGAGCTAAAAGTTCAAGACACACTTACTTGTTACTTTGCTGATATAAGGAAAACTACAGCCTCTTCCTGTAAGTCATTCTTCTTCTTTAAGAAATTTCAGGTCTTATCTTCGACCACATTGTCTTAAATCAGTGTCTTTAGAACCTAACTTTGAATTTGAAATAGCCAAAATTGTCAATGGTTTGAAGGGCTCCTTCATCTTTTGGCCAAGACCGTATTTCTACTAATGTTGTTAAGTTCATTTTTCCTGTCATCGTTTCTGCTCTTACGAGACTTGTAAATATTTCTTTTGAGAATGGTGTCTTCTCAAGTGCTTTAAAGCCTGCTTGAATTCTTATTCTTTTTAAAAGTGGTTCACGGAATGTCCCTGATTGTTATTGTCTCATGTCTATCTTATCAGTGTTTAGTAAAATTTTAAAAAGCTATGCTTACTCGACTTCTTGAGTTTTTTTTTTATTCTAAACGTTTTTTTTTTCATGATTCCCAGTTTAGGTTTAGGGAAAAGCACTCACCTCAGTATGTGTCCCTTGACTCTGGTCTGATACCCGTTGCTCTTTTTCTCGATGTAAGAAAAGCATTTGATTCAACAACACAAAATATCCTTTTATGGAAAATATCCCATATAAAACACGTGGGATTCCTTTTTTGGTTTCCATCAAATTTATCTGGTCGAGTTATCTCGGTCGATCGCCTTTTTGGCAACCCATCTGAAATGGAGTTTGGTGTTCCACAAGGATCTGTGACTGGGCCGATACTCTTTTTAATGTATGTTAGTGACCTAATAAATGCGATTAAAAATCTAAAATCTGCCATTTCTTGTCATCTTTGTCAATCTGCATCTTTCACTAATTGTAAGAAAAGTTCGTCCTTCTCCAGTACAATTATTGTCTTAGCGGATGACATTACTCTTGGCATAGCTAATAGAACTGAGTCTGATCTCCGTTCAAACATGAATGCCCTTTTTGAAAGACTTATTCAGAGGTTTGATGTTCATTATCATGGAAAGTCATGTTTTCTATTTTCTCAAGAGTTTGAAGGGCATGCTCAGGTTTAAATAATATAGGCATATCGAGGGGTTTCCTTTATAGACCTAAGGATCAACTCGTTCGATTCCTATGCATCTTGCTTGATGAAAATCTTTCCTTCAAGCATCATATTGACCTCAATATAATGAAAGTCTCCAAAAGCCTCGGGATCCTTAAGAAACTGGGACATTTTTCCAGGGTCAATTTCTTAGGACCTTATACTACAGCCTAGTTCAGGCTTAGGTTTCATACAGTTATATTATTTGGATGTCAACTTTTCCCTCATCACCGAAGCCTCGCTTGACTCAAGATTTGTCTTGTTCTATTTTCAACTTTTTGAGGATTTAGTAATATATCTTTTATTTCTGAGCAATCGACTTATTATTTTCGTACCTCCCATAATTTACAAATGCTCCACCAATACGGTCTGAATTTATCCCTCTGATATCTTGTAACATGGTTTGGGACACTCTACTGGGGTCTGCACGAGGCTGCCACTCGTTTGGGATCTTCAAAAGTTCTTTTAGAGAATTTCTCGCTAATAATTAAGTTTTCCCAAGTTTTCGGCGGAATTGATGTGTCCGGATTGGGTCTGTTGTTTATTTTTACAAATCGAATCATGCAATACTCCCCAACTAGCTTGGATTTTTTTGGGGGGATTGTTTGGGTTGGTGATGTGTTTACTATTTAAAAATATTTGATGGATGTTTTATTTTAATTCTTCTTTTTCTTTTCTCTCATTTTTTCCTGGCTGTACAGCCTTACAAGGGAGACTAAGTTGAAATATTATGTTGTTTTTTTTATGTAAAATACTCTGCATTTTCTTAAATATTCATATGTTTTTCTGTTCAACAAATTCAATTCAAATTCAGTTGTTTCTTCCTTTTCGTCTTCTTTCTTCTCGAACAATGTTAGGACGCGTATTTGGCTATTCATTTGTTCCGTTCCCACCTACAATTTTTGACATAACATATTGAACTTCAATCTAATCAAAGAAGAAATGGCAGAGATTATTGTTTTTTTGAACAAGCAATGAATAATAAAAGTGTGAAGTGTATAGTTTGTTCCTATTTTGATTATAGAGATGCTGATGTTCAGCTTTTTAATTTCCCGAGTGAGAAAGAGAAAATGGAGCTGTGGAGGAAAGCCATTAATGCTAATTATAATTTTATGAGTCCTAGCAAAAGAAGTTATATATGTGCATTCCATTTTGAACTTACTATGTTCTCTGAGAATGGAGAGCTACTTGACAGTGCTGTTCCTAATGTATGGCTTGACTATTCTAAACAAGAGGATGATCAGCAAACAACTAAGAGAAAAAATCCAAGGAATGACCCAAGCCCATCAGTAAGTACAAGTAGGCCTATAAGTCTGTTGAATCAATTTAGCAAAGAAGCAAAGGTAAATTTCCAGTTCAAAAAAGAATTTAGTTACAAGGAAAGTGATTACAAAGAGCTGAAAACTGCTCAAAATAACATCAGTTTTATGGTAAACTTTTAGTGGGTCTTATAATTTAGCTAAGATGAAAGTAAAAACATCATGTGATGCCTTTTTTATTGCTCTTTCATAATTCAATAATTGCTTCTGGGGCTAATTGCATCTTGAGCCCTTAAAGGGACTCTAAAGGTATTTTACATGAATAATGGAAGAGCATAGCCCAAAAAAGCATCAAATGATGTTTTCATGGTAAATCTGCAGGTGACAATATAATTTAGCTAGGATGAAAGTGAATACATCATTTGATGCCTTTTTTGTGCTCTTTTGTAATCCAAATAATTGCATCTTGGGCCCTTAAAGAGGCCCTGAAGGTATTTTATATGAATTATGAAAGAGTATAAAAAACATCAAATGACATTTTCACTTTCATCCTAGCTAAATTATATGGTCCACTGCAAAGTTACCTTGAAATTTACTCAACCCCATAATTGGCAAATATATACCCTGAATTGTTGACAACAAAGTTTTGAATCCCAAAATTAAGCACTAGGCCTACTGTTGTCAATGGCATTTGAAAACTTGAAATGTTAGGAAAATAGTTTATATTTGTGTTGTCCAATAAATGAGGTTTGAATTGTTATAAATAAGTATTTTTAGAATATATTACTATTGAACAACTTGTTTATAAATTATTGATATGTTTTTAACAACTTTTCAATAACTTAACTACTGTTTGTAAACTTCTTTGTTTGGTTACAGAAATGAAATACTTTCAGGGTCCTTTTAAGGGCTCAAGATGCAATTTGCAACAGAAGCAATTATTGAATATTAAAGAGCATAAAAAAGGCATCAAATGATGTATTCACTTTTATCCTAGCTAAATTATAGTGCCACCTGCAAATTTACTGTTTTCACTTTCATCCTAGCTAAATTATATGACCCACTGCAAATTTACCCACCTTATCCCCCTATTTGCAAATATATACCCTGAATTGGAATATACCCTGAATTGTCAACAGCAACATTTCAAATTACAAAAGTCAGTGCTATTTTTTGTCAACATTATTTGAAAATGATAGAAAATGACTTATATTTGAGTTGCCTAATAAATGAGGTATGAATTGTTATATATAAGTGTTTTTGGAATATATTACTCTTGAACAGCCTATTTATAAACTAGTGATGTTTTTCAAACTCAAACTTACATGAACAGTGCCTCTTACTAGCATATTATATCCTGTTGTGGCACTCTCTAATCTTTACTCAATATAGTGTGCCTAGTGCACAAACTTATATTGCTTTTGTATATTATGTATTATGAATAAACACTTCTTTCTGTAGATGCTTGTCAAGACAGTTTTTGAAGCTGTTTAGAGTTGGTGCTGACACTACTTCTTTGGGTACCTAATGAGTTCTGGTCTTTAACTGCTCTAACTGACCAGAAAGAAGATCTCTGTCTAGTTGATGCTGTTTGTTTCTGGATTTTTGCAGAATAACCCCTAGTATAGACATTAGTCTGACTACAGAAGAATTTGTCAAACTTGGTTCTATGTAGATCCTTTGTTGATTTGAAAATCTGGATCAGGTCTCCTCTTTTTCTTCTATAGTTTAGGCTTGGAAGCTTCATTTGTTTCAGGTGCTCTTTGTATGTCATTTCTTTTAGTCCAGGGAGTTGTTTGGTGGCATGTCTCTGCACCTTTTCAATTTTGATAGTATTGCCAATGTATGAGGGACCCCAGACTATGTTTCCATGCTCAATGGTTGGTTGCACAAGAGCTTTGTAGAGTCTGTTGAAGGTTTTAGTGTCTAAATACCTGAAAGACCACCTGATTAGACCAACCAGCCTGCTTGCCTTATTTGCAATGAGATCTGTGTGTTGGTGGAATTTCAGCCCTGAGTCTATAAAGATCCCCAACTCTCTTTCACAATCAGTGTGTGATATGACTGAGACAGTGTTTGTTTTTGCTAATGTAAGGGTGTCATCAATGTTTTTTGGCTTGGGTCTAAATAATGGGTTGGCTTGGGTCCAATCCATAATGTCTTGCACTTTTTATCATTGAAGCTTAATCCTAGGCTCTCAAAAGTCCAATTCAACATGTTAATGTTGCTTTGCAGGATTGTTACATCTTCTTATTTTGCCACTGGCCTGAAAAGCTTTGTGTTGTTTGCAAAGAGCTTGACATGGCTGATGATTACCCTAGTTATGCTATTTATGTGGAGGATGAAGAGTAGTGGCCCTGTTAAGCCCTCTTGGACAATGCCACTTGGTACAGTAGCTTTTGATGACAATGTGTCTTCCACTTTAACAATCTGGCTGCAGTCAAGTAGAAAGGAAAATATCCACAAAATCATCTGCTCACTTACACTGAAGGTACAAAGTCATTTTTAACCACTTTTCAATAACTTAGTGTTGATAACTTCTTTGTGTGGTTACAAAACTGAAATACCTTTGGGGCTCCTTTAAGGGCTGAAGATGCAATTAGCCCCAGAAGCAATTATGGAATTATGAAAGAGCATAAAACAAAGCATCAAGTTACATTTTCACTTTCAGCTTAGCTAAATTATAAGGCCCACTCAAAATTTACCAGTTTTGCTGTGATAGCATTTTTGAGGGTTTGACATGATCACCCAGATTCTCCATAGGAAGGACTGCAAGTTATGAAATATGCCCATTGTTTACATATATTAGGCCTATTTGATACTGGGAAGCATATTGAAATTTACAGGGGAGGGATTTTTTGGGGATAGATTTCCTACAGGAAGAATTTTCTATTGGGATAGCAGTGTCCAGAGGAAATTATACACTGGGAAATTTGCCACAATTCATATGCAAAATTTATAGGAATTGGAGATGCTTTGAAGGAACTGTTCAGGATAAATTTTCAGTAGAGTTTGGAATTCTCTGGGGTATTTTTATGTGGTGAGGGGTGGACATATTTCTCACAAGACAAATTCTTCATGAGGGAATTATCATCAAGGGAAAATCTAGGGAGGGGGGTGGGGGTCCAGTAAATAATTTCTGCACAGGGGGGAATTTTGCCATTACCTGAAAAACAAATAAGAAATTAAATAGAATATGGTCTTTTATTTAAATCTTAAAGTAGCATTTATATGCATGTCTAGCTAGAATCCCATGTCTGCCCAGATCTCAAAGTCTATGCAACTACTCTTCACATGTAAAATTCAGTGCTTAACTAAAACTATAAATTTAGTTTTAAAGAAGTGGGAGTCTGGGAACAAGCAATGTACATTGTGGGTGACTTTAATATGCCAGAATTAACATGAACTGCTGCAGATGTGGACACCCATCTCTTTAAAGATGTGCTAAATGAGTGCCACCTGTCCCAATTAATCCAAGAGCCAACACATTCCAGAGATGGCCAAAAAGAAAATATTCTTGATTTGTTCCTAACCAACCATCCTGAGACAATTATTGAAATAACAGTCACAGCACCCCTAGGGAGAAGTGACCACTGTAGCATATCAGCAGAGATTAGACTAAAATCCACAAAGCCAAACAAAGAAGACCATAGCCAGGTTAGATGCAGCTAAGTACAAGAGCATAATGCAAAGTGTAGATTGGGATACATGAGGCTTGAAAATGATGTAAACAATCAGCTACAACTAGTCACTGACATCATGAAAGCAGCAGTTGCTTGCTGCTCTGTCACTAGTGAGAAAACAGTCCCCAAAATGCTACCAAAATTAGACCCCATATGAAGTGACTGATTAAAATTAAACAAAGGAAGTTTAAGAAATTAAGAAAGTTCAGGAGCAAGGAGAACAAAAAAGCATACCAACAAGCTAGCAATATAGTCTGCAGTCAATCCAGAAAAGTTGAAAAGGAGCAGGAACAGTATGTTGCTGGTAAGGCAAAAACTAACCCAATTTTTTTTAGAAACATGTCAACAAAAAGTTCACTACTAGAACTGGAATCCCTGACCTGAAGCAAGAGAATGGCAATAAAGCCACCACCCTGGCTGAAAGAGCAGAAGTGCTGAGCCAGTTCTGCAACTCAGTATACACTACCAAATCCCCAGAAGCCAGCACTACTACTGACAGCCCTGTAAGTCCAACAAATCAATCCCAGATGAAGGAAACCCAAGGTTGGGCAAGGTGATGTGCTCAAACTACTCAGGAAAATAGATCTGAACAAATCACTTGGACCCAATGGTAGGGGAGAGTAGTATATATGCAGGGACTGATTTTGGAAAACGTCCAAAATGTATGGTTAACAGTGGAGTAGAAAAATGGCTTATGGCTCAAATGAAAGCCTCAGAACTGCAGCATAAACTGTGATTTTTGCAGATTGTTCTTGTATAGCTAAAAGAAAAAAAGGGGGATGTCCCTGCTTATACCATTTGTCCTACTAAGTACCAAGGGTGGTATATCTTGGGACACAAGGGATATACTCTGGGACATAGTAAAAAGATTCATGTATTGGTAGAAAACTTTGACTATTTATCATATAAAAACTATATTAAAAATTTGACTTCAAAAGTAAAAATATCTTAGGCACAAGACAAGACTACCTGTCAGCATACA